>CM035406.1:189593497-189668497 GCA_020310875.1 Ceratopteris richardii
CCTCAATCTTGTAGGCTAGACCTAGGTTTCCCTTGGTTTGGGCTAGTCAAAACAACCAAAATGTGGCGACAAAAGTAGTATTTTCTTTGTAAGTGGTTTTAACGACCCACAAAATTCGAAATTCGCCATCGGAGTTGAATCTGCGTCATTGGATGTCGAAAAAATCCAATGGTTGAGTTTGAAAAGGAGAGAAATTGCGCCTTTGGTTGTGCATCCTTGGATGATGTTTTGATCCAATGCTTGAGATTATCCCTCTAGAGGATTGGGAATCTTTGGATTACTCCTTTTGGATCTAGTTTTAATCCAACGGCCTTCAAGTCACACAAAAGCGCGTTTGAATGTGAGACCTCCGATTCGTATGCATCGAATGGTATAGATTTGTTGAGAATGTCGATAGCTTACTCTCTCTCTTCCTTTTACAAAGCAATCATGATTGACATGAATCCTATTTTGTGCTTTTTTGCTAGACACCCTGATGGCAATCTTGTGCGTCCATTAAGCAAGATCGAAGGGTCTAAAAAATCCGCGCTATGTAGTCTCTCCCATCCATTTTCAGCCTCTTAAACACTCCCTATTTTGTCGTTTTCTGCCAGAGCAACACACGCTAATCGTGTCCATCCATGCAAAATATCGAACGGTTCAAGATAGCCACAAAAATTATGCACTGTGATCACTATTTTGGCATGTTGTGCCAGACAAAAATGATTGATCTCGTCCGTGCAATGAATTCATCGTATGGCTCTCAATAGCCACAAATTTCTCCCTACTGCAAACTCAAATATGGCATTTTCAAAATAATGATTTTAAATTAAATACCACTAGTGATTTTTTTTCTTCTTGAATACCAGACATGATTAATTTTAATCCCTAAAAATTAGGGATCCTTACAAGGCCCATGCAGGGTTCATTTTTTCCCCTAATGTGACCAAGAAGAGTACCCTAGGTGACCAAAATGTGACATTTATCAGGATTCAATTTCAAACCTGTTTTGAGACATTGCTCAAAAATTTCTTTTAGATTTTCCAAATGATCATGGAAATCTTGAACTACTTCTCTTCTATCTGTACCTGAAAATACTGAAAAGTCATCCATGAAAATGCGTAAAAAGGTTGTCAACCATTTGCCCAATATTAGATACATTGTTCTATTAAATGAAGCTGGTGCATTCTTCAAACCAAAAGCCATGCGGGTATAGATATAAGTGCCCCAGGGAGTAACAAAGGTTGGTTTGTCCCTATCATCAGGATGGATCACTATCTGATTGTAGCCACTAAAACCATCCAAGAAGCTATACAAAGTGTGACCAGCTACTTCCTCAAGTTTTTGCTCTGTGAAGGGCTAAGGAAATCCATCTTGAACAGTCACTTTATTCAAAGCACGAAAATCAACGCAAACCCTTATTTTTCCACTATTTTTCTTGGGTACAATAACCATAGAAGAAAGCCACCTGGAATGTTCTACTAGAACAATTATACCTCCTTCTTCTAGTTTTGTAACTTCCAACTTTACCGCCTCTGCATATTTTTGGATTGAGTCGATACGGCCTATTTCTTGCAGGTGTGGCTCCCTCAACTAGGGGTATTCTGTGTAATCCAAGCTCCTCTGGTATCCCTGTTAGATCTTTGTAGGACCATGCGAAGACATTTTTGTAGGAAAAAAGTAAAGAAGTTACCTTCTATAGTAGAGGATAATGCCACACCCAAGAGGCCAAGTGGACTACTTGAGGGTTCTCCTCATCCCCTAGATTTACTTCTTGAACCAATGTTTCAGGACTAGTCTTGTTTGAGAAATCATCTCCACTATATGTAGGAGTGGACTTTAGCTTATATTCCGCAACATGTTCTTTTATCCATCCTTGAGGTATATCTGAAAAGGGGAGATCTTCTCTGCCTTCGGGCCCATAACCTTCTTGTTCTGAAATCTCTATGGTTGTTGCCCTTTCAACATTATTAATCTCCGGAAAGCCCTTATTCTTCAATTCCTTGTGAATCTCATGGCCTTTTCTTGCAACTTCTTCATCTACAACTTCTTCCTCTATTTCATTGATTTCCACTGTGCAACACTCCGCACTTTCCATCATCGAATTCAATAATGTATCTTCTTCTTGGGGTAGAGAGGGCATTATCTGAGTGTCCAAAGTATATCCAGTAGTTTTCCCTGAGTCGAATCCCTCTTCCATGTGTAGTTGCAATTGGCTATTGGTGCTAGTTGAAATCCATAGTTCGTTTTTCCCCCAATCTTGCTAAGCTTTTGCTTGCCTCAGCCAAGGTCTCCCCAGGAGTAAAGGGTAAGAAGTCTCTTGTGGAAGTGCAATAACAACAAAATCTAGAACAAACTGGCAACCCTGTACTATCATCAATACCTTTTCAATAATGCCAAGAGGTGCAACCCGATGTTGATATGCTAGTGTGACTGTGAATGATGCTGTAGAGGAGGTACTGGGGTATCTACTTTTAACAAAAGTAGAGATTAAAGATAAACACATCCAGTACGTCGCCTACTCAAGGGGGGTTCTCTTTAGGGAAGTATACCCTTTAACATTTCTGTGAGCGGGTAGATAACAAGGATTGCACAGAGTGGTACATACTTCAGAAAATATGAACAACAATTGACCAAGGACGACCATACACTTCTTGATTCGATTCAGATGATTACAAGATTTGTCAAGAAAATGCTCAAAAACTAATGCTCAGAGCTTCGTGGCACTCTATGCAGATAAACACAGATCAATACAAATGGTGAAGGAATTGCTCAAGAGAATAGAGCTTAACACCAATACTGACTCACAGAAAAAAAAAGAAAATGCAAGGCACTCTCTTACACTATAGTGCTCTTAGCCCTCCACAAAGAAGCCTACCCTCTGTATCCACACTACAGAGTAGCTCCTACAATAGGCTTGAAACCACCAAGTGCAAGAGAGAACTTCCGCACGTATACACGCGTCAATGTAACTCCAAAAAATGTACCCCGAATGAGCACAAATCCATTGTTTTTATTGGCCCCAATAGGCCAAGAGAGCCTTGCCAGATCTTCACGTCCACTAATCACGCGCCGGTTGATCACCCAAAATTGGGGGGTAGGTAAAATATTCCACTTGATTTGAATTAGATCCACAAAAATAGGTAATCGCTGTGAATGGTTGGTGTTAGTTCCACTTCCACTGTCTAACAATTAATTTTTACCTTTGCACCTCCCATCTAAGATTCGCATTGATTTAATCCCGGAAATTCAACATGAAGTGCCCTGTCCACTCTGGAAGTGTAGGAGGAGACCACCATGGGATGTTTGGCCATAGTACTGCATAATGTGTAGTAAAGCGTTCTGCATCATTATCTTGAGCCTTCTTATGCCACGCTTGATGTGCGAGACCCAATCTTGTTTTTGATTCATTGTATACTTCTGGACCCATGTTCATCCTGAGAAGAGCTCCTTCATGTTTGGCTTAGATGCCATGTTTCTTCCATGCTTCTGCATGCTCCTCAAAGCCAAGTGTCTTCTGTCATCTGCGGGTGTGTGCATGTATGAGTATGTGTGTGTAGGTGCGTGTGGGCCTATATGTGGGGTGAGAGTGTATGTGTGTGGGGATGCATGTGTGTATGTGTCGGTTTGTGTGTGATGGGTGGGTGTGCATGTGTGGAAGTGTGTGCATATGTATGGGTGTGAGAGTGTGTGTGTTGCGTGATTGTGTGTGAGTGTGTGTGTATGTGTGTGAGTAGGTGGCGGGGTGGTGTGAGTGGGGGGGTAGAGGCGGGGGTGGAGGTGAGTGGAGGGCGGGGGTGGAGGTGAGTGGAGGGCGGGGGTGGAGGTGAGTGGAGGGGGTGTGTGTGTGGAGGAGAAGGGAGGAGGAAGGAGGAGGGGGAAGGCGGAGCGGGAGTGTGGAGGTGAGTGGGGGCTCGCGGGGGAGGGTGGGGTTGAGTGAGGGCTCGCGGGGGAGGGTGGAGTTGAGTGGGGGCTCGCGGGGGAGGGTGGGGTTGAGTGGGGGCTCGCGGGGGAGGGTGGAGTTGAGTGGGGGCTCGCGGGGGAGGGTGGGGTTGAGTGGGGGCTCACGGGGGAGGGTGGGGTTGAGTGGGGGCTCGCGGGGGAGGGTGGGGTTGAGTGGGGACTCGCGCGGGAGGGTGGGGTTGAGTGGGGCCTCGCGGGGGAGGGTGGAGGGGGAGGGATGAGGAGGGAGGAGTGGGAAGGCGGAGGGGGAGGGACAAAAGGGGGGAAGAGAGAGAGAGAAAGAGTGGGGGAGGGTGGGGTTGAGTGGGGGCTCGCGGGGGAGGGTGGAGTTGAGTGGGGGCTCACGAGGGAGGGTGGGGTTGAGTGGGGGCTTGCGGGGGAGGGTGGGGTTAAGTGGGGGCTCGCGGGGGAGGGTGGGGTTGAGTGGGGGCTCGCTGGGGAGGGTGGAGGGGGAGGGATGAGGAGGGACGAGTGGGAAGGCGGAGGGGGAGGGACAAAAGGGGGGAAGAGAGAGAGAGAGAGTGGGGGAGGGTGGGGTTGAGTGGGGGCTCGCGGGGGAGGGTGGAGTTGAGTGGGGGCTCGCGGGGGAGGGTGGGGTTGAGTGGGGGCTCGCGGGGGAGGGTGGAGGGGGAGGGATGAGGAGGGAGGAGTGGGAAGGCGGAGGGGGAGGGACAAAAGGGGGGAAGAGAGAGAGAGAGAGAAGAGAAAGAGAGAGGGGGAAGGAAGAGAAAGAGAGAGGGCTGGAGAGAGAGAGAGAGAAGAAAGGGGCGGTACAGGTCCTGAGAAAGAGAGGGAGGAGAAAAAGAAGAAGGGGTTGAGGGGAGGAACACAACAGTCCCCCACACCAAGTCATTGCACCGTCCCGGTGCAGCCTGCTTATTTTGAATAGAAACAAATAATTTGCAAGTACTGAATGAAAACCGAGGTATGTACAATGTCCTTCTTATCCTTAATTCAGGTATCTTTTCACCCTAGAAATATTGACTAGAGGAATCCTTTTACCCTGCAAATCCTCCATGGGCACTGCGCCGTGTGGTAATACCTTGATCACCCAATATGGTCCTATCCATTTGGGTGCCAATTTAGTTTGAATTGGTGGAACCTGATGCACTAAAACCATAGATCCTTCCTGAAATTCATTGGATCTCAGATACCTGTCATGCAATCTCTTGCGCTCTTCTTGTGTCACCAGAAGTTTCTGCATTGCCCCTTCTCTGTACTCTTCTAATGCCACCAATCTCTCAATGGGAGGTTCAATTCCAATGGTTTTGGTTCCCATTTCCTTTTTGATAATGAATTCGAACGGTGCCAATGCCTCTTTCCCATAAACTAAACGAAATGGAGTCTCGTCTGTGGTTCCCCTCTTCGAGGTTCTGAAAGCCCAAATTGCACCGATCAGTGCTAGCGGCCAAGAGCTTTGATGATCAAAAGATAATTTGTGTAAGAGTCCAATCAAAATCTTGTTGGAGCTTTCCGCTTGGCCATTTGCCCTTGGGTAGTAGGCACAAGTTTTTTTGTGGAAGATTTTGTACCTGTCAAATATAAACTGGAGCAATTGATTTACAAAATGTGTGCCCCTATCACTAGTAATTTCCAGTGGGCAACCAAATCTTGAAAAAATACGTTTATACATAAATTTAGCTACTGTTAAAGCTGTGCAGTCCACAGTAGCTTTAGCCTCTATCCATTTAGTGGCATAGCATGTGGCCATCAAAATATACTTTTTTCCTCCAGGTTGACCAGTTGGACTAATTGACCCTATGAAATCAAGACCCCATCGTTCAAATGGAAGCCATCCGATAGATATGACTAATGGTTGGAAATTCAATCTGGTTGGCGCGGGAGCACACCTCTGGCAGATGTGGCATTCTTTAGCAAACTTGATTGCATCCTTGAAAATATGAGGCCACCAAAGTCCTTTGTGGATGATTCTATGAGCTAATTCTTCCCCCTTTAGGTGTCCTTCACTGTGTGCTCCCTCTAGCAAAAGATTTACCTCCTCTGGATAGAAACACCTTCTCAATATATCATCCTGGCAGTATTTATATAAATTCCCATTTATGATAGAATATGCTTTGGTTTTCAAAAGCAATCTTCTTTTTTCTACAAGAGCCAAGTGTTCTGGGATCTTTCCAGTAGTGAGAACATGAATAATTTCATCATACCAACCTGTCCGAATTGCTACTAGAAAAAGATTGCTATCCACCAGTTCATCATTAATACCTGTTGCCTTTTCGCTCATTGCCGTCCTGGACACTTGATCTGCCATGTAGTGCTCTTTTCCTGGCTTAATATGAATATCAAAATTAAATTCTTGAAATAGGAGTAACCATCTCCAGATCCTTCCAGCTACTCTAGGCTTGTTTATCAAATACTTCAAGGGCTGATGATCAGAAATAACAATGAAATGTACACCAAGGACATAATGTCTAAACTTCTGAAGAGCAAATACGATAGCCAAACCTTCTCTTTCCGTTGTACTATAATTCCTTTCAGCTTGGTTGAGTAGTCTGCTGGCATAAGAGATAGGTCTATCCACTTTGTGAGATGATGGTTGAGCTAAAACTACACCAACAGCATGAAGGCTAGCATCGGTATGCACATGAAATTCCAATGACCAATTAGGAACACTTAAAAGTGGAGCACTACATAGCCTCAATTTTAGTTCACAAAATGCTTTGTCAGCTTCAGCACTCCATGAGAAAGGGATCTTTTTACTGGTAAGCCTTGACAAGGGCTTAGCAATTTCTGAATACATCCTAATGAATCTTCTGTGATACCCTCCATGGCCCAAGAAACTTTGCACTTCCTTTGGGCTTTGTGGAATTGGCATGGAAAGAATAGCTGTAACCTTTGCAGGGTCAACAGTTATACCTTCAGCAGATACTATGTGACCAAGAAGAGTGCCCTTAGTGACCAAAAAGTGACATTTATCAGGATTCAATTTCAAACCTGTTTTGAGACATTGCTCAAAAATTTCTTTTAGATTTTCCAAATGGTCATGGAAATCTTGAACTGCTGCCCTTCTATCTGTACCTGAAAATACTGAAAAGTCATCCATGAAAATGCGTAGAAAGGTTGTTAACCATTTGCCCAATATCAGATACATCGTTCTATTGAATGATGCTGGTGCATTCTTCAAACCAAAAGCCATTCGAGTATAGACATAAGTGCCCCAGGGAGTGACAAAGGCTGTTTTGTCCCTATCATCAGGATGAATTACTATCTGATTGTAGCCACTAAACCCATCCAAGAAACTATACACAGTGTGACCAGCTATTTCCTCAAGCACTTGCTCTGTGAAGGGCTGAGGAAATCCATCTTGAATAGTCACTTTATTCAAAGCACGGAAATCAACACATACCCTTATTTTTCCACTATTTTTCTTCGGCACAATAACCATAGAAGAAAGCCACCTGGAATGTTCTACTGGCACAATTATACCTGCTTCTTCTAGTTTTGTAATCTCTGCCTTTACCGCCTTTGCATACTTCGGATTGAGTCGATATAGCCTACTTCTTACAGGCACAGCTCCCTCAACCAAGGGTATCCGATGTAATCTAAGCTCTTCTAGTATTCCTGTTAGATCCTTGTAGGACCATGCGAAAACACTTTTGTAAGTAAAGAGCAAAGAAGTTACCTTCTGTAGTAAATTAGGATAATGCCACAACCAGGATGCCAAATGGACTACTTGAGGGTTCTCTTCATCCCCTAAATTTACTTCTTGAACCAATATTTCAGGACTGGTCTTGCTTGAGAAATCATCTCCACTATATGCAGGAGTGGATTTTAATTTATATTCTGCAACATGTTCTTCCATCCATCCTTGAGGTATATCTGCAAAAGGAAGATCTTCTCTGCTCTTAGGTTCATAATCTTCTCTCTCTGATACTTCTATATTGGTTGCCTCTTCAAAGCTTGTATTTTCCTTCAATTGCTCATTTTCCAACACCTTGTGGTCTTCGTTGCCCTTTTCTGTAATTACTTTATCTACAACTTCTTCCTCAAGTTCATTGATCTCCACTGTGCAACACTCTGCACTTCCCATCATCCAATTTAACAATGTATCATCTTCTTGGGGTATAGAGGGCATTACCTGCGTATCCACAGTATATCCAGTGGTTTTTCCTGAGTCGAATCCCTCTTCCAAATGTAATTGTAGTTGGCTATTGGTGCTTGTTGAAATCCATAGTTTGTTTTTCCCCGAATCTTGCAAAGCTTTTTCTTGTCTCAGCCAAGGTCTCCCCAGGAGTAAAGGGTAAGAAGTCTCCTGTGGAAGTGCAATAACAACAAAATCCAACACAAAGTGGCAACCCTGTACTATCATCCGTACCTTTTCAATAATGCCAAGAGGTGCAACCCGATGTTGATCTGCTAGTGTAACTGTAAATGGTGCCATTTTGGTGGGGTTCAAATTCAGTTTCTTCATTGTGAAATCTGGCATCAAATTGATACCAGAGCCTCCATCTATGATCACACCTGTGAGAGTTTCATCCTTTATACAAACAGATAATCTTGAGCTTTGGTAGTCTGCTAAGGGTGCACGGGGAAAATCAACCATGAAACCATCTATACTAAGTGATTGGACCAAGTGAGCAGAGTGTATAATCTTCAGTAAGTCACTTCCTATTTTTGAATCCATCCTTATAAGTTCATATAGACTAACCTTGTGATGAATACCTTTCAAGATCTGTTCAATGTTTACCTCCTGAGTGTTTTCTTGCAGACTTGTTGGTTGGCCCTTTAGAGAAGTAGTCATCTTATTATAAGCTCCTTTAATTTCTGCTTGGTCCTTCCATCCAGACTCCTTTTCTTCCTCTTTATCCTGAAATCCTTGTTGTTCATCTCTCTGGGTTGCAGCTGCTTGCCTAGCTCTAGTCATCATGGGCATTGCAGAGGATGAAACAGCATAAGTCTGAGTGGTTTTTCCTTCTTCATGTGGAGAGACTGCAATCATGTGAATTGGAGCAGGACGACCTCTTGGGCAATCTTTGGTATAATGATCCTTGGCCTCTGGACAATGTTGACAAGGGGGTGCATCTTCTGGAAGAGAACACCTATTTTGCATGTGGCCGTACTCACCACAACGATAGCACATTAAAGGTCTATTATACCTAGGCTTTGCAGGCCGATTCTCCTCTCTATTAGGTGTATTTGAAGTACTAGCATAGTATGAATCCAAGGTTTGAGGGTTACCTCTTTGCTGTGTACCCTTGAGGTAGTAGCAATCTCTAGCTTCATGACCATCCTTTCCACAAAATTGACAGCTTACCTTGTTAGGGCAATTAGCATTGGAATGTCCATTGTTGTTACAAATCGTGCACCAAATTTGTCTCCTTATATCCTGAGTAGTCCTCAAATCTTCTAACTCACGGCGAAGTTGGGCTACTTCGTCATCAGTGCGACGGAGTGGTGGCAAGACCTTCTCTTCTTGTTGATGTTGTTGCATTTTCATTGCTTCCAGTTCCTTCCTCAGTTGCCCAATAGGATCCAGGTCTGCAGCATAATTTCTTTGTGTATCCTCTTCAAAATGTTTCCTTGCTTCCTCTATGCGTGATGCCGCTGCAACAAAATCATTGAGGGTTGCATCCAATCTAAGAGACTCACAAAGATTCTGCTGAGATGACCTGGGCAGAGCCTTTTCTATCCACTTTTTAACCAAAAAGTCACCTGGAGCATGTGGTAGACGTGCAACAAGTGCTTTTGTTCTAGTGTGAAGTTCATGAAAGGATTCACCTGATCTTAGCTTCAAACTCTCTAGCTGATCTAGAGCTCTTTCCGAGGAATCACTTGGTCTGAATGTCTGTGAGAATGCCGCCTTCAGAGCCTCCCATGTAGTGAAATGGCCATCTGCATATTGACTATACCATTTATCTGCAAGACCCTCCAATGTGGATGGAAAAAGTGCCAACATTGCATCCTCTCTATTCTGCAGACCTCGTCCACGGCATAAAGAGATAAATCTCCTCACATGATCATCAGCATCCTCATAAGTTTGTCCCTTGAAGGTAGGAAATTTGATGTTTAATCTGGAGAGTAAATGAGAGAGATCCTCCATTTGTACTGGTGTTTCTTTGGACGTATCTGAGGAGAAGTCTAGAGTTCTCCTATACCCCTCTTTTGACAATGGTGTCGCACCCAAATCAATAGATAAATTTAGGGAGGGTAGAGGGGAGGTAGACTCACTAGCCGTGGTTATTGCTAACTTATTAAGGCTCCTCCGAACACGAAGAGACTCCTTATCTGCTCGTGTATGGGTCATGTACCTATTCGCAAATGTAATATGGAAATACCTCTCACAGAAATGCAAAGGTCCCACCGGGCGTGCCAAACTATAGAGGAGGTACTGGGGTATCTACTTTTAACAAAAGTAGAGATTAAAGATTAACACATCCAGTACGTCGCCTACTCAAGGGGGGTTCTCTTTAGGGAAGTATACCCTTTAACATTTCTGTGAGCGGGTAGATAACAAGGATTGCACAGAGTGGTACATACTTCAGAAAATATGAACAACAATTGACCAAGGAAGACCATACACTTCTTGATTCGATTCAGATGATTACAAGATTTGTCAAGAAAATGCTCAAAAACTAATGCTCAGAGCTTCGTGGCACTCTATGCAGATAAACACAGATCAATACAAATGGTGAAGGAATTGCTCAAGAGAATAGAGCTTAACACCAATACTGACTCACAGAAAAAAAAAGAAAATCCAAGGCACTCTCTTACACTATAGTGCTCTTAGCCCTCCACAAAGAAGCCTACCCTCTGTATCCACACTACAGAGTAGCTCCTACAATAGGCTTGAAACCACCAAGTGCAAGAGAGAACTTCCGCACGTATACGCATCAATGTAACTCCAAAAAATGTACCCCGAATGAGCACAAATCCATTGTTTTTATTGGCCCCAATAGGCCAAGAGAGCCTTGCCAGATCTTCACGTCCACTAATCACGCGCCGGTTGATCACCCAAAATTGGGGGGTAGGTTAAATATTCCACTTGATTTGAATTAGATCCACAAAAATAGGTAATCGCTGTGAATGGTTGGTGTCAGTTCCACTTCCACTGTCTAACAATTACTTTTTACCTTTGCACCTCCCATCTAAGATTCGCATTGATTTAATCCCGGAAATTCAACATGAAGTGCCCTGTGCACTCTGGAAGTGTAGGAGGAGACCACCATGGGATGTTTGGCCATAGTACTACATAATGTGTAGTAAAGCGTTCTGCATCATTATCTTGAGCCTTCTTCTGCCACGCTTGATGTGCGAGACCCAATTTTGTTTTTGATTCATTGTATACTTCTGGACCCATGTTCTTCCTGAGAAGAGCTCCTTCATGTTTGGCTTAGATGCCATGTTTCTTCCATGCTTCTGCATGCTCCTCAAAGCCAAGTGTCTTCTGTCATCTGCGGGTGTGTGCATGTATGAGTATGTGTGTGTAGGTGCGTGTGGGCCTATATGTGGGGTGAGAGTGTATGTGTGTGGGGATGCATGTGTGTATGTGTCGGTGTGTGTGTGATGGGTGGGTGTGCATGTGTGGAAGTGTGTGCATATGTATGGGTGTGAGAGTGTGTGTGTTGCGTGATTGTGTGTGAGTGTGTGTGTATGTGTGTGAGTAGGTGGCGGGGTGGTGTGAGTGGGGGGGTAGAGGCGGGGGTGGAGGTGAGTGGAGGGCGGGGATGGAGGTGAGTGGAGGGGGTGTGTGTGTGGAGGAGAAGGGAGGAGGAAGGAGGAGGGGGAAGGCGGAGGGGGAGTGTGGAGGTGAGTGGGGGCTCGCGGGGGAGGGTGGGGTTGAGTGAGGGCTCGCAGGGGAGGGTGGAGTTGAGTGGGGGCTCGCGGGGGACGGTGGGGTTGAGTGGGGGCTCGCGGGGGAGGGTGGAGTTGAGTGGGGGCTCGGGGGGGAGGGTGGGGTTGAGTGGGGGCTCGCGGGGGAGGGTGGGGTTGAGTGGGGGCTCGCGGGGGAGGGTGGGGTTGAGTGGGGACTCGCGGGGGAGGGTGGGGTTGAGTGGGGGCTTGCGGGGGAGGGTGGAGGGGAAGGGATGAGGAGGGAGGAGTGGGAAGGCGGAGGGGGAGGGATAAAAGGGGGGAAGAGAGAGAGAGAGAGAGAGAGAGAGAGAGAGAGAGAGAGAGAGAGAGAGAGAGAGAGAGAGAGAGAGAGAGAGAGAGAGAGAGAGAGAGAGAGTGGGGGAGGGTGGGGTTGAGTGGGGGCTCACGGGGGAGGGTGGAGTTGAGTGGGGGCTCGCGGGGGAGGGTGGGGTTGAGTGGGGTCTCGCGGGGGAGGGTGGGGTTGAGTGGGGGCTCGCGGGGGAGGGTGGGGTTTAGTGGGGGCTCGCAGGGGAGGGTGGAGGGGGAGGGATGAGGAGGGAGGAGTGGGAAGGCGGAGGGGGAGGGACAAAAGGGGGGAAGAGAGAGAGAGAGAGAGTGGGGGAGGGTGGGGTTGAGTGGGGGCTCGCGGGGGAGGGTGGAGTTGAGTGGGGGCTCGTGGGGGAGGGTGGGGTTGAGTGGGGGCTCGCGGGGGAGGGTGGGGTTGAGTGGGGGCTCGCGGGGGAGGGTGGGGTTGAGTGGGGGCTCGCGGGGGAGGGTGGAGGGGGAGGGATGAGGAGGGAGGAGTGGGAAGGCAGAGGGGGAGGGACAAAAGGGGGGAAGAGAGAGAGAGAGAGAGAGTGGGGGAGGGTGGGGGCTCGCGGGGGAGGGTGGAGTTGAGTGGGGGCTTGCGGGGGAGGGTGGGGTTGAGTGGGGGCTCGCGGGGGAGGGTGGAGGGGGAGGGATGAGGAGGGAGGAGTGGGAAGGCGGAGGGGGAGGGAGAAAAGGGGGGAAGAGAGAGATAGAGAGAGAGAGAGAGAGAGAGAGAGAGAGAGAGAGAGAGAGAGAGAGAGAGAGAGAGAGAGAGAGAGAGAGAGAGAGAGAAGAGAAAGAGAGAGGGGGGAAGGAAGAGAAAGAGAGAGGGCGGGAGAGAGAGAGAGAGAAGAAAGGGGCGGTAGAGGTCCTGAGAAAGAGAGGGAGGAGAAAAAGAAGAAGGGGTTGAGGGGAGGAACACAACAGATGCCATCTTGGTGGGGTTCAAATTCAGTTTCTTCATGGTGAAATCCAGCATCAAATTGATACCAGAGCCTCCATCTATGATTACACCTGTGAGAGCTTCATCCTTTATACAAACAGATAATCTTGAGCTTTGGTAGTCTGGGAAGGGTGCAGGGGGAAAATCAACCATGAAACCATCTATACTCGGTGATTGGACCAAGTGAGCAGAGTGTATAATCTTCAATAAGTCACTTCTTATTTTTTAATCCATCCTTATAAGTTCGTATAGACTAACCTTATGATGAATACCTTTCAAGATTTGTTCAATCTTTACCTCATGAGTGTCTTCTTGCAGAGTTGTTGGTTGGTCCCTCAGAGAAGTAGCCATCCTTTCATAGGCTCCTTCAATTTCTGCTTGGCCCTTCCACCCACACCTCTTTTCCTCCTCTTTATCCTGGAATCCTTGTTCCTCTCTATGGGTTGCTGCTGCTTGCCTAGCTCTAGTCATCATGGGCATTACAGAGGATGAAACGGGTTAATCTCCTCACATGATCATCATCATCCTCATAAGCTTGTCCCTTGAAGGTAGGGCGTTTCATGTTTAGTCTGGAGAGTAAATGAGAGAGATCCTCCATTTGTATTGGTGTTTCTTCTGACGTATCTGAGGAGAAGTCTAAGGTTGTCCTATGCTTCTCTTTTGACAATGGTGTTGCACCCAAATCAATAGATAAATTCAAGCAGGGGTAGAGGGGAGGTAGGCTCACTAGTCGAAGGTATAGTTAACTTATTAAGGCTCCTCCGTACACGAAGAGGCTCCTTATCTGCTCACGTATGGGTCATGTACCTACTTGCAAACGTCCTCAGGGCCTCTCACAGGAATGCAAAGGTCCCACCACGCATGCCAAACTGTAGAGGAGGTACTGGGGTTTCTATTTTTAATAAGAACAAGCAGCAAGCACTCCAATACTTCAACTACTCAAGGGGGGTTCGCTTAAGGGAAGTATACCCTTTAACAAATCTGTGAGCAGGCAGATGTCAACATTAGGGAAAAAAATGAACCCTGAATGGGCCTTTTAGATTAAGAGGTGATTAGTGATGGACCAATCAGAAGAGAGTGGTGGCCACAGTCTAGTCCCTAAATCACATAGCCTAGGCATAGGCTTCCCTTGTTTTTTTGTAGTCAAAGAAGAGAAAACCACCTAGAGTTGGTGGTTTTACACATTTGGATGGTTTTGAAAGCCTCGAAAATGACTTTGGGCCCTTGGATTGGTTAGAAGATCCAACGCTTGAGGATTGATTGCAAAAGTCAAGGCACCTTTGGATTTAGACCCTTGGATCACCTTGATATCCAATGGATGAGATTGAATACATCCTCAAAAAGGCGCCTTTGTTTCTGGGCCGTTGCATGTGTCGAGGATCTAACGGTTGACATGATAAGGATAAATTTGAAATGCGCATACGATCTGGACCATTAGATCTCCAGTTGATCTAAGGGTTGACAATGGTTGCCATGATTACAAGGCGCCTTTTCACCTCGCCCCTTGGATCTGACATAGATCGAACGACTTCAAGTGCATCTGGATGTGAAATCAGCCCCAAACGCGGGTGTCCCTTAGATATCAAGCGGATCCAACGGCTCTAAAGACCCACAAAAATGTGAATCAGCCCCAAATGCGGGGATCCATTGGATTGGGCCTCATCCAATGGCCCAAAAGTTTGCAGAACTCTACTGATCCATCAACGACGCTGTCCCTACTCGCACGTATTGTCAGAGACTCTCTCTCTTGCTTTCCATCGATTTTGAATGTAGACCATTGATTTCAAGCATCTGAAGGGTATAAATTATCCGATTTAAGAATTCAAGTTGATAAGAGTATCAAATATTATTTTATTTGAGAAAACCACTAGTGGTTTCCTATGGCCCCTTAATCTCACTGAATTAGCTTTTTAATCCCTCAAAATTAGGAATCCTTACAAGGTCCATGCAGGGCTCATTTTTTCCCCTAATGATGATTGCGCAGAGATGTGAATACTCAAGAAAATATTAATGACAAAATGACCATAAAGAAAGACCATCCACTCCTTAGTTCGAATCAGATGATTACAAGATAGGTCAAAGTGATGCTCAAAAGTTCATGCTCAGGGCTAACATGCCACTCCAAAACTAAACCACATCAATATAATGGATCCTTCCGATCAGCACAATGGATCAATTATATGCAAACCGGCACTGATCAATACAAATGGTGGAGAATTGCTCTAAGACACAAAGCATAAAAATAACACTGACTCACACAGAATGACAACCAAGCCACTCTCTTCACACTATAGTGCTATTAGCCCTCCACTGGGAAGCCCACTCCCTGTATTCACACCATAGAGTGACTTCGTACAGTAGGCTTGAAGCCACAAAGTGCCAAGAGAGGACCTTTGTACGCACGTATATGCATTGATATAGTGATAGTACATAGTGTGATCTCCCATGTTTTACATAGCTAGTCATAAGTGACGTCTGTGAGTCAAGATATCAAATAAGAAGCAGGTGAAAGGTATATTTCACTATATCAAGTGCACCACACTTGATATACATATCGAGCCATGCATTAGCAGCCGCACTCTCTTTCTTCTAGTTGACTTGCATGACTTAACTGATCAATCATACATGTGTAGTGCTGAACTGCTGGGATGATTCCATACAGATAAATATGTAATTTCATCAAGCAAGATGTCTTCACGATGTAGGTTTTCTAAACAGATTAGTGCTTCTTCACCATCTTCATGATTCACATATCGGAGTATAAGTGAATTCCATGTATACACATCACAAACTAAAAGCTTGGTAAGTTCCTTTCTAGCCCTTGCTTAATAGCCACATTTTCCACATATCAAACAGAGCATTTGTGATGACAAGGTCTCCATTCGTTACCCCTACTTTATAGATTTGAGCCTCAATCTTTTCATCCCTATGCGTTGTCTACAAACTGCCACAAGCTTTCAAGATTGAGACATATGTAATGATATCTGGAATAAACCCCTCCTCTTGCATCAACATGTAAAGTTTTTAAAGGGATAAATTTTAGTATATGTGCTTCGATATCAAATGCTACTTCTCTCTTTGTCAAAACACTGCATGCTTAGAGAGCAATAACAAAAGTTTGATAAATTAGTTCCTCATTGCCTCTTAGCATATGGCTAAAAAGTTGCAAAGTGTTCTTGCCTTCACCTCCCTCAACACAGGCAAATAGCATTGCATTGCATTCCATGTCACTATTAGACTCAAGATATAACCAGTAGGAGATGGTTGAATCACACCCTAAGAGGGAGGATTAGGAAGTAATCCTCAACCATGGCTTTTCGGGCAAGTGGTTAGCCCATCATACTCCTAGTTGGTAGGTCATGAGTTCAAATCCCACAATTGCTAACAGAGCTAAGGAAGTAGACTTGGGCAAGGCGGATGGAAGGCGCACGTCGGTTTCAAAGGTGATTTCAACATATATTAGAGTCTATCTCCCAATCCGTAGGTACGGATTTAGACATGTAATATACGGTTGGAAAGCTCTCCAAACGAGCATTCCAATAGAGACACTAGATTGGGGATCTAAGATACCTAGCAAAGGTGAGAAACAGGTTCAAGAGACCAAGGTTGAGAGCAAGGCTTGTCCGTAGGCTAGTTGCCAAGAAGCAAAAAGGCAAGGTTCAAGATACCAAGGTTGAGAGAAGGCAAGTCCGTAGGCAAGTGGCCAAGAAGCGAAAAGGCAAGGCTCAAGCAAGGCAAGTCTGTGGGAGGATTAGGAAGTAATCCTCAACCATGGCTTTTGGGGCAAGTGGTTAGCCCATCATACTTCTAGCTAGTAGGTCATGAGTTCAAATCCCACAGTCACTATATTTCAGTTAGACACATTACCAAACACCTTTGTTGCTTCTTGCACCATTCCAAAATTACCATACGTGATATGAAGTGCACTGGCAACATATACATAAGAGGTAATGCCCTTTCTCCCCATATCTAGATTGCTGATACAAATCTTATAGTATTAGGATCAACAGACTATACTTGTATCAGCCGCCTATAAAGCCTTTGGATCCTCTCCATGATCGAGTGAAACCTATAGATATGGTATGCTCAACCATTTCATTCAAAGACAACATACCTATTAGCAAAGTTATAAATTGGTGTTTCATGCTTCATTATTAAGCTTGGCTTCAAATCACGACCATAATGGTCCGATTGTATCTAGATGGGTGGCTCCCACATTTCACTGTTGGTGATATCGATCAGAAGTGTGCTACTACTCATCGTGAATGATATCCCACTCCTTAGCATCTAGCCGTACAGGCTTCGGTAAGCGTGCTGGAAAAGCATTATGAGCCTTGGATCATAAATAAGGCATAAGCTCACGTGTCCTGTTCTGCATTGAGTCTGAACTGATAATAGGATGCCCATGTGCTAGATGGAACTCTTGATAGATCATCTCTGTGATATGATTTCTACTATCTTTATCCTAGTCAATCCATTTCAACATGACAAAGTGTCCAAACTATATGGAGCAAAGTTATCCTATGTGTTGATGCATGACCTTTCCGCTTACATCCATCACTAGAGCTCCATTACATATACTATACACCTTGGAGTCATCATGGTCATGAGCATCCCATGGTGTACATGGTGTATCATGAGGTGTACCGGGGTTGTACCTACTTGTGAGGTACTCACTCTAGGAGTTGAAGTGGGAGACACAATGCCCATTGCACTACCTCCACAACATCTACCTCCTCTAGAGCGAGCTCTAGTAGATCCACTAATCGAACCTCCTTCTTCAGAGTGTGATGTGGACCGATAA
This sequence comes from Ceratopteris richardii, assembly GCA_020310875.1. NCBI lineage: Eukaryota > Viridiplantae > Streptophyta > Polypodiopsida > Polypodiales > Pteridaceae > Ceratopteris > Ceratopteris richardii. The sequence goes on from CM035406.1 coordinate 189,611,305, forward strand.
GAGAGGCTAGCATCAGTATCGCACTAAGAGGTGAAACCCATACGTTGACTATGAGAGCCACTATGAGCTGGTTGAGAAGGTGATCGTGGTGGAGTCATAAAGCCACGAGAGATACCTTCGACGAGAGTAGCCCCGTGCATAAGAGTGATGCTGATCGGAGTGATGCTGATCGGAGTGATGCTCCCAAAAGTGACGCAAGGCGTAAGTGAGGCCGACAAGACTGAGAGCAGGAGGAGTGAGGGCGGGGCTAGTGCTACTACAAGTGATCCAATAGTGTGACATTGGATCCATATATGTGGGAGGTACCTTAGGTATAAACTCCAAGAACTACTCGTCTATCATGCAATCTGGAGTGATCGAAGGAGTATCTTCCATCATCCTCTACAACAAAAAAAACTCTAATAATTACATAATAATAGTGGTAATATAGAAAAATAGTAGTATACAAAACAACAAAGCAAAAAAAACACAAATTAGTATGTATAAGTGCTTGGTTCAGAAATCCTCTATTCTAGCATCCTCTTGGAGATATGATGCATGGAAGATATCTATCTCTAAATTTGCAACTTCTAGATCTCTTGGTATGCTAGATCCTTCTTGATCATTGTTCTCATAGAACATATTGTCTTTTACTTCATCGTGTATCTCGTTTTCTTCAAATACTTCTTCATTTTGGACAATGATCTCTTCCTTCTTGACTACCGAATGAATCTCAAAGTCCACTACAAATGGAATTTCTTCTATATCTATGTTCTCAAAAATTTTTCTGCTAAGTGGGGAGACTTGTGAAACAAATAGCCACTCTCGCTCTTTTGAATCAGTCATAAAAACAACTTTCTCACAGTGTTCGTGAATTACAAATGTATCTCTTTCATCTCACCATAGCTTATTGGAGTCTACTTGAAGCAAACCACTCTTATCGTGCCTCACTATTGCATTTCTTTTAGAGGTGACTAATCTGAACCATTTCACATAAAAAAGAAAGAATTGAAAATTTATGAAGGATAGCTTCAAGATATCTTGGATCACTCCACAATAGTGGAGCTAGCCTTCTTGGGCATTGTCCTCTCTTGCACTAGCTCTACTTTATTGGAAAAGGTTCACCATCACCCCATTATCAAAAGTAGACGTATTTTCATTAGTTTGTGCGATCCAAAAGTTTCCTCCATGAGACCATAGTGCATCGTATTTAGAATCCTCCCAATCACAATCCTTTGCGAGTTCCTGCTCTTGTTTACAATTATATTCACCTACTGCCTTTGCTTGTGAAACCACTGTATCTAGCCATCTGCTCATTGGAAAGGTAGGAAGATGCCATATGATACCATGTAGACATGTTAGAACATTTTATTCTAAAAACCTAATTTTTCTTATTAAACCCAAAAACCCTAATCCTTAAGAGCTAGACCTAAAACATGTATATGTGTGTATGAATGTGTGTGTATATATATAAATATATGTATGTATATATATATATATATATATATATATATATATATATATATATATATATATATATATATATATATATATATATATATATATATATATATATATATATATATATATATATATATATATATATATATGTGTGTGTGTGTGTGTGTGTGTGTGTGTATGTATATGAGTATATATGTTATAATATTATACCTAAAACTCTATTTTTTATATATTTAATTTAATAAGAAACTCTAAAACCCTATTTCTATATATTTAACTATACATATTTAATTTATATAATTAAAAGAGTAGCTCTATTCCTTTTTTTTTCTTATTTTTTCTTCTTATGTATATTTAACTTAATGAGAAAACTCTAAAACCCTATTTTTTATATATTTGGTTATATATATGTAAAGAACCTAAAAATATTAAATACCTAGTTTTTATATATTTAATTATATATATATTTATTACTATTCTATGTATGTAAAAAAACCTTAAAGCCTCATCTGAAAGAGCTAGACCTTAAATATGTATGTATGTGTATATACATGTGTATGTGTATATGTATTATGTGTGTATATGTGTATATGTGTGAATGCATGTGTAAAAATCCTAAGAACACTAGAGACCCTAATCCTATGTTTTATATATATTTGATTATATACTGTACTTTTTTCCTAATTCTTCTAAATATATCATTATATATGTTAAAATTAAACCTAAAATTATACTTTTCATATACTTAGTTTAATAAAAAACCCTAGAATTCTATTTTTATATATTTAATTGTACATATCTAATTTAAATATTTAATGCACTAGTTCTTTTCTATTTACTTTTCTATACTAAAATCATAAATTCTTTTCTTATTTTTCTCATATTTTTTTCATACATATACTTAATTTAATTAAAAACCCCTAGAACTCTATTTTTTATATATTTGACTATATATATGTAAAAACCCTGAAAGCATTATCCTAGATACCTACACCTAAAACATGTATATGTGTGTATGCATGTGTATAAACATGTGTATGTCTATATGTGCATATATATGTATTCATTTGTAAAAACCCTAAAACCCTAATCCTAACGATGTAGACCTAAAACATGCATATCTATGTATGCATGTGTATATACATGTGTATGTGTATATACATGTGTATGTGTATATACATGTGTATGTGTATATGTATTATGTGTGTATATGTATGTATGCATGTGTAAACAAACTATAACCCTAGTTCTATGTGTATATGTGTATATATGTGTATGCATGTTTAACAAACCTAAAACCCTAATCCAAACAACCTACACCTTAATTATTTATATGTCTATATGCATGTGTATATATATGTGTATGTGCATATGTATGTATGCATGTGTAAACAAACTAAAAACTCTACAGCTAAAGACCTGGACCCTAATGCTATGTGTATATGTGTGTATGCATGTGTAAAAAACTTAATTTTTCCTAATTTTTGTAAATATATGATTATAGACGTTAATCTTAAACCTAAAACTCTTTTTTCATATATTTAATCCAATAAAAAACCCTAAAATCCTATATCTCTTTTCATATTTATTTATACATACTAAAATCAAATTTTTTTCTTAAATTTTTCTTAATTTTTTTCTTATATATATTTAATTAATAACCCTAAAACTCTATTTTTTAGATATTTGATTATATATATGTAGAAAATCTAAAAGCCGAATCCGAAAGACCTAGACCTAAAACATGTACATGTGTGTATGCATGTGTATATACATGTGTATGTGTATATGTATTATATTTCTATATGTGTATATATATGTACGCATGTGTAGAAACCGTCAAATGCTAATCCTAATGACGTGGTCATAAAACATGTATATGTCCGTATGCATGTGTTTATATATGTGTATGTGTGTGTGTATATGTATTACGTGTATAAATGTATATATGCAGATGTAAACATCCTAAAAACCCTTATCCTAAAGACCTAACCCCTAATGCTATGTGTATATGTGTATATGTGTGCATGCATCTATAATGATCCTAATTTCTCCTAATTTTTATAAATATATGATTATATATGTTAATATTAAACCTGAAACTCTATGTTTTATATATTTATATATACTTGTTTAGTTCATTAAAAAAGCCTAAAATCCTATTTTTATATATTTAATTATATATATATATATATATATATATATATATATATATATATATATATATATATATATATATATATATATATATATATATATAATTTATAGATTTAAAACACTAGCTCTTTTGATATTTATTTATCTATACTAGAATCCTATTTTTTATATATATAGTTATCTATATATTGCATTTTTTCTTAATTTCTTTGCTAATTTTTTTTCTTAATTGCTTTTCTTATATATATTTAATTTAATTAAAAATTCCTTATACCCTATTTCTTATCTATTTTATGATATATATGTAGAAAACCTAAAAATCCTAAAAAGTTATCTTTTATATATTTAAATCTAGTACGTGTATGTCAAAAACCTAAAATCGTAATACTAAAGACCTACACCTAAAACATGTAGATGTGTGTTTGCATGAATGTATGTGTGTGTCTAGGTTTGAGTGTCTATGTATATATGTGAGCGTGTGTATATGTATTTGAGTGTGTATATAGGTGTTGAGTGTGTATGTATATATGTGAGTGTGTGTGTGTGTGTGTGTGTATGTATGTAAGTGTGTAGCTGTGTATGGACGCATGCATATGCAGGAATATGCATCTGTGTATGTAATATGTATGTGAGTATGTAATATGCATGTATGTATGAAATATATGCATGTTTGTATGTAATCTTGTATGTGTATGGATATGTGTATGTATGTGTGTGTACATATGTGTGTGAATGTATGTATGCATGTATTTATGCATATGTGTCTCTCTCTCTTTCTCTTTCTCTCTCTCTCTCTCTCTCTCTCTCTCTCTCTCTTTCTCTTTCTATCTCTCTCTTTTTTATCTCTCTCCCTCCCATTCTCTCTCTTTAATCTCTCTCTACCTCCCTCTCTTCCTCTCTCTCTTTCATATCTCTCTCTCTATCTCTCTCTCTCTCTCTGTATCTCTCTCTCTCTCTCTTTGTCTCTTTTAATCTCTTTCTTTCTCATTTTATCTCTCTCTCTCTCTCTATCTATCTCCCTCTTTCATATCTCTCTCTCTATCTCTCTCTCTCTGTATCTCTCTCTCTCTCTCTTTGTCTCTTTTAATCTCTTTCTTTCTCATTTTCTCTCTCTCTCTCTCTCTATCTATCTATCTCCCTCTTTCTCACTCTTTATCAATAGAGAACAAAACAATCACTTACATTGATGTAATCTTTTGGATCGTTGTTGTTAACGCCTAATGAACATCGTCTCTCATCAAATTCCAAAGAATCAATGCAAAAAAAAAACTCGTGTGAAACCAAAGAGAATAGAAATTAGACAACAAGAAACATAGAGAAAGAGAAAGGGTGAAAGAGTATGCCCATCACTTACCAAGATGCCTGATCTAGAGAGAGAGAGTGTGTATGTGTAGAGATAGAGATTTGTGTGTGTGTGTGTGCTCAAGACAATGCAGGTCAAAATTCAGTTGACGCATGCAAGTTCAAAAAAATACAATTGAGTTCAAAACACACGCAAAATGTGAAGTTTTTGCTCTCTACTCCCGACATGTTTTAAACATGTTGCCAATACACGCATCGCTAATTTCCAAGAAATTACCGATGCTCATACCGATGCCCATACTGGCAACAACAACGTATACCAAGGGTCAATTTCAAACGGTCATACCGATGGTCTAGTGATCGTTAGTATGCCTAATGTGATCCTTGCAAGCATTCCTAGTGATCATACTGATAGTGGGGGCGGACCACGGGTATGCCCCTCATATGGTGTAGTGTAGACATGTGGACAAAACGTTTGGTAGCAAATATGGAATAGAGTATGAGGACAAATTCAGCGTTGTGGCTAAGATGACTACCATCAAGACTTTCATTACCATCATGGGAAGCAAGAACTAGAAGAGGTATCAACTTGACGTAGAGAATGCATTTCTTAATGTAGAGCTAGAAGAAGTTTTGTACATGACCAACCATTAGGTTTTGAAGAGAAATTCAAGGATAGTTATGTTTGTAGATTAAAGAAAGCAATATATGGTATCGAGGAAGCCCCAAGGACTTGAATTGAAAGACTTGTCGACTATGTGATGATTTGTGGATATCGATAAAGTAAGCAAGATCCATCATTTTTCTACAAGATCAAAGATGAGTGATCATGAAGAAAATATGAATGAAATCAAAGTGATTCTTGAAGAGGAGTTCAAGACCTTATAGCTTTTAGATATAAGGTATTTTTTAGGTATTGCAGTCATGTAGGTGAACAATGGCATTGGACTTATGCTAAAACAAGTTTATTACACTCATCTGTTGTAATTCTTGAATTTATAATAAAGCTATGCTTGCCTTATAAAGTTTTCTCAAAGCATGTGTAAAATCTCTTCATATTATGAGAGAACGGATTCCAGACGTCAGTACTAGTCTATCTTTGTTTGCCTAGTGAAGGCTATATTTTTGTATTTTCAGAACTAGTTGTTCTCCAAATAGGAGTAACCGTTTTAATTTAAATAACTTGCATTAGCAAGATCTCTAAGTGTAATTTATGTGTGCAAAAGGTATTGGGTTCAATCCTGAAGACTTAAGAGAGTTGATTGTTGAGTGAACAATGTTATTGTGAGTGTGCCTATAAGGCCCTCTATACTTGAAGGTTCTATAGGGAGGTTGGTTCTTCTTCCATCAATGACCAACCTAACAGGCAACCACTAAAACTGTACACTGGAAGTGATCTTGACACCCGTGAACTAACCCAACCCCTCATAGAGGAGAACACGAAACAACTACTTGACGCGATGCTAACCGAACTTAGTGAGTAATAGAGAGTGGTAGCAGAGGGACCAAAGAAAAAAGCAAAGGGCAAGGCAAGAACGAGGCCAAAAAACCGCTCTGAAGAACAGCTAGCCACGATACGATATCCCATTCACGACACGATACCATACTGGAATGAATGGTGATACCTAACGAAAAATGTGCAAGCGATACAAATTTGAGATGAAGTCAACAGGAGATGAGGCGGCCTCTCCCGAAATCACACTCGAAGGAGCTAAAGACAACACGATACTCCCAAAACCGCTCACGATACTATCCTCGAGGGAAGGACGACATAATACGAGAAAATCACTACCAATACAATACTGGAAGGAATCCCAAAAATGATGCATGACCACTCAGTACATGATACAACTTTAACAAAGTATTAAACTACCAACATGACTCGTGCCAAGCCGAAGTCTTGACATGTGAAGAAGGTATTATCGGAAATACGAATTGAAAGGTGTCATCAATACCTCAAGTGGAAATACTGTGACACGTACAACCCGAAAACATGACACACCACACAGCTGAAACACCTCCGTCCTGGACACTCTACAAGGCGACCCTTTTTCTTGAACGATACGTATAGAGCGAGACTCTAGTCAGGGATGAGCATTCTACGTATCTTGTTGTAAACAACCAAAACAACCTCCATTTAGAAGACGCTTGAAATCAAAATGGTTTCTTACATTTAATGATGATATTTACCATGAGATCAATAGATTAATGCATGCCTGGACAATCTATGACGTTGAGAAAACTGCTCTCGTACAGGTTTGACATGCAGATAGCAATCCATTACCATGTTATAGTAGGATAATGTTGGATCAAGAATCATGTGCATTTTGAAAGGATTATAAATTATTATTTCTCGAAGAGGAAGGATATAGAAGTTGGCACCGTGATTTAATATAGTATGATGTGGTTGAACATACAAGAGTAATGCCAACTAAATCATCTTCATATGGTTTTATATTTTTTAATGTTTAGTAAATAACGGCATAACTTTCTTTTGTATTCAAGAATAGGCTAGAAGCAACTTTTATAATACAAAAAAGATGCTAAACCTTCGATCAAGGGGACGAGATTATATGAGGAGTTCAGCAGTTTCGTAAATGAGCTGACACGGAATGAAAATCGGCTTATAGATATACAGCATTGTAGAATGCCACTACGAAAAGTAGTAGAATTTGTATGGTAGAAGTTATGTTTGATATGCTTTGTCAAGAGAATATTTATTTGGTCTTTATAAGTAAATAATTTGATTCTTTCTATAACTGTTTGGCAAGCCAATATCTTCATGCTTCTCATGGGGTTTGAACGCATAATTTCCGCCTTCCCATCCCTAAGACTTTACCACCAAGCTATACTTATAACTTGTATAATTCTTTCGATGTATTGTATCTTATCATAGCGTTTTCCCCCTTCGTAGAAAATTTTATTTCTAAAAAATATGCTTTAACGTTCAATTATGTAATAGCTTTTTGCTTGAGCGCATCGTCCAAACTCAGGAGCATGGTTTTCATCCTCCTGATTCACCTCTTTAAACAAAGAAAAGAATCCTTTCTCAAAATATATCGAAAAACTATTAGATCCTACTTGTGGTACGATCCTTTCACAAATCCTTTAAAACACCATCTACCTTTGCATGTGATAATCTGAATCTAGTGCAAAATATAGAAGGAATCATAAGGGTGGATTCAACATCCCTATATTATTCGTGGTTTTGCCATGGGCAGAGTGAACATCTATGCAACATTTGTGAATGTGAAATAGGTGGAATGTAGAAATCCTTACCAAATTACTATCTTGGTCCATTTCTATCCAGCATTTGTAAATGGACTTGGGAAAATAGGTTGACACTCTAACTAGTCTAAAGAATTTGAAGACACCTTTGAAATTCACTCTAAAGTATTGCGGATAAATGAATCTCTACTTAAGTTGATTAAAACATATAAATTAGATGGTTTGTACAATGATTAATCTCCAAAATATCCACTTAAGGTTTTTCTCAAATATAGTGCTACTATGTCCAAACTGAGCTTGATGTTCCTGATTGAATGTAGGAAAAGCGTTCGTCCGTGGTTCGCAACCCAACTTGAGTGCTTCAAACAAATCTTAAATGAATTTCAAGATTCTCCCACTTAGGACACTCAAAGACTTGAACTTGAACTTGGACTTGGACATCCATTACTTAAAGTATGGCATTCCATAAACATACCCACTTTCATGTTGATCTAAAACTTTATGTTCCACGTTATCAAGCCCACATCCGCACCATCCTCAAGTGACTTTTGTTTGAACTGAGCTTTCCTTAAGTTTCAAACCCCCTACAACAAACTAATCACTATGGCAATTTTGCATAACTTTAAGCCTATGTATAGTTTAACACCTTAGACTAAGATTTGAAGGTTTCTTTTATATCATTTAAAAGAAGGATAAAAATTCAAATTTAAGATCCATTGGTTTAGTTTCAGAAAACCTATCTTGACTTAAACCCTCGATTCCTTTGGAATTGATTCATCCCATATGTATCCATAGTAGCTCTAAACCTTTTTATCTCTTTTAGAATCTATCTCAAAAGTTTCTTTCCAAGACTAAATCCAATCCTAAGTAGGAATGTAAGACGTAACTCATTTTTCTTCTGAGTCATTCATCAGGTTATTGCTAGAAAATTGGAAAAATCTATAGTACTTCTAGTTACGACTACTTAGACCATCTTTTTCCAAGTCTTATCAATTCTCGTTGATGAGGACATAGTGATATAAACTTAGTATTCATTTTATTAACTCCTTTTGAAACTTCTAAGTACATTAGCCTACCTAAATAATATTCTAGAGGTCTACCCCTTAACTAAAGTTCAAGAATCCACTAACACTTTTCAAATTCCACATTTCAAGAATTCATCTAGATATTGATATGCCTTTGACCATATCAATCGTACACTTAAGTACCTTAGTCAATGTTCTTTGGGATTCCTTAATAAAAAGCTAAGTAAATTTACCCTCTCTGTCTCTCCTTACTGCTATGTGTGCATAAGGAGTTTACTTTCACTCAAAGTATCTCAATCCCTTACAGGGATCTAACAAAGTTGGATGGTTAACTCTTAATTATTTTGGAATGAGTAAAAAAAGATACTTTTTTATCCTCTTTAAATATTTCTAGGTAGAAGATCCTTCAATCCTTCTTTAAAGTGATACTTTTAAAGTTAACTTTTAAACTTGTTGGAATATGTCAAATACTAAATGATACTTATCTTTATGATTCTACCAAGAAGATAGTTATCTACAAGTGCTTCTGATTATACTTATTTGCTTATCCAAACTTCACATTTTACAATTGACGAATTCCTTTTAATGTGTGTAATATGCTTTCAACACATAAGTAGCAGATGCCATTATGGTGCATCTCTTGATGATGATGAAATGACTAGTGAACACTATACCTTCACCCACATTTGTTTGTCCTTGCTCATGCACTAATTCCCTTGATCGAATAATTATGTTTAATTGAGATTCAAGGTAGGCATCACTCATCTCGTCATCAAAATATAGACAAATAGTTAAGGACGGTTCTACTTGCCTCCTTGATTTACCAAATACAATAAATCTAGTTCAATTGATCCTAATTCAAGAATAATGTATGCTTACACACTGTAGAATAACAAATATCATGGTCAAATCTCATTTTGTAACTCAAACTAATGTATTAACCAAAGCTTCATTGGCCTTAAATGTAGCCATACACTTCATGTCATATTTGGAAGTGAAATAATACTAAAAAGATCTCAAAATAAGTTGCCACCTTCAGTTTTGCAAATGTCAAAGAGTGACTATTGAGAACAATTTCTATACCCATACCTACTAAAACTCCTCCATTTGTAGTGGTGTTATTTGTTTTACAAGAGTTACAAGATAAGCTTTGTCGCAAGCCAAAAGGCATCAAAATAAAAAACTCATAAAAAATAGAACCATGCAACCAAATTTGATTGTTTGTTAGGTAATCACTACCCACAAAAGTGTTTGGATTGGCTACTTTCCAACCTTACTAAAGAAACGTTGTAGATATATTCTCACCTTTAAGGTTATACAATTTTGTCAAAAATTTTAAAGAATACTTTTTTGGGAAACCGAAGAAATTCCATAAGTATTGATACATGAAATCCATGATAAAAGGAAATGCCATCATGCATGATTATGACTTTTATCTATCTTGATCGGATCTTCTAGACATAGGTATGGAGAGATAGTACATTAATGAAATCTCACAAAAGCATAGACACAATAGAGAAAGACAAGCGACTGAGCAAAAGATTGGGTACAATCTCCCCCACACACTCTCATACCTTAGTCTATTAGAGTGTGTGTATTTATAGGTATTTTCTTGCATGTCATGAATAGATAATACATGAGGATGGCACCTCCGAAAGCCTGTGTTTACAAGAATATGATTTATTTACAAATCTTTGATTTCCAAATGATCTACTATTTTTACAAAAATCTCACTTTCTAAGCAATCTAATATTTTTATACAAAATTTATAAAATACTATTTTTAAATGACTTCAAAAATATCTTAATAAATCCATGTGCATTCATGCCCTCATGATACTTCACTTGCTAAATCAAAACACAATCATATCAGAATCCTCAAGACATTTAAAATCCATTTAACATTATTCCATAGAGTATAACATGCCCACAAGTTGACAAGCAACTAACTTTAGTTGATAAGAATGAAATAGATATGGATAGCTAGTGACATCTCCCATCATTGAACAATAATAAGCATGTTCCATGTAAAGACACATGCATGGAAATGGAAAACTATAAGTTAATGTGACTATGAATAAAATACAAATCTAAAGTCTATTTTGGAGCCTAAAATTTTAAAATAATGCAACCCAAAAGGGATTACAAAAAAGAACATCTAGATCTCATAGAGTAACTTTTAGAAAATGATGATGCGGAAAAATACATTTAATTAATACCTTACCATGATGAGGGAAAATACATTTAATAAATAACATTTAATGAGCAACTTACCAAAATCCTCTATAGTATGGGTAGAGTCCATGGACTTATATAGAACCAAAACGTATTACTAAGTATGTGAAAACAATTTTGGCAATATTGGATTCAAAATAGAAAAAAAGGTTTTTTGCCTTGGAAATATGTATAAATAATAATAATAAATAAATAAAATACAATAAAAGAGAGAGGTAGAAGTTATGTTAAATATTAGTTAAAAGGAATGGGCCGGGTATCAATATATGAAAATAAGCTAGTGGATAAAGCATATCTCTTGCAAGTGAAAGGTGGTGGATTTAAATCCCCTACATGCAAACTAGGAAAATAAGTAAACGAAATAGGCAAATAAGTTTCCACCAAGTAGTTAGAGAGGGTTCCCGCATAGCCAACGGCTACCAATGGAACCAAAGGGACCCAAGAGAACCATAAATGGTAGAGAAGCCATGGATTCCAAAGTCAAGACATAGTTCTATGCCTTAGTCGATGCCTTGGAGTAAGCCATAGGAGTAATCACATGGATAATAGAATTGGATAAAGGAATTTGATTAATGAATTTGATAAACAAACTGGATAAAAGAATCCAATACGAATAGGAAGAGTGCATAATGCACAATGTGATAGTGAGTACAATATGCAGATTGAACATAGTGTGACAATGTCCAGAGTGAGCACAAGCACTAGGCACAATAAGAGATTCAGAAAAATTCAAAAAAAGACACCAATGAGCCAAAAAAACATGAATTGACAAACACAAACCTAGACTGGCCGTGAATGAACAAACTGAAATGGATGTCGATTTAGGAATAGATGCCATGAACCACAATGGACATGAAGAAGTACACCTCTGTAGATGTGCACATGCTCTAATACCACTCTTGACTAGATCTTGTAGATGCACGTATGGAGAGATAATACAATAATGAAATCTCACAAAAACATACACAAAATAGAGAGACAAAAGAGACTGAATATGAGATTGGGTACAATCTCCCCCACACACTCTCAGGGATGAGTCTATCAAAGTATGTATATTTATAGGTATTTTTCATTACATCCTGAATAGAGAGTACATGAGGCCGGTGCCTCGAAAAGAATATATTTGTGAGAATTCTTTTTTACAAATCCTTGCTTTTCAAGGGATCTACTATTTTTACAAGAACATCAGTTTCTAACTAATCTACTATTTTTACAAAAAATATGTAAAATACTACTTTTAAAATATCTTAAGAAATATTTGAGTAAATCCATGTGCACTCATGCCCTCATGATTCTTCACCTACTAAATAAAAAATTTCTCATATTAAAACCCTCAGGACATTAAAATCCATTTAAAATTCCATTATTGCATAAAGTATAAAACTCTAATATGCCCTATTCTTTGATCCTTTGATTTATTTCATCTAATATAAATATTTATACACATATACATTAGTTGCATCTTTATTTAGAATTCCCTTTCATGTATGCACCAAATACATAAAATCTTTGAAAAGAAAAAGCAATCATAAATCATGTAATTACTATGCATGAAATCAACACATTCTAAAGATAGAGTTCTTCCAAAAGTAAGATAGAAACCCATAACTTACATTTTCATAGCTCCAGGTCCCATATATTTTCGAAATGAAACTCCATGTGACTTTCAACTTCCATAACAAAAATTGTTCTTTCTCACATCTCTCAAATTGCGCAATTGCATCACTATTGTACTCACAATGGACGATAGTATGTACATAAAGAAGAGATCTCTTTATGAAGGATCTACAACAACATGGATGCATGCTTGCAATTGAGATAGAAGTGTGCTTGCATAGTTTGGGCCTCCATGTTGTGTTTGTTTGAGGATTGATTCATGCTTGGGCTCTTTCATAAGATTTTCTTGGTGTCATACTAGTTCTAGAGAAGGCATAAAAGGGAGTAATTTCATACAACTCAATTAAGAGTAGTCCCTAAAATATAACTCTAATCTTCTTGAGTCTCTATAGTTATGCTACATTACCATAGTCCATGCATAGCATATTCTATCTCGCCCTTTATCCTTGCTTCCACTCCAACTTTTTGATGACTAGAACTCCCTATTGGTGAAAAGAAAAAGTATTGACTCCTGGGTTTTTTGTGGAGAGCTAAGGGATGGGGAATGTATTGAAGCTTGAGACGGTATGAATACCTTAAAATCCGGTCCAAGATGTTGGTAAGAAACGGAATTCACAATCTAAATTGCGTGTAGGTGTTGAGAACCGAGAGGTTGGTCTAAATAGTGTTCATAGGGGGCTATAAGAGAGGTTACCTCATCATCGGGGGAAGCCAATATCTATGTTTAGATATATTTCATTATGGTGTGTTCTTCATTCCCGGATCTAAAAGAGGAGGAGAACAAAGCTCCTTCTCACTCCTTAACCATTCCATACGGCACGCAAGAGTTCCATTCAACTATTCCTAGTGTTAAGGTAGTGTGTATGTTCGAATCTCTTTTAGATGTCCAGGAACAGTTCGAGCATCACAAGAATACCACGATTAGAGGAATGGTAGACATACATATATGTCCATAAAGGTCTACTTGAAATGATATAATTTTCATTTCATGGATAAGAGCATATGAAGAATAAAATTCTTCACGATAGTTTTCAAGAAGAAGATGTGATAAAAATATCTCCATTGAGGTCTCACATTGTAAAGAAGCCACACATTGAAGGTTATTAACCATGAAGGTATTCATTAGAGATTGAAGATCGAATGTAGATGCAGAGAATTGTAGACCTTAACCTCCATAGACAACGCAGAACATGTGTGATATGGATTGTTTCTATAGGACTTTCCACAAGCATTCACGAGTGGTAGGTTTACTCACATTTTGTGTTATGTCATTCCAAACTTAAGCTAGCTTATGCCAACTTGGGTAGATGCTTTTAGAAGGATCTCGATCTTTTTGGGTGAAACTCTCCCTCCATGCTCCTCATGGGCCTTGCAATACCTCCTCCTTTTTTTCCTTAATACTTAAACACTAAGCTGTAATTATAACTTTTCTAATACTCCACAAGTACTTAGTGTTATCACGTGAACTTGAGTGGTTGTTTTTCTAAGGATGTAGAGCTCTTTGGCCAAAAATTTCTCACCATGGTCCTCATGGGGGTTGCACCTAAGAGATACTCCTTCCTATCTTAAAAATCTAACCACTATGATATAATTACAACTTGTCTAAAACTCGAGTACCTAATGATATGATTAACTCAAGGCCTTGTCCAACGTAGTCTATAGCATGTTGCAATGAAATTTATGAGGGTGTTGATGTTTTTAAAAATATTTGGTCATGACAGCTTATACAACTCCCTTTCTAATTTATTTTAATGGATTTGAATTGATATCCATACTTAAGTGGTCATATAATAGAAAACATACGGAAAATAATATATGTGATGAAAGAATAATGTGCATACGAACATTGTGTTGATTATGGAAACAAATATCCAAATTCGTTACGTAAATGAAGACTATAAGAATTTTTATTAGGCAAATAGCCTTGAAATGGTGGAAAGAATTTTGGATGAAAGTTAATAATACATAAATGAAAGGCTAATCTTTCGAAAAGAATATATACAAAACAAGGGAAAGCATAATCATGTCCAAAATGTCTTTATTATGTTCGTGAAGTAAAGAAAAAGAACAAACAAAATCTGATCATTCATTATTGATTTGTAACTGTGAAAACATACCAACCTTAGTAGTTATATACATGGATGAATTGATCATTATAGACAATGATTAAAATGGCTTAATGGATTTGAGAAAGGTTTAGTAGTTGATTTTCATTGAAAAACGTTCAGAAAAGTATGTTTCTCAAATGGTCACTTTGGTTGCCAAAAAGACTTCACATTACTTATTTCTAACATCCCATACAGATTCAGAATTCTTGGCTCCATTTTGGACGATGAGCCATTTGAATTTCCACAATTGATGAAGATGGTCTAACTTGGTGCATGCCCTTTCATTTTTTTCATTAAGTATATTTATTTCTCATTATTTTCCTGGTAATTAATTTTATGTCATGGGATCAAGAAAAATATCATAAATACACTTGGTGTGTGATTTGCAAGCCTTACAAATATTTTAGCGGTCCAATTTTATGATGCTGAAAACGAGAGTAAAGTCAGAGAGCACTGTTTTGGATATTTGGAACTCCCAATATTTTGGAACTCCCAACACTCACAGAGTGTTGAGCCATATGTTGAGGAATATTGTAAGGAAGAGAACTCTTGTAAGCTCATACCAAAAACTACAGAATATTGTACATGGATTGATATAACGTTTCTCTAGTAAGGGGGAGTGGGTGTTGGAGCTATTCGCTATAACTCGTAAAATTTCTTTTCTAATTATGACGTCTAAAACTAATTGAAAAATGGCTTATTCATTCCCACGTTCTTTTCGTTTTAGGCATGCCTTTGGCAACATCAATGAGAATGTCTTAGAAACTTCATTTCACTGGAAAAAGCTGAAGCTCAAGTAAAGTTCATCAAAATGCACCTTAATTCAATAGACGAATGGTCTGACGATTAAGAAGTAGGCAAGAAACTTCTGTTCCATGGAACTAAAAGATTTCAGATGGATTCCATGGAACTTCTGTTCCATTTGTAAATGCTGCCAATGTAATAATCGACATCGACCACGATGATGGCATTATAGACGAAACTAATCTTGAAGATGAGATAAATGAAACAAATGTAAATAATGAGGACGACTTCCTTCCTGCTCTAGAAATATTGTAAATACCCATCAGCGTTGATGTCAATTTGTATATCATTTAAGCAGCTCATAAGAATATTGTTTTTATCTCCGTCCTCTTGTGTGTATACATTACTTTTGATTTTATCAATTGTGTGTTTAATATGTTTATGTTTATCGGACGCTTGGATTTGTTCAGTGCGAAATCTTGTAAGTGAGGTTTCGTATGTATTTTAGATCCCAAAGGCATTGTGAAAAATCATTTCCTCTAGAATTCTGGATCTCAATACAGATCTAATATGTATCTTACTGATATTCGTTGGGGTGTATTGATATTTCTTTGTTTTTATGATAGGGATTTATTATCTTTTTATTTTTTTGGCTTGGAAATACGAGATACTAGGAGGAGCTTTCGTAGAGTGTATTTTGTATAATTCGAAAATAGGGGCCGTACTCATAGGATTGAGAAAATGATTTTGATAACTTTTAAGGCATGCTTTGAGAAGATGGAACTTCTCTAGGTTCGTATTTATATTTCCTTGTCAAGGTCCCAACAGTATGTCAAATGCATACATGGAGGTAGGAGCTCACATCTACACGCACGTACTAACGTGAACAACTCCTCAGCGCAAGCGTATTTATGTACGTAAGTGCTTGAACATGAGTAGTTACCAGCATCCATGCAATGTACATTATTTTTTACGTGTTCGTTGACCTTGATCAAATCCTGATATCTTTTTAAGTATTGACAGACGTTTATAACAAATGCGTTTCTTGTTTAGCACAGAGACAGACTGAATAATGAAAGTTACTGTTAGGGTGCTCATACCATGTTCTTTGCCTTGCGAATGAAAATGGAGATGGTACGACAGGACATATACAATGGTTTGTAAATGGGCAAGGACATACGCAGGTGTTTGCAAGTGGAGGATGGTAATCTAGTTTGTCCATAGTAGGAGCACTGATGATGGGCGCTCGTGCGATACTTGTTTAATCATGTACCGTAAATGCTTCCGCATAGTATGTATTGCAAAGAATATTTCTTTTTTTTTTTTCTTTTTGAAATGGAGGTTCGACAAGCATCTACTCCCCTAAGTTTTAACTTTTAAAGAACAAATGTACACGTTAATGGGCATAATACCGTGGGACTCCCATATCCCACAAAGCAGAGGTAAGACAAGGCCACAATTGGTTAGGTGAATGGACCTAGTTCCAAGCATACCTCTCGTATTCCAGAAAGCCAAGGTTAAACAAAGTCACAAGTGATTTACAACTGATTTAAACTAGCCAAGGCCATTACATGTCAATCCTAGGAGTTGAACATCTTTCTTGTTTCAAAAATACCATGATTCACATATCCAACTATAAGTGCAGTCTAAGTATACACATCACAAACTAAAAGCTCGGTGAGTGCCTTTCTAGCCCTTGCTTAATAGCCACATTTTGCACATATCAAACAAAGCATTTGTGATGACAAGGTCTTCATCAAGTACCCCTGCTTTACAGATTTGAGCCTCAATCTTTTCATCCCTATGTGTTGTCTGCAAACTTCCACAAGCTTTCAAGATTGAGACGTATGTAATGATATCTAGAATAAACTCCTCCTCTTGCATCAGCTTGTAAAGCTTTGTTAAGTTTGAAATCAATATATTTGAGTATACGTGCTTCGATGTCAAATGCTTCTTCTCTCTTTGTCAAAAAACTGCATGCTTGGAGAGCAATAACAAAAGTTTGATAATTTAGTTCCTCACTGCCTCTTAGCATGTGGCTATAAAGTTGCAAAGCCTTCTTGCCTTCACCTCCTTCAGCATAGGTAGATAGCATTGCACTGCATTCAATGTCACTATATTTTAGTTAGACACATTACCAAACAACTTTCTTGCTTCTTGAGCCATTTCAAAATTACCATACGTGATCTGAAGTGCACTAGCAACATGTACATATGAGATAATGCCCTTTCTCCCCATATCTAGATTGCTTAGACAAATGTTATAGTATCAAGATCAATAGACTATACTTCTATCAGCCGTGTATAAAGCCTTTGGCTCCTCTCCATGATCCAATGAAACCTATAAAGTAAGTATGCTCAACCATTTAATTCAATTACAACATAACTTTTAGCAACGTTTTAAATTGGTGTTTCATGCTTCATTATTAAGCTAGGCTTCAAATCACCACCACAATGGTCGGATTGTATCTAGATGTGTGGCTCTCACATCTCACTATTGGTGATATCAATCAGAAGTCTACTATTGCTTATCGTGAATCATATCGCACTCCTTAGCATCTAACTATACAAGCTTTGGTAAGTGTGCTCTAAAAGAATTATGAGTCGTGGATCATCAATAGACATTACGTCACGTGCCATGTGCTGAATCCATGCCGAATCCATTGTGAGTTGAGAGTAGGATTCCCATTTGCTAGATGGAACTCATCATAGAACGTCTCGATGATATGATTTTTACGATCTTTATCCTGTTCACTTGATTTCAACATGACACAGCGTCCAAACTATATGGAGCAAAGTTGTCCTATGAGCTAATGCATGGCCTTTCTGGCTAGATCCATCACAAGAGCTCCATTACATATACTATACACATTGGAGTCATCATGGTCATGAGCACCCCATGGTGTACGTGGTGTATCATGTGGTGTACTAGGCCACGCACCTACATGTGAGGTACTCACTCTAGGAGTTGAATTGGGAGACACAACGCTCGTCGCATTGCCTCCACAACGTCGACCTCCTCTAGAGCCAGCTCTAGATCCATAGCTCAAACCTCATCCTGCAAAGTGTGACCTAGACTGACAAGACAACCTAGCACATGTATCGCGCTAAGAGGTCCAACCCATACGTTGACTATGAGAGCCAATAGGAAATGGCTGAGAAGGTGATCTTGATGGAGTCATAAAGCCACGAGAGATACGTTCGACAGGAGTAGTGTGACACATGGGAGTGATGTCGATGGGAGTGATGCTAGCAGAAGTGACGCAAGGGGCAAGTGAGGCTAGCACGAGTGAGGGCGGGGGTAGTGCTATCGCGAGTGATGCAATAGTGTGACACTGCGTCCATATACACAAGAGGTACCTAAGGTATAAAATCCAAGACCTACTCATCTCTCATGGAATGTAGAGTGATCAGAGGACCATCTCCCATCATGCTCTGGAGCAAGAAACTCAAATAATTAGCATAATAACTATGATAATATAGAGAAATAGTAGTGTACAAAACAACATAGCCAAAAAAACACATATTAGTATGTATAAGTGTTTGCTTCAGAAACCCACTATTCTAGCATCCTCTTGGAGATCTGATGCATGCAAGATATCTATCTCTAAATTGGCAACTTCTACATCTCTTGGTATGCTAGCTCCTTGATCATTGTTCTCATACAACACATTGTCTTTTGCTTCATCGTGTATATTGTTTTCTTCAAAGACCTCTTCATTTCTGACAATGATCTCTTCCTCATTGACTACTTAATGAATCTTAGAGTCCACTAATGAAATTTCTTCTATATCTATGTTCTCACAAATTTGTATGGTAAGTGGGGAGACGTCTAAAACTAATTGCCACTCTTGTTCTTTCGAATGAAGCAAAAAAACAACTTGCTCGTAGTTTTCCCAAATTACAAATGTATCTCTTTCATTTGTACATAGCTTTGTGGAGTCTACTTGAAGCAAACCACTCTTATCCTACTTTGAACCATTTCACATAAAAAAGAAAGTATTCAAAATTTCTTAAGGATAGCTTCAACATATATTCGACCACTTCACAATGATCAAGCTAGCCTTCTTAGGATTCATCATCTCTTGCACTAGCTCTACTTTTTTGGAAGAGGTTCACCATCATGCCATTATCAAAATTAGACGTGTTTTCATCAGTTCGTGCGATTTAAAAGTGTCCTCCATGAGACCATAGTGAAACGTATTTAGAACACTCCCAATCACAACCCTCTGCGAGTTCCTCATCTTCTTCACAATTATACACCTACTGCCTATGCGTGTGAAACCACTATATCTAGCCATCTACTAGATGGAAAGGATGGAAGATGCCATCTGGTACCATGTAGACATATTAGAACATTTAATTCTAAAAACCTAATTTTTCTCATTAAACCCAAAAACCATAATCCTAAAAAGCTAGACCTAAAACATGTATATGTGTGTATGCATGTATGTATATATATATATATATATATATATATATATATATATATATATATATATATATATATATATATATATATATATATATATATATATATATATATATATATATATATATATATATATATATATATATATATATAATTTAATAAAAAACTAGCCCTATTTTTATATGTTTGGCTATACATATTTAATTTATATATATTTCAAAGACTAGCTCTTTTCTTTTTTTCTTATTTTTTCTTCTTATGTATATTTAACTTAATTAAAAAACACTAAAATCCTATTTTTTTATATCTTTGGTTATATATATGTAAAGAAGTTAAAAATGTTAAAGACCTATTTTTTACATATTTAAGTATATTGGTTTCTATTCTATGTATGGAAAAAACCTAAAAGCCGAATCTAAAAGACCCAGACCTAAAATATGTATGTATGTGTATATACATGTGTATGTGTATATGTATCATATGTTTACATATGTATATCTGTGTATGCATGTATTAAAAGCCTAAAACCCCTAATCCTATCTTTTATATATATTTTATATATAATGTACTTTTTTTTGTAATTCTTATAAATATATCAATATATATGTTTAAATTATACCTAAAACTCTATTTTCTATATATTATAATTTTAATAAAAACCCTAAAATTCTATCTTTATATATTTAATCGTACATATTGAATTTATATATTTAATACACTAGTTCTTTTCAAATATATTTATCTATACTAAAGTCATAAATTCTTTTCTTATTTTTTTCATAATTTTTTTCTTACATATACTTAATTTAATTAAAAAACCCTACAAATCTATTTTTTATATATTTGATTATATATATGTAAAAAACCTAAAAGCATTATCCTTAATTCCTAGCCCTAAAACATGTATATATGTGTATGCATGTATATAACCATGTCTATGTGTATATGTGCATATATATGTATGTATGTGTAAATCCTAAGGATGTAGACCTAAAACATGTATACATATGTATGCATGTGTATACACATCTGTATGTGTATATGTATTATGTGTGTATATGTATGTATGCATGTGTAAAGAGCCTTAAACCCTAATCCTATGTGTATATGAGTATATTTGTATATGCATATTTAAAAACCCTAAAACCATAATCCTAACAACCTAGACCTAAAACATTTATATGTCAATATGCATGTGCTATATATGTGTATGTGTATATGTATGTATGCATGTGTAAATAGACTAGAAACTCTAAACCTTAAGACCTTAACCCTAATCCTATGTGTATATGTGTTTATACATGTGTAAACAGCCTAATTGTTCCTATATATGTGTAATTTGACTAACTTTTTTCATATTGATTTATCTATACTAAAATCCTATTTCTTATATATATCTATCTATATATTCTATTTTTTTCTCAATTTCTTTCTGAATTTTTTTCTTACTTGCATTTTTGATATATATTTAATTTAATTAAAAACCCCTCAAACCCTATTTCTTATATATTTTATCATATATATGTAAAAACCCTAAACATACTAAAAACTTATCTTTTATATATTTAATTATATATATTTAATTTTATTGTATGTATGTAAAAAACCTAAAAGCCTAATCCCAAAGACCTAGACCTACAACATGTATATGTGTGTTTGCATGAATGTGAGTGTCTAGGTGTGAGTGTATGTTTATATGTGAGCGTGTGTGTATATGTATGTGAGTGTGTATAGAGGTGTGAGTGTGTATGTGTATATGTGAGTGTGTGTGTGTGTATATGTATGTAAGTGTGTATGTGTGTGTGTATACATGCATCCATATGCATGAATATGCATCTCTCTCTCTCTCTCTCTCTCTCTCTCTCTCTCTCTCTTTCTCTCTCTCTCTTTCTCTCTCTCTCTCTCTCTCTCCCTTTCTTGCTCTCTATCAATAGAGCACAAAAAAAATCACTTACATTGATGTAATCTTTTGGATTGTTGTCGTCAAAGCCTAATGAAGATCATCTCTCATAAAATTCCAAAGAATCGATGCCAAAAAAGTCATGCGAAACCAAAGAGAATAGAAATTAGACAACAAAATACATAGATAAAGAGAAAGGGTGAAAGAGTACGCCCATCACGTACAAAGATGCGAGACCTAAAGAGAGAGAGTGTGTGTGTGTAGAGAGAGAGAGAAAGAGAGATTTGTGTGTGTGTGTGCAGAAGACAATGTAGGTCGAGATTCAGCTCACTCATGCAAGTTTGAGAGAAGTACTACTCAGTTCAAAACACACGCAAAATGTCTCATTTTTGCTCTCCGCTCTCGACATGTTTGAAACAGGTTGCCAATATAGGCATTGGTAATATGCAAGAAATTACCAATGCTCATACGGATGCATATACCAACAACGACAACTTATACCAATGGTCAATTTCAAACGGTCATATCGATGTTCTAGTGATTGTTAGTATGCCTAATGTGATCCTTCTAAGCATATCCAGTGATCATACTGATAGTGGGGGTGGACCGTGGGTATGCCCCTCATATGTTAAAGTGTAGACTTGTAGACATAAGGTTTACTAGGACATATGGAATAGACTATGAGGAGATACTCATCCTTGTGGCTAAAATGACTACCATCAAGACTTTCATTACCATCACGGGCAACAAGAATTAGAAGAGTTATCAACTTGATGTAGAGAATGCATTTCTTAATGCAGAGGTAGAAGAAGTTTTGTACATGACCAACTATTAGGTTTTGAAGTGAAATTCAAGGAGAGTTGTGTTTCTAGGTTGAGGAAAGCATTATATGGTATCAAGTAAGCCACAAGGACATGAAATGAAAGAGTTGTGGACTATGTGATGAGTTGTGGATATCGACAAAGCAAGCAAGATCCATCATTTTCCTACATGAGCGAAGGTGAGTGATCATGAAGAAAATGTGAAGGAAATCAAAGAGGTTCTTGAAAAGGACTTCAAGACCTTGTAGCTTTTAGATATAAGGTATTTTTAGATATTGAAGTCATATAGGAGAAGAATGGTATTTGGCTTATGCTGAAACAAGTATATTACACTCATCTCTTGTAATTCTTGACTTTTTAATAAAGCTATACTTGCTTTCTAAAATTTTCTCAAAGTTGTGTGAAATCTCTTCATATTTTGAGAGAACCCAGTGAGACGTCAGTAGTAGTCTATCTGTGTATGCCTAGTGAAGGCTATATTTTTCTATTTTGGGAACTAGTTGTTCTCCAAATAGGAGTAACCATTTTAATTTAAATAACTTGCATTAGAAAGATCCCTAAGTGTAACTTATGTGTGGAAAAGTTCTTGGGTTCAATCCTGAAGGCTGAAAAGAGTTGATTGTTAAGTGAACAATGTTATTGTGAGTGCACCTATAAGGCCCTCTATGCTTGAAGGTTCTATTGGGAGGATGTTTCTTCTCCCATTAATGACTACCCTAGCTGGCAACCACTAAAGCCGTACATTCGAAGTGATTTGAACACCCCTGAACTAACCCAACCCCTCAGAGAGGAAAACACGTAACAACTACTTGATGCGATGCTAACAGAACTTAGAGAGTAGTAGAGAGTGGTAGCAGAGGGACCAAAGAAGAGAGCAAAGGGCAAGACAAGAACGAGGCCGAAAAACCGCTCTCAAGAAGTGCATCCCATGATACGATATCCCGTTCACGAAACAATACCATATTGGAATGAATGGTGATACATAATGAAAAATCTGCAAGCAATACAAATTTGAGATGAAGTCGACACGATATGAGAAGGCCTCTCGCGAAATGAGACTCGAAGAAGCTAAGACAACAGGATACTCCCAAAACCGCTCATGATACAATCCTCGTGGGGAGGACGACGTAATACGAGAAATTCACTACCAATACAAACATGATGCCCGACCACTCAGTACATGATACAATTTAACAAATTCTTAATCTACCAACATGACTCGTGCCAAGCCGAAGTCCTGACATGTGAAGAAGGTATTATCGGAAATACGCTTTGAAAGGTGTTGTGATACTCGACCCTGGGAGATGTCATCAATACCTCCAGTGGAGTTATCGTGAACCGTACAACCCGAAAATGTGACACACCACACAGATGAAACACCTCCGTCCTCGACAATCTACAAGGCTACCCTTTTTCCTGAACGATACCTATGCAGCAAGACTCTAGTTAGGGATGAGCGTTCGACGTATCTTGTTGTACACAACCAAATCAACCTCCATTTAGGGGACGCTTGAAATCAAAATCGTGTCTTACATTTAATGATGATATGAGATCAATAGATTAATACATGCGTGCTTGAAAAAACTGCTCTCGTACAGGTTTGACATGCAGATAGCAATCAATTACGATGTTATAGTAGGACAATGCTGGATCAAATTATAATAAATCTGTAATTTAACGATGGACTGCTCTCGTACAGGTTTGACATGCAGATAGCAATCAATTACGATGTTATAGTAGGGCAATGCTGGATCAAATTATAATAAATCTGTAATTTAACGATGTTATAGTAGGACAATGCTGGATCAATCTGTAGGTGATTTTAACGATGGATTGATTCATGCTTCATTGACAAAAAAATTGTTTGAGCATTATTTTATGTTATTATAGGGAGGCCGAACTACTGCAAAACGTATGGGAAGATTATTTCCTCTTGGGAACAAGATTTATTCCTTCTTTATAAGTTATTTATCCATATTGTTCTATGCAAAGCGGAAAGCATGAAAATAAAAGTGCCGTAAGCAAGTAACGAAATTTCCTCATGAAAAGTGTGATAGACTGTGTGAATCATGTGCATTTTGAAAGGATTATAAATTATTATTTCTCAAAAGGGAAGGATATAGAAATTGACACCGTGATTTAATATAGTATGATGTGGTTAGACATACGAGAGTAGTCTCAACTAAATCGTCTTGATATGGTTTTATATTTCTTAATGTTTAGTAAATAGCGGCAGATCTTTTTATTGTATTCAAGAAGAGGCTAGAAGCTACTTTCATAATATAAAAAACAAATGAGCTGACACGAAATGAGCTGACACGGGACGAGATTATTTGAGGAGTTCAGCAGTTTCATAAATGAGCTGACACGGAATGAAAATCGGCTTATAGATAAACAGCATTGTAGAATGCCACTATGAAAAGTAGTAGTATTTCTATGTTAGAAGTTATGTTTGATATGCTTTGTCAAGGGAATATAATATTTGGTGTTTAGATAGACGCGCGCCATACAAAAAGACATCTTACCATTAGAAAATAAAAAAAACCAAAATAAACAAAAAGTGAACTTGTCATGACTTATATTGAGAAGTTTAAAGAATAAAATACAGAAGTAAATAATTTGATTCTTTCTAGAACTGTTTAGGCAACCAATATCTTCATGCTTCTCATGGGTTTGAATGCATAATTTCCGCCTTCCCATCCTTAAGACTTTACCACCAAGCTATACTTATAACTTGTATCATAACGTTTCCTCCCTTTATAGTACATTTTCCTTCTAAAACATATGCTTTAACCTCATGGTTTTTATCTTCCTGAAACACCTCTTAAAACAAAGAAAAGCATCCTATCTGAAAATATATCGAAAAACTATGAGATCCTAGTTGTGGTACGATCCTTTCACAAATCCTTCAAAACACCATCTATCTTTGCATGTGATAATCTGAATCTAGTGCAAAATATACAAGGAATGATAGGGGTGGATTAAAAATCCCTATATTATTCGTGGTCTTGCCATGGGCAGAGTGAGCATCCATGACACAAACATGTGAAACACGTAGAATGTAGAAATCCTTACCAAATTACTATATTTGTCCATTTCTATCCAGCATTTATGCATGGACTTGGGAAAATAGGTTGTCACTCTAATTATTCTAAAGACTTTGAAGACTCCTTTGAAATTCACTGTAAAGTATTGCGGATAAATAATTTTCTACTTAAGTTTACTAAATTAGATGGTTTCTACTATGATGAATCTCCAACCATAATCCACTTAAGCTTTTTCTCAAATAAAGTACTACTATGTCCAAATTGAGCTTGATGTTCCTGATTGGATTTAGGAAAAGCGTTCCTCCATGGTTCGCAACCCAACTTGAGTGTTTCAAACAAATCCTAAATGAATTTCAAGATTCTCCCACATAGGAAACTCAAAGGCCTGACCTTGAACATGGACTTGGGCATTCATCACTTATAGTATGACATCCCATAACCATACCCACTTTCATGTTGATCTAAAACTCTATGTTCCACGTTACGAAGCCCACATCTACACTATCATCAAGTGACTTTTTTTTTAACTCAACTTTCCTTAAGTTTCAAACCCCGTACAGAAAACTAATCACTGTGAAACCTTTGCATAACTTTTAGCCTATGTATGGTTTAACACCTTAGTCTAAGATTTGAAGTTTCTTTTATAACATTGAAAAAAAAAGATAAAAATTCAAATTTAAGATCCATTGGTTTAATTCCAGAATACCTATCCTAACTTAAAACCTCGATTCCTTTGGAATTGCTTCATCCCCTATGTATCTAGAGTATCTCTTAACCTCTTTATCTCTTTTAGAATCTATCTCAAAGATTTCTTTCCAAGACTAAATCCAATCCTAAGTAGGAATGTTAGAGGTATTTCTTTTTTCTTCAAAGTCATTCATCATGTTATTGCTAGAAACTTGGAACAATCTATAGTACCTCTAGTTACGACTACTTAAACCATCCTTTTCCAAGTCTTATCAATTCTCTTTGATGAGGACATAGTGACAAAAATTTAGTGTTCATTTTATGATCTCTTTTTTAATGTTCTAACCACATTATCTTACCTAAATGATATTCTAGAGATCTCCCCCTTAACTAAAGTTCAAGAATCCATTAACACTTTCCAAATTCCACATTTTAAGAATGCATCTAAAGATTGATACGCATTTGGCCATATCAATCGTACACTTAAGTACCTTAGTAATTGTTTTTGGTATTTCTTAATAAAGAGCTTAGTAAATTTACCCTCTTTCTCTCTCTCTCTCTCTCTCCTCACTACTATGTGTGCATAAGGAGTTTAATTTCACTTAAAGTATCTCAATCCCTCACAGATTCTAACAAAGTTGGATGGTTAACTCTTCATTATTTTGGAATGAGTAAAAGAAAATAGATACTTCTTCTTCATCCTCTTTGAATATTTCTAGGCACACGATTCTTCAAACCTTATTTAAAGTGATACTTTTAAAGTTAACTTTTAACCTTGTTGGAATAAGTCAAATACTAAATGATACTTATCTTTATGATTGTACCAAGAAGATACTTATCTACAAGTTCTTTCTATTATACTTATTTGCGTATCCAAACTTCAAATTTTAGAGTTGACTAATTCCTTTTAATGTGTGTAATATGCTTTCAACACATAAGTAGCAGATGCCATCATGGTGCATCTCTTGATGATGATGAAATGACTAGTGAACACTAGACCTTCACCCACATGTGTCTATCCTTGCTCCAACACTAATTCCCTTGAAAAAATAATTACATTTAATTGGGTTTCAAGGTAGGTGTCACTCATCTCCTCATCAAAATATACACAAGTAGTTAAGGAAGGTTTTACTTGCCTCGTTGATTTACCAAATACAACAGATTTGGTTCAATTGAACCTAATTCAAGAATAATGTATGCTTAAACATTGTAAACTAACAAATATCATGGTCAAATCTCATTTTGTAACTCAAACTATTATATTTACAAAAGCTTCATTGGCCTTAAATAAAGCTATACACTTTATTCTAACGTGTGGAAGTGAAATAATACTAAAAAGATCTCAAAATAAGTTTCCACCTTCAGTTATGCAACTGTGAGAGAGTGACTATTGAGAACAATTTTTATACCGATACCTACAGAATCTCCTCCATTTGTAGTGAAATTTTTTGACAAGGGTTACAAGATAAGATTTCTCACAAGCTAAAAAGCATCAAAATTGGAAACTCACAACAAATAACACCACGCAACCAAATTTGATTGGTTGTTAGGTAATCACTTTTCACAAAAGTGTTTGGATTGGCTACTTTGCATGCTTACTCAAGAAAAGTTGGAGATATATTCTGACCTTTAAGGCTATACAATTTTGTGAAAAAATCTCAAGAATACATTTTTAAGAAACCAAAGATATTCCATAAATATTGATACATAAAATCCATGATAAAAGGAACTGCCATCCAACATGATTATGAATTTTTTTATATCTTGATCGGATCTTCTAGACACAGGTATGTAGAGATAGTACAATAGTGAAATCTCACAAAAGCATACACACAATAGAGAAAGACATGAGATTGAGCAAAAGATTGGCTGCAATCTTCTCCCATATACTCTCATGCATGAGTTTATTAGAGTATGTGTATTTATAGGTATTTTTAAGTATGTCATGAATAGATAATACATGAGGATGGCACCTCTAGAAGCCTATGTTTACAAGAATATGCTTTACTTACAAATCTTTGCTTTCCAAATGATCTACTTTTTTTACAAAAATGTGGTTTTCTAATCAGTCTACTATTTTTATACAAAATATATAAAATACTATTCCTAAATGACTTCAAAAATATTTGAATAAATCCGTGTGCATTCATGCCCTCATGATTCTTTACTTGCTAAATCAAAACACAATCATATCAGAAACCTCAAGACATTAAAATACATTTAACATTCCATTATACCATAGAGTATAACATGCCTTCAAGTTGACAAGCAACTCACTCCAGTTGATAAGAATGAAATAGATATGGAGAGCTAGTGACATGTCCCATCACTAAACAATAATAAGTATATCCCATGTAAAGACACATGCATGGAAATGGAAAACTTTAAGTTAATGTGACTGTGAATAATATGCAAAGCTAAAACTATTTTGGAACCTAAATTTTAAAATAATACAACCTAAAACTGATTACAAAAACGAACATCTCGATCTCATAAAATAATTTTTAGAAAACGATGATGTGGAAAAATAAATTTAATTAATAGCTTACCAGGATGAAGAAAAATACATTCAATAAATAACATTTAATAAGTAACATTTAATAACATTTAATATTGGAATCAAAATAGAAAAGCAAAGGTTTTTTTCCTTGGAAATATGTATACATAATAATAATAAATAAATAAAATACAATAAAAGAGATAGGTAGAAGTTATATTAAATATTAGTTAAAAGGAATGGAGTATGAATATGTTAAAATAAACTAGTGGATAAAGCATATCTCTTGCAAGTGAGAGGTGTCGGATTCAGATTCCCTACATGCTAACTAGGAAATAAGTAAACTAACTAGGGAAATAAGTAAGTTAGCTAGGAAGATAGGTAAGCTCTTATTTCCACTTAGTAGTTAGAGAGGTTTCTCACATACCCAACGGCTACCAATGGAACCAAAGGGATCCAAGAGAACCATAAGTGGTAGAGAAGCCAAAAATTCCAAAGTCAAGCCATAGTTATATGCCTTACCCGATGCCTTCGAGTAAGCCATAACAGTAATCACATGAATAAGGGAATTTGATAAAGGAATTTGATTAATGAATTTGATAAAAAAATTTGATAAAATAATCCGAACAGACTAGGTGAGTATAGTGAGGACATTGAGCATAGTGTGACAATGTGTAGAGTGAGCACAACGCACTGGGCACAATAAGAGACTCAAAAAAAACTCAAAGATGACACCAATGAACCAAAAAAAACATGAATTGACAAACACAAACCTGGACTGGCCCAGAATTAACAAACGGAAATGGATGTCAATTCATGAATAGATTTCATGAGTCAGGAACGGACATCGCGAAGTAAACCTCCATGGATGTGCACACTTTCTAATACCAATCTTGACTCGATCTTGTAAATGCAGATATGCAGAGATAGTATAATAATGAAATCTCACAAAAACAAGCACAAAATAGAGAGACAAAAGAGACTGAATATGAGATTGGGTACAATCTCCCCCACACACTCTAATGGATGAGTCTATCGAAGTATGTATATTTATAGATAGTTTTCATTACGTCTTGAATAGAGAGTACATGAAGGTGGTGCCTCAAAAAGAGTATACTTATGAGATTTTTTTTATTTTACAAATCGTTGCTTTTCAAGGGATGTACTATTTTTACAAGAACATCACTTTCTAAGCGATCTACTATTTTTACAAAAAATATGTAAAATTCTATTTTTAAAATATCTTAATAAATATTTGAGTAAACCCATATGCACTTATGCCCTCATGATTCTTCACCTGCTAAATTAAAAATTTCTCATATTAAACCCTCAGGACATTAAAATCCATTTAACATTCCATTATTGCATAAAGTATAATGCTCTAATGTGCCCTATTCTTTGCTCATTTGATTTAGTTCATCTAAGAATAAATATCTATACACATATACATTACTTTCATCTTTATCGAGCACTTCCTTCCATGTATGCAGCAAATACATAAAATCTTTGAAAAGAAAAAGTAGTTGTAAATCATGTAATGACTATGCATGAAATCGACACATTCTAAATATAGAATTCTTCCAAAACTAAGATAGGAGCCCATAACTTACCATTTCATAGCTTTAGGTCCCATATATTTTCGAAAAGAAGCTCCATGTGAATTTCAACTTCCATAACAATAATTGTTCATTCTCACAACTCTCAAATTGTGCAATTGCATCACTTGATTGTACTCACAATGGACCATAGTATGTACATAAAGAAGAGATTTCTTTCATGACCGATCTGCAACAACATGGATGCATGTTTGCAATTGGGATAGAAGTGTGCTTGCATAGTTTGGGCCTCCATGTGTGTTTGTTTGAGGATTGATTCATGTTTGAGCTCTTTCATAAGCTTTTTTTGGTGTCATGGTAATTCTAGAGAAGGCATAAAACAGAGTAATTTCATACAACTCAATTAGGACGAGTCTCTAAAACATAACTCTACTCTTCTTTACTCTCTATAGTAATGTTACATTACCATAATCCATGCATAGCATTTTCTATCTCGCCCTCTATCCTTGCTTTCAATCCAACTTTTTGATGACTAGACTCCCTATTGGTGAAAAGAAAAAGTACTGACTCTTGGGTTTTTTGTGGAGAGCTAAAAGATGGGGAATGTATTGAAGGTTGAGATGGTCTCAATACCCTAAAATCCGGTCCAAGATGTTGGTAAGAAACGGAATTCACAATCTAAATTGCTTGTAGAAGTTGAGAACCGAGAGGTTGTTCTGAATAACGTTCATAGGGGGCTATAAGACAGTTTACCCCATAATCGGGAGAAGCCAACATCTGTGTTAAGATATATTTCATTATGGTGCGTTCTTCATTTCCGGATCTAAAAGAGGAGCAAAACAAAGTTACTTCTCACTCCTTACCCATTCCATGGGGCACGCAACTAGAGTTCCATTCAGCTATTCCTAGGGTTAAGCTAGTGTGTATGTTCGAATCTCTTTCAGATGTCCACGAAGATTTCGAGCATCAGAAGAATACCACGATTAGACGAATGGTAGACATACATTCATGTCCATAAAGGTCTACTTGAAACGATATAATTTTCATTTCATGAATAAGAGCATATGAACAATAAAAGTCTTCGCGATAATTTTCAAGAAGAAGATGTGATAAAAATCTCTCCATTGAGGCCTCACATTGTAAAGAAGCTGCACATTTAAGGTTACTAGCCATCAAGGTCTTCATGAGAGATTCAAGATCGAATGCAAATGTAGAGAAATGTAGATCTTAACCTCCCTAGACAAGACAGTACATGTGCGATATCGATCGTTGCTATAGGACTTTCCACAAGCATTCACTAGTGGTAGGTTTACTCACATTTTGTGTTAAGTCTCTCCGAACTCAAGCTAGCTCATGCTAACTTGCGTAGATGCTCTTTTTGGGTGAAACTCTCCCTCCATGCTCCTCATGGGCCTTGAGAGCAATACCTCCTCCTTTTTGTCCTTGATACTCTGTAGTTATGACTTTTCTAATACTCCACAAGTACCTTATGCTATCACGTGAACGTGAGTGGGTGTTTTTCTAAGGATCTATAGCTCTTTGGGCAAAAGTCTCTCGCGAGGCTTCTCATGGGGGTTGCACCTAAGAGATACTCCTTCCCATCTTAAAAATCTAACCACTATGCTATAATTACAACTTGTCTAAGATTCGAGTACCTAATGATATGATTAACTTGGAGCCTTGTCCAAGGTAATGTATAGCAAGTTGCAATCAAATATATAAGGGTATTGATTTTTGTTTTAAATATTTGGTCATGACAGCTGATACACCTCCCTTTCTAATTTATTTTCATGGATTTGATTTGATATCCATACTTAAGTGGTCATATCATAGAAAAAATAAGGAAAATAACATGTATGATGAAAGAAGAATGTGCATACGAGCATTGTGTTGATTATGGAAACAAATATCCAAATTCGTTACGAAAATGAGGACTATAAGAATTTTTTTAGACAAATAGCCGTGAAGTGGTAGAAAAAATTCTAGATGAAAGTTAAGAATACATAAATGAAAGGCTAATCTTTCGAAAACCATATATAAAAAACAAGGGAAAGCATAACCATGTCCAAAATGTCTTTATTATGTTCGTGAAGTAAAGAAAAAGATCAAACAAAATCTGGTATGATTAAAGTACCTTTATGGATTTGAAAAAGGTTTAGTAGTTGATATTCATTGAAAATCGATCAGAAAAGGATGTTTCATTGAAAGACTTCAGGTCACTTATTTCTAACATCCCATACAGATTCGGAATTCTTGGCTCCATGTTGGACGACGAGCCATTTAAATTTCCACAATTGATGAAGATGGTCTAAGTTGGTGCACGCCCTTTCATTTTTTGCATTAAGTATATTTAATTCTCATTATTTTCCTGGTAATTTAATTTTATGTCATGGGATCAAGAAAAATATCAGACATACACGTGGTGTGTGATTTGCAAGCCTTATATATAGTTTAGCGGTCCAATTTTATGATGCTGAAAACAAGAGTAAAGTCAGAGAGCACTGTGTAGGGATTCAATTCGAATCCATTTCGGACGATGAGCCATTTAAATTTCCACAATTGATGAAGATGGTCTAACTTGGTGCATGCCCTTTCATTTTCTTTCATTAAGTATATTTAATTTTCATTATTTTCCTGGTAATTAATTTTATGTCATGGGATCAAGAAAAATATCAGACATACACTTGGTGTGTGATTTGCAAGCCTTATAAATATTTTAGCGGTCCAATTTTATGATGCTGAAAACGAGAGTAAAGTCAGACTGCACTGTTATGGATATTTTGGAACTCCCAATATTTTGGAACTCCCAACACTCACAGAGTGCTGAGCCATATGTTGAGGAATATTGTAAGGAAGAGAACTCTTGTAAGCTCATACCAAAAACTCCAGAATATTGTACATGGATTGATATAACGTTTCTCTAGCAAGGGGGAGTGGGTGTTGGAGCTATTCGCTATAACTCGTAAAATTTCTTTTCTGATTATGACGTATAGAACTAATTGAAAAATGGCTTATTCATTCCCACGTTCTTTTCGTTTTAGGCATGCCTTTGGCAACATCATTGAGAATGTCTTAGAAACTTCATTTCACTGGAAAAAGCTGAAGCTCAAGTAAAGTTCATCAAAATGCACCTTAATTCAATAGACTGTAGTGCCGCAATTCTCTCTCTCTCTCTCTCTCTCTCTCTCTCTCTCTCTCTCTCTCTCTCTCTCTCTCTCTCTCTCTCTCTCTCTCTCTCTCTCTCTCTCTCTCTCTCCCCGCAACCCCCACCCCTCTCTCTATCCTCGCAACCCCCGCCCCGAGTCCCACTCTCCCCCACCCCCGCGAATCCCTCTCTCCCCCGCCCCACCAGTCCCCGCGAAGCTCGCACGAACCCCCCCCCCCCCCCCCCGGCTATCCCTGTTGCCTCCCCCAGCCTCTGCAGTCCCTTGCATGCTCCTTCCGCTATACCCACCCACCATCCCTCTACGCTCTCCATTTCCACCTCCCCACCCGCAATCACCGGCCCCCGTGCCATTCCATTGCCACCTCCTCCCCGCTAGTCACCTGCCCACCCACACCCCCCCTCGCCAAGCCCTACCCGCCCTCAGCCCCTCATACCCTGCCCACCCCGGCCTCCTACCCCCGCTTGCAGCCCCTCATACCACCACAACCCCCTCCTTACCCACCTACAGCCACTTCTCACCACCTCCCGCAGCCCCCTCCCACCACATCCCATAGTCCACCCCGACGCACCCTCCCCCCCAGTCCAACCCCCCGCATACACCTCCTACCCCCCAAGCTTCGCAAATCTTATTGCGTTTTCCTTCAGGATCTTGGCATACGACTGGAAGTGCCCGAGTTGACAATTGCAACATCTATTATATTTATCACCGATTCTTTCTTCGAAAATCACATGCAAAGAATGAACGCTATATGATTACAACAGCCTGCATGTTTCTAGCTGGAAAGATGGAGGAGACTCCAAAGTTACTGCAGAATGTCCTCTCTGTTTCCTAGGAAATCAGGCATAAGAAGGACAAAGTTGCAAATCCTCCAGGAGAGACATTGTGTCGGTCTAATCTCCCTAAGGAAGTGTATAAAGACCCCCACCACCCCCGCAAACCCCTCTAACCCCACCCTCCCCTCCTCTTTTTCCCCCACCACCACCGCGGCCCCCACCATCACCACAACCCCCTCTAACCCCATCCTCCCCTCCTCTTTTCCCCCACAAACCCCGCGGCCCCCACCATCACCGCAACCCCCTCCAACCCCACCCTCCCCTCCTCTCTTCCCCCTCCACTCCCACGGCCCCCACCATCACCGCAACCCCCTCCAACCCCACCTTCCCCTTATCTTTTCCCCCACCACCCCCTTGGTCCCCACTATCACCGCAACCCCCTCCAACCCCACCCTCCCCTCCTCTTTTCCCCCACCAAGCCTGCGGCCCCCACCATCACTGCAACCCCCTCCAACCCCGCCCTCACCTCCTCTTATCTCCCACCACCCCCGTGGCCCCCACCATCACCACAACCCCCTCCAACCCCACCCTCCCCTCCTCTCTTCCCCCTCCACCCCCGCAGCCCCCACCGTCACCGCAACCCCCTCCAATCCCACCATCCCCTCCACTTTTCCTCCACCACCCCCCGGCCCCCACCATCACCACAACCCCACCCTCCCCTCCTCTTTTCCCCCACCACCTCCGCGGCCCCCACCATTACTGCAACCCCCTGCAACCCCACCCTCCCCTCCTCTTTTCCTCCACCACCCCCCCCCCCGCCCCCACCTTCACGGCAACCCCCTCCAACCCCACCCTCCCCTCCTATTTTCCGCCAACACCCCCGCAGCCCCCACCATCACCGCAACCCCCTCCAACCCCACCCTCACCTCCTCTTTTCCCCCACCACCCCTGTGGCCCGCACCATCACGGAAACCCCCTCTAACCCAGCCCTCCCCTCCTCTTTTCCCCCACCACCCCCGCGGCCCCCACCATCACCGCAACCCAATCCAATCCCGCCCTCTCCTCCTCTTTTCCCCCACCACTCCCGCGGCCCCCACCATCATTGCAACCCCCTCCAACCCCGCCCTCCCCTCCTCTTTTCCCCCAACACCCATGCGGCCCCCACCATCACTGCAACCCCATCCAACCCCACCCTCCCCTCCTCTTTTCCCCCACCACCCCCGCGGCCCCCACAATCACCACAAACCCCTCCAACCCCACCCTCCCGTCCTCTCTTTCCCCTCCACCAACACACCTCCCACACCCCCCACAACCTCCCACCACTCCACCCACACCTCCCACACCCCCTACAACCTTGCACCACTCCACCCACACCTCCCGCGCCACCCACAATCCCCACCACTCCACCCACACCACCCACCATCCTAGTCAATGTGTAAGGGTCGAAATCTACTACAAAAATTATGTGAAGGATGTACTTCTCAGGGTCATCAAGGGCGGGACAAAATGAGGATCTTAGTTTGGGTGCAAAAGTGGTAGTAAAAGTGTAAGTGGTAAAAGTGAAAGTGGAGAAATGGCTATTGCCGCCAACCATTTGTGACGGTTGTCTATTTTTGTGTATCCAATTCAAGACTGGTGGCATATTTAATCTATCCCTCCACTTTTGGGGCAATCAATCGGTGCATAATCAGTGGACATGAGGAATCCGCAGGGCCCGCTTGGCCTATTGGATGTCTATAAAAGAAATGGACTAGTACTCATTGGAGATACACATATACATGTACATGCAGGGCTTATTCTGCGCATCTCTTTTAGTCCTCTCTTTGCACTCTGTGGCTACAAGCCTACTGTAGGAAGTCACTTTGTGGTGAGGATACAGAGCGTGGGCTTCCGAGTGGAGGGCTAATAGCACTGTAGTGTAAAGAAGTGGCTTGGTTTTGTCATTCAATTTGAGTCAGTGGTATTTCCGTGCTCTACCATTAGAGCAAGTCTTCATACCTTTGTACTGAGCAGTGCGAGTCTTCATCCTATTGTGTTTAGTGCAAGTCTTCACCTAGTGGTGTTCATTCTATTGGAGGAATCTCTTGGATTGATTTCGTTTTGTTGTGGATTGACATGTTAGCACAGAGCATTAGCTTTTGTAGCATTTCGTCTGCCTATGTTGTAATCATGTGTTCGAACGAAGGAGTGCCGCGTCTCCCACTATTGTCATTTGTCATTAGTCTTTTCTCTCAGTAGTTACAATTCTGTGCAATTATTGTTATCTGCCTGCTCACAGAAGTGTTAAAGGGTATATTTCCCTAAGGAGAACCTCCCTTGAGTAGGCAAAGTACTGGAAGTTTACATTGCCCACTCTGTTAGAAGTAGGTACCCGAGTACCTCTTCTATAGTTTGGCACGCTCGGTGGGACCCTTACATTTCTGTGAGAGGCCCTGAGCATAGTTAATAGTCCTTTTCCATCTTTTTTTCCCTATTGCATCTTGCAAGTAGGTACATGACCCATACCCGAGCAGATAAGGAGCCTCTTCGTGAACGAAGGAACCTTAAAAAGTCAGCTATATCTTCAACTAGTGAAAGAACATCCCATCTACCTCAATTGAATTTATGCATTGATTTAGGTGCGACAACACTGTCAAAGGAGAAGCATAGGAGAACATTAGACTTCTCTTCAGATACGTCAGAAGAAACACTAGTGCAAATGGAGGATCTCTCTCATTTACTCTCCAAACTCAATATCAAGTTCCCTACCTTCAAGGGACAAGCTTATGAGGATGCTCATGATCATGTGAGGCGATTCATCTGCCTATGGCGTGGACGAGGCCTGTAGAATAGAGAGGATGCAATGCTGGTACTCTTCCCATCCACATTGGAAGGCCTTGCTGACAAATGGTATAGTCAATATGCAGATGGCCATTTTGCTACATGGGAGGCTCTGAAGACTGCTTTCTCACAGACATTTCGACCAAGTGATTCCTCAGAAAGGGCTCTAGACCAACTAGAGAAGGACAACCATGAAGCTAGAGACTGTTGCTACCTCAAGGGTACACAGCAAGGAGGTAACCCTCAAGCTTTGGATTCATATTATGCTAGTATGTCAAATGCACCTAATGGAGAGGAGAATCGTACAACGAAGCTTAGGTATAATAGGCCATTAATATGTTATCACTGTGGTGAGTATGGCCATATGCAAAATATGCGTTCCCTTCCAGAATATGCACCTCCTTGTCAGCATTGTCTAGAGGCCAAGGATCACTATACCAAAGATTTCCTAAGAAGCCGCCCTGCTCCAATTCATATGATTGCAGTCTCTCCACAAGTAGAAGGTATGACCACTCAGTCTTATGCTATTTCATCTTCTTCAATGCCCATGATGACTAGAGCCAGACAAGCGGCAGCAACCCGTAGAGAGGAACAAGACGGACTCCAAGATAAAGAGGAGGAAAAGAAGGTTGGGCGGAAGCACCAAGCAAATATTGAAGGAGTTTATGAAAGGATGGGTACTTCACTAAGGGATCAACCAACAAGTTTGCAAGAAGACACACATGAGGTAAACATTGAGCAGATCTTGAAAGGTATTCATCATAAGGCTAGTCTGTACGAACTCATAAAGACGTATTGCAAAAATAAGAAGTGACCTATTAAAGATTGTACACTCTACTTACTTAAGCCAACCACCTAGCATAGATGGTTTCATGGTTGATTTTCCCTCTCCACCCCTGGCGGACTACCAAAGCTCAAGGTTATCTGTTCTAATAAAGGATGAAGCTCTCACACATGTAATTATAGATGGAAGTTCTGGAATTAATTTAATGCCAGATTTCACAATGAGGAAACTGAATTTGAACCCCACAAAGATGGCACCATTCACTGTTACACTAGCAGATCAACATCGGGTTGCACCACTTGGCATTATTGAGAAGGTACTGATGATACTACAGGGTTGTCACTTTGTTCAAGATTTTGTTGCTATTGCACTTCCACAGGAGACTTCTTATCCGTTACTCCTGGGAAGACCTTCGCTGAGGCAAGCAAAAGCTTTGCAATATTGGGGAAAAAAACAAACAGTGGATTTCAACAAGCACCAATAGCCAGCTACAACTACATTTGGAAGAAGGATTCGACTCAGGGAAAACTACTGGGTATGTTGTGGACACTCAGGTAATGCCCTCTCTACCCCAAGAAGAAGATACATTATTGAATTGGATGATGGAAAGTGCAGAATGTTGCATAGTGGAAATCAATGAAATAGAGGAAGAAGTTGCAGATGAAGGAGTTGCAAGAAAAGGCCATGAAGTTCACAAGGACTTGGAGAATGAGAGTTTGGAGGAGAATACAAACTTTTATCACAGAAGGAAAGTTATGAGCTTGAGTGCAA
Organism: Ceratopteris richardii; assembly: GCA_020310875.1. Taxonomy (NCBI): domain Eukaryota; kingdom Viridiplantae; phylum Streptophyta; class Polypodiopsida; order Polypodiales; family Pteridaceae; genus Ceratopteris; species Ceratopteris richardii. The sequence goes on from CM035406.1 coordinate 189,650,414, forward strand.
AGAATATCTTCCTTTTTTGGATATACTTGATTGATGGACCAGAGAACATATTGCAGAATATAAGATAAATTCCACTCCTGCATACAATGGAGATGATTTCTCAAACAAAAATAGTCCTGAAACACTAGTTCAAGAAGTAAATCTAGGGGATGAACAGAACCCTCAAGTAGTCCACTTGGCCTCCTGGCTATGGCATTATCCCCCTTTACTACAGAAGGTAACTTCTTTACTTTCTTCTTACAAAAATGTCTTCACATGGTCCTACAAAGATCTAACAGGGATACGAGAGGAGCTTGGATTACATCGGATACCCTTAGTTGAGGGAGCTGTGCCTGCAAGAAGTAGGCCGTATCGACTCAATCCAAAGTCTGCAGAGGCGGTGAAGTTGGAAATTACAAAACTAGAAGAAGCAGGTATAATTGTTCCACTAGAACATTTCAGGTGGCTTTCTTCTATGGCTATTGTACCCAAGAAAAATAGTGGAAGAATAAGAGTCTGCGTTGATTTTCGTGCCCTGAAAAAAAAGTGACTGTTCAAGATGGATTTCCTCAGCCCTTTATAGAGCAAGTACTCGAGGAAGTAGCCGGTCACACTTTGTATAACTTCCTAGATGGTTTAAGTGGCTACAATCAGATAGTGATCCATCTTGATAATAGGGACAAAACAGCCTTTGTTACTCCTTGGGGCACTTATGTCTATACTCGCATGGCTTTTGGCTTGAAAAATGCACCAACTTCATTTAATAGAACAATGTATCTAATATTGGGCAAATGGTTGACAACCTTTTTATGCATTTTCATGGATGACTTTTTAGTGTTTTTAGGCACAGATAGAAGAGCAACAGTTCAAGATTTCCATGATCATTTGGAAGATCTAAAGGAAAACTTTGAGCAATGTCTCAGAACAGGTTTAAAGTTAAATCTTGCTAAATGTCACTTTTTGGTCACTAAGGGCACTCCCCTTGGTCACATAGTATCTGCTGAAGGGAGAATGGTGGATCCTACAAAGGTAACTGCTATCCTTTCCATGCCCATTCCACAAAGCCCAGAGGAAGTGCAAAGTTTTTTGGTCCATGCAGGATACCATATTAGATTTATACGAATGTATACAGAAATAGCTAAGCCCTTATCAAGGCTTACCAGTAAAAAGGTCCCTTTGTCATGGAGTGCTGAAGCTGAGAAAGCATTTTGTGAACTAAAATTGAGGTTATGTACTGCTCCACTTTTAAGTGTTCTTAATTGGTCATTGGAGTTTCATGTGCATACAGATGCGACTCTTCATGCTGTTGGTGCGGTTCTAGCTCAACCATCATCACACAAGGTTGATAGGCATATCTCCTATGCCAGCAGACTACTCACCAAGGCAGAAAGGAACTACAGTACGACCAAGAGGGAAGGTTCGACTATTGTATTTGCTCTTCAGAAGTTTTGGCATTACCTTCTCGGGGTACACTTTATAGTCATATCTGACCATCAGCCCTTGAATTACTTGATAAACAAGCCTAGAGTAGCTGGAAGGGTTTGGAGATGGTTACTGCTCTTTCAAGAATTCGACTTTGATATTCATATTCAGCCAGGAAGAGAGCACTACATGGCAGATCAAGTATCCAGGACCGCAATGAGCAAGAAGGCAACAGGCATTAATGATGAATTGGTGGATAGTAATCTCTTCCTAGTAGCAACTCAGACTGATTGGTATGATGGAATTCTAAATTTTCTTACTATTGAAAAACCTATAGAAAAGAGGACATTACTCCTTAAAACTAAGGTGTACTCACTCATAAATGGCAATTTATATAGATATTGTCAAGATGATATCTTGAGAAAGTGTGTTTATCCAGAGGAGGTAAACCTTTTGCTTGAGGCAGCACACAGTGAAGGACATCTAAAAGGGGAAGAGTTAGCTCACAAAATTATTCACAAAGGATTATGGTGGCCTCACATTTACAAGGATGTGATCAAGTTTGCTAAAGAATGCCACATTTGCCAGAGATGTGCTCCTACGCCAACCAGATTGAATTTCCAACCATTAATCATATCTACATGATGGCTTCCATTTGAACAATGGGGTCTGGATTTCATAGGACCAATCAGTCCAACTAGTCAATCTGGGGGTAAGAAGTATATTTTGATGGCCACATGTTATGCAACTAAATGGATTGAGGCTAAACCTACTATGGATTGCACAACTTTAACAATAGCTAAGTTTCTATATAAACGTATTTGCTCAAGGTTTGGTTGCCCACTGGAAATCACTAGTGATAGGGGGACACATTTTGTGAATCAATGGCTCCAATTTATATTTGACACGTACAAGGTCTTCCATAAAAACTTTTGTGCCTACTATCCAAGGGCAAATGGCTAAGCAGAGAGCTCTAGTAAGATTTTGATTGGATTGCTACGCAAATTATCTTTTGATCATCAAAGGTTTTGGCCACATGCATTGATCGGTGCAATTTGGGCTTTCAGAAATACAAGAAGGGGAACCACTAGCGAGAGTCCATTTCGCTTAGTATATGGAAAAGAGGCATTAGCACCGTTCGAATTTATTATCAAGAAAGAGATTGGAGCCAAAAGCATTGGATTTGAACCGCCAATTAGGAGAGTGGTGGCATTAGAAGAATACAGAGAAGGAGCAATACAAAATTTTCAGGTAACACAAGAAGAGTGCAAAGCATTACATGACATGTATCTTAGGTCCAATGAGGTATAGGAAGGATCCATGGTTTTAGTGCATCAAGTCCCAAAAATTTCAACCAAATTGGCACCCAAATAGATAGGACCATAGAGGGTGGTAAAGGTATTACCACATGGAGTAGTACATCTGGAGGATTTGCAGGGTAATAGGATGCCCCTGATCAATATCTCTAGGGTGAAGAAGTACCTGAATTAAGGCAAATTGGAAGCACTTCATTCATTGTACATACCATATTTCATTCAATGTTCACAGTTTATTTGGTCTATTAAATAAGAAAATGAAGAAAAAGTTGCACCGGAACGGTGCAAAGACTTGATGTGGGGGTCTGTAGTGCCGCAACTCTCTCTCTCTCTCTCTCTCTCTCTCTCTCTCTCTCTCTCTCTCTCTCTCTCTCTCTCTCTCTCTCTCTCTCTCTCTCTCTGCAACCCCCGCCCCTCTCTCTGTCCCCGCAACCCACGCCCCTAGTCCCTCTCTCCCCGTAGTCACCTACCCCCCCTCCCCCCCTAAGCCCTACCCGCCCTCAGTCCTATTGGAGCAAGTCTATGACAAGCCTAAGTATTGGCTTGAGTCCCACAAAGTAATAGAAGAAGCCTTAAAATGAAGACAATGTAAAGTTCACTTGTGAACTACCTCTTGTAACTTTCGAAGAGTTTACTTAATGTAAAAGTGAAAGAATCTTAAGTGGTTGAGTCCACTTGATCAAAAAGGGAAAGAGGAGCCGCGAATTCGTGATTTGTGGTAGATAGGGAATCAAATCAATCACTGATTGATTTGAGAGTGATTGAGGGAAGTTAGTCTCCCTAACTCAACTATAAATAGATGGCAGCTTTAGTCGTGGTTAGAGAGACCTATGTGAAGACCTCCAAGAGCTGAGCTTTATGCCATATCAAGATGTGATTCCAAGGCACACATATGTATGAGTAAGTCCATTGTATTGTACAAGCAATATACTTTCATTTCCATGATCATTTGAGTTCATATTTCCATGTTCTTGTGAAGTGTACTACTCACTGCCATATCTCTCAGTTTTCTCAGTCGAATTGCAGAGATGGTTTCTCTGAGCTTGGTGCATAATTTTCAGTGATTTAACCTAGTAACGTTAGTTTCATAATTCTACTATATGCTCATAAATTTTCATTTCATTTGAGTATTGCAATCTTTAGTTATGGTCAGTTGAAGTCACACTCTCTGTTCATTTTCACTTCTCTGTCAGGTACCCGACTTTGGTACTCCTCTTGTTAGAGCCATTTCTCAGTGGTTACTTATTGAAAATCAATGATTTAAAACTTGTTGGATTCAGCATACTGTCTAGTATATGTATACAAATTTTCATAATCATTGGATGCTTAAATCTAGAGTTATGTTCATTTTTCTCATCACTAGTCTCAAACTTTAGCAGCCGGTGAAAATTAGGATGATGTCATCAGTTGTTAAACATCATTCTCAGTGTGTGGTTCATTATTTTTTATGAGATCACTCTTGAAAGTTATCTCTTTAAGTTAAATAGACTTCCCCAAGAGGAATTAAGCTAATTGCTGCTGTGCTCAAAGAAATATGCAAAACACTGGACAGGTGTATGAACCAAAATAGCAAGTTTTTCACCTCTCAGCTAACTCCAACTTATCTGTTTTGATCTATCTTTTTGAGAGTGATCTTCCAAGGTACATAGGGTGTCTAATACATCCATTGGCAAGCTAAAAAGGGCCCAACATATACTCCTTGAGTTCATTTGGGTGGTTTAGATCAAGGATTTTGCAACACCTCTTCATTTTCAAGCACATACCTATCCATCTCTTCATAGTGGTATTAGAGCAAGGTTGGACAACATGGCAGATGGATTTCCTTCATCAATTGACAAATTGGACAGAGGTAACTACTCAGCTTGGTCATTAAGAATGGAAGCTTATCTCGAAGGTAGAAGTTTATATGGTTATGTGGCTGGAGATGAAGTTATGCCAAGTTTCAAGAACAAAAGTCAACCAACACAAGAAGAGCAAGAAAGATTGAGCACATGGTGCTCCAAGGATGCACTTGCAAGGTCTTATCTCCTCAACTCTATCTCAGAGTTTTTGTTGCCTCACATTAGAAGTTGTAAGACATCTCAGGAAGTGTGGGATGCACTTGAAGCCTTCTTCTTTTCAAGTACCAAAGCTAGGAAGCATCAACTATGGTTGGATTTCACAACTCTCAAGAAGGCTCCCAAACAAAATGTGATTGATTTTGTCACAAAGCTCAAGGACATAGCAGATCAGTTGGGAGGCATTGGAGAGGTAATAGATGAAGAGCAAATTGTAAGGCAGGTCATCAATGGCTTGAAGGTAGATGACAAGTGGGAAGCATTCACCACAGCTATGGATTTGTACATGGACATGCATGTACCTGATTCCAATACACTCATTGGACAACTACTTACTCAAGAGGCAAAGCTTATAAAAAATGGAGAAAGCTCTAAAGGTTATCAATCTTCAGCTTTATACACTCATAAAAGAAAGTCCAAAGATAACAAAGGAAAGGGAAAGAAAGTGGATGATGAAGTAGGTACATATCAAGCTAACTATGTAGGTAGAGGAAGACATGGCAGAGGTAGAGGAAGAGGAGGTAGACAAGGCAGGGGGAGATCCCAAGACTCCAACTCATGTTCTATTTGTGGACTAACTAATCATACAACTACAAATTGCTTTAGGAATTCCAAGAATCAAAGAGGTAGAGGATACAATAGAGGAAGTTATGGCTACTCAAGAGGAAGGTTTAACAATTATCATGGCAGCTACAACAACTACAATCATTAAAACTATCAAGGAGGCTATAAAAGAAGGAGAGAATTCAATAACTACACAGAAGACTCAAACAAAGAGGATTCATTATTGATCATGAACATGGCTATGCCACAAGTAAATCTGATGAGCATGTTTTCTACATAGATTCAGGTTGTTCAAATCATGTGGCAGAAAATGTGGCACTCTTATTAGATTTAGAAGATCCAAGGAATAAGCATGAGGTACAAACAGGAGATGATACAAGACATCTTGTGGAGAAAATAGGCAATGCGAAAGCACCTTATGAAAACATCAACCTAGTCAGTAAGGTACTCTATGTCCCTACCATTACAAAGAATTTGATAAGTGTTGGGCAGATAGTAGAGAAAGGGTCGCAAGTCAGGTTCACAAAAATAGGAGCATTTGTTGAAGATCCAAGTCAAGGATTCAGAAGAATTGCAAAAGATGAAAAGACAGGTAGATTGTTCACATTTGAATTACAAGACACTAGAAACATTGCTCTCTTTAATTATGGTAGTCAGACACTCACATAATTGGAAGTATGGCACAAAAGGTTAGCACATATTGGTGAAAGGTCATTAAAGCAAATTTGCAGGGATCAAAGTGTACTTGGACTCCCTAATTTGTCAAAACAACATATGATTTATAAGTGTAGTGCATGTCGATTTGGAAAGTCTCACAGGTTACCATTCATGAAGAAAGGTTATATGCATGGAGATCTCTTGGAGTTGGTTCATACAGATGTATGGGGACCTAGCAAGGAAGCTTCAATATCTGGATCAAGGTATTATGCCTCCTTTATTGATGATTGCAGCAGATGGACTATCCTATTCTTTATGAAACACAAAGATGAAGTTTTTTCATGTTTCAAAAGATATTTGGCTCTTGTGGAGAATCAAACAGGTAAATCACTAAAAAGGCTAAGGTTAGATGGAGGGGGAGAATACTTCTCCCATGAGTTTGATTCTTTTCTTCAAGAAAGATGAATCAAAAGAGAGGTAACTTCAAGGTACACTCCTAAGCAAAATGGAGTGGCAGAAAGGAGGAATAGGACAATTGTTGAAGGTGCAAGGTCCATGTTAAATGAAAATCATTTACCTGATTATCTATGGGCTGAGGCTACATCTACAACCACTTACTTGATTAACAGGTTGCATTCAAAATCCCTTGATGGGATGACTCCATATGAGGCTTGGAATGGAAGAAGACCTAGCTTAGATCATTGTAAAATTTTTGGATGTATTGCTTTTGCTCATGTTCCTTCATAGGTTAGAGGCAAGATGGATCCAAAGGCAGAAAGGTGTGTATTTATTGGATATGACAACAATCAAAAGGGTTACAGGTTATACAACCCTACCAACAAAGGATTCTTGGTAAGCAGAGATGTAGCTTTTTATGAAAACAATTCATGATATGAAGATTCATGCAGGACGGTAAATTTACCATATGATCTTGAAGAAGATTTTCCAAAGCTTGGTAGAGAACAACCGAAGATTGAAGAATAAGACACCTCAAAGGACATGAGACAGAATCATGAGACAGAATCATCACATCATGGCCTAAGAAGATCTATGAGGGAAAAGAAAAAACCAGAAAGGTATGGGTTTGACACCTCATTAGTAACTAAACATTCTATCTACATAGCAGAGGACATAAACCAAGAAGAGCCATCATCCTTTGAAGAGGCCAAAGCAAAATCAGAATGGAAGCATGCAATGAAGGAAGAGATTGAAGCACTTGAGGAAAACAACACTTGGGATTTGGTGCCCAAGACTTCATCTATGAAGGTAATAGGCTCAAGATGGGTCTATAAACTCAAGAAGAATTCTCATGGTTCCATTAACAGGTATAAGGCAAGGCTTGTAGCAAAAGGCTTTGCACAAACTTAGGGAATTGATTATGAGGAGACCTTCTCTCCTGTGTCAAAGATGCCTACTATTAGGGTTTTGCTTAGTATTGCCTCTTCCAAGAATTGGAAGATACTTCAACTAGATGTAAAGAATGCATTCTTGAATGGTTGGATAACAGAAGAGGTATATATGGCACAACCACCTGGTTTTGAGAATCAAGTTTATCCTGATTATGTGTGTAAACTTAACAAAGCATTGTATGGTCTCAAGCAAGCTCCAAAAGCTTGGAGTTTCAGGCTTGTTTCATTCTTGGAGGACAAAGGCTTTCAACCAAGCAAGGCAAATCCTTCACTCTTTATTAAAAAGAGTAATTCTGAGATCATCTACCTATGTGTATATGTAGATGATATTATATTGACCTGAAATGATGCAGATGGTATGAAGGAGATCAAAGATTAGATGAGAGAAGAGTTCAAGATAAGTGATTTGGGTTCACTTACCTACTTCCTAGGTTTGAAAGTTATCTACAAAGATCATGGTTTGTTTGTCACTCAAAGAAAGTACATTAAGGACATGTTGGCAAAATTCAAGATGCAAGATTGTAAGATTGCATGTACTCCAATGGAGGTCAATAACAAATTGAGCTCACATGAAGGTGAACTCATAGAGGACATCACATCATATCAAAGTCTAGTGGGTAGTCTCAACTATGGCACATTGACAAGAGTATATATATGTTACAATGTGAGTGTGCTAAGTCAATTTATGCACACACCAAGGAAACCACATATGGATGCTTCCAAAAGGATTCTCAAGTATCTCAAAGGAACCATAAATGAAGGACTTTATTGTCCTTATGTATCTGATTTAGGTTTGAAGCTATTTTCTGATGCAGATTGGGCTGGCTCCAAAGAAGATAGAAGGAGCACTTCAGGTTATCTTACCTTTGCAAGTTCAAAGCTTATTTCATGGTCATCCAAGAAGCAACCCACAGTTTCTCTCTCTTCTACTGAAGCTGAATACAAAGGTCTTGCCATAGCTACTAAGGAAGGTATGTGGATGAAGACATTATTCAAAGATCTTGTATTGGAGTTTGGAACTCCAACTATATTTGGTGACAATATGAGTTCTCTTCATTTGGCTGCTAATCCTATTTTTCATGCAAGGACTAAACATATTGAAGTTCATTATCACTATGTACAAGAGAAGGTTCTAAGCAAAGAGATTCAAATATCATATGTGTCCACTCATCAACAATGTGCATATATTCTAACCAAAGCATTAGATGGTACAAAGCTCTGCAAATTCAAGGCTATGCTTGGTTTGCAGGTAATCTTGGAAGATTGAGGACCTCAAGCATACCTGGCTTGAGGGGGAGCTGTTGGAGCAAGTCTATGACAAGCCTAAGTATTGGCTTGAGTCCCACAAAGTCATAGAAGAAGCCTTAAAATTAAGACAATGTAAAGTTCACTTGTGAACTACCTCTTGTAACTTTTGAAGAGTTTACTTAATGTAAAAGTGAAAGAATCTTAAGTGGTGTAGATCCCTATCTTCTTCTCTCTCGTCATTTTAAACAATAAGGAAGGCCAAGGAATATCATCCAGCTCAAGTTGGAAGGGGTGGGGTTGTTCGAACTCTTTGGATACAACATGGACAGAGCTCGTCAGTGGTGCAACATCAAATCTTTGCCTCTGTCATTGCCCAGGGAGGATGGCCATGGTGATAGGAAGTGATACGCAAGCAGAGGTTATGGAGAGGCTTTGTAGCCTGTTGAAGAGAAGATGGCAGTTGTAATGGTAATGGAGCCACTTCGGTTCTCTCCCGGATCAATGCCTCTCTCTGGGATGGCTTGTAGTCTGAATGTCTGCAATCTCACTCTTTTCTCTCTCTTTCTATCTCTATCTCTCTATCTTCTTCTTTCCTCCGCCCTCCTCCACCTTACTCCGCACTCCTCCACCCTCCTCCACCCTCCTCCACTCTCCCTCCACCCTCCTCCACCCTCCTCCACCTTCCTCCGCACTCCTCCACCCTCCTCCACCCTCCTCCACCCTCCTCCACCCTCCTCCGCCCTCCTCAGCCCTCCTCCGCACTCCTCCGCCCTCCTCAGCACTCCTCCACCCTCCTCCACCTCCTCCCGCACCCTCACTCCTCCTCCCCCTTCCTCAAACGCCCCTCACAATCCACCTCCTCCCACCCTCACTCCTCCTCCCCCTCCCGCACGCCTCCCTCACTCTCCACCTCCTCCCACACCCTCACTCCTCCTCCCCCTTCCTCAAGCGCCCCTGACCATCCACCTCCTCCCACCCTCACTCCTCCTCCCCCTCCCCCTCACACACACCTCCTCCCGCACCCTCACTCCTCCACCTCCTCCCGCACCCTCACTCCTCCTCCCCCTCCCGCAAGCCTCCCTCACTCTCCACCTCCTCCCGCACCCTCACTCCTCCTCCCCCTCCCGCACACCTCCTCCCGCACCCTCAGTCCTCCTCCCCCTTCCTCAAACGCCCCTCACCATCCACCTCCTCCCACCCTCACTCCTCCTCCCCCTCCCCCTCCCGCACACCTCCTCCCGCACCCTCACTCCTCCACCTCCTCCCGCACCCTCACTCCTCCTCTCCCTCCCGCACACCTCCTCCCGCACCATCACTCCTCCTCCCCCTCCCGCAACCCTCCCTCACCCTCCACCTCCACTCACTCCATCCCCCTCCTCTCTCTCTCTCCCTATCTTCTTCTCTCTCGTGATTTTAAACAATAAGGAAGGCCAAGGAATATCATCCAGCTCAAGTTGGAAGGGGTGGGCTTGTTCGAACTCTTTGGATACAACATGGACAGAGCTGGTCAGTGGTGCAACATCAAATCTTTGCCTCTGTCATTGCCCAGGGAGGATGGCCATGGTGATAGGAAGTGATACGCAAGCAGAGGTTATGGAGAGGCTTTGTAGCCTGTTGAAGAGAAGATGGCAATTGTAATGGTAATGGAGCCACTTCGGTTCTCTCCCGGATCAATGCCTCTCTCTGGGATGGCTTGTAGTCTGAATGTCTGCAATCTCACTCTTTTCTCTCTCTTTCTATCTCTATCTCTCTATCTTCTTCTTTCCTCCGCCCTCCTCCATCTTACTCCGCACTCCTCCACCCTCCTCCACCCTCCTCCACCCTCCTCCACTCTCCCTCCACCCTCCTCCACCCTCCTCCACCTTCCTCCGCACTCCTCCACCCTCCTCCACCCTCCTCCACCCTCCTCCACCCTCCTCCGCCCTCCTCCGCCCTCCTCCGCACTCCTCCGCCCTCCTCCGCACTCCTCCACCCTCCTCCACCTCCTCCCGCACCCTCACTCCTCCTCCCCCTTCCTCAAACGCCCCTCACCATCCACCTCCTCCCACCCTCACTCCTCCTCCCCCTCCCGCAAGCCTCCCTCACTCTCCACCTCCTCCTACACCCTCACTCCTCCTCCCCCTTCCTCAAGCGCCCCTCACCATCCACCTCCTCCCACCCTCACTCCTCCTCCCCCTCCCCCTCCCGCACACCTCCTCCCGCACCCTCACTCCTCCACCTCCTCCCGCACCCTCACTCCTCCTCCCCCTCCCGCAAGCCTCCCTCACTCTCCACCTCCTCCCGCACCCTCACTCCTCCTCCCCCTCCCGCACACCTCCTCCCGCACCCTCACTCCTCCACCTCCTCCCGCACCCTCACTCCTCCTCCCCCTTCCTCAAACGCGCGCCCTCACCATCCATCTCCTCCCACCCTCACTCCTCCTCCCCCTCCCCCTCCCGCACATCTCCTCCCGCACCCTCACTCCTCCACCTCCTCCCGCACCCTCACTCCTCCTCCCCCTCCCCCAAGCCTCCCTCACTCTCCACCTCCTCCCGCACCCTCACTCCTCCTCCCCCTCCCGCACACCTCCTCCCGCACCCTCACTCCTCCACCTCCTCCCGCACCCTCACTCCTCCTCCCCCTTCCTCAAACGCCCCTCACCATCCACCTCCTCCCACCCTCACTCCTCCTCCCCCTCCCCCTCCCGCACACCTCCTCCCGCAACCTCACTCCTCCACCTCCTCCCGCACCCTCACTCCTCTCCCTCCCGCACACCTCCTCCCGCACCCTCACTCCTCCTCCCCCTCCTGCAACCCTCCCTCACCCTCCACCTCCACTCACTCCCTCCCCCTCCTCTCTCTCTCTCTCTCTCTCTCTCTCTCTCTCTCTCTCTCTCTCTCTCTCTCTCTCTCTCTCTCTCTCTCTCTCTCTCTCTCTCTCTCTCTCTCTCTCTCTCTCTCTCTCTCTCTCTCTCTTCTCTCTCTCTCTCTCTCTCTCTCTCTCTCTCTCTCTCTCTCTCTCTCTCTCTCTCTCTCTCTCTCTCTCTCTCTCTCTCTCTCTCTCTCTCTCTCTCTCTCTCTCTCTCTCTCTCTCTCTCTTTCTTTCCCCGCGTGTGACTCTCTTCCTCTCTCTCTCTCTCTCTCTCTCTCTCTCTCTCTCTCTCTCTCTCTCTCTCTCTCTCTCTCTCTCTCTCTCTCTCTCTCTCTCTCTCTCTCTCTCTCTCTCTCTCTCTCTCTCTCTCTCTCTCTCTCTCTCTCTCTCTCTCTCTCTCTCTCAATCTCTCTCTCTCTTTCTTTCCCCGCGTGTGACTCTCTCTTTCTCTCTTCCTCTCTCTCTCTCTCTCTCTCTCTCTCTCTCTCTCTCTCTCTCTCTCTCTCTCTCTCTCTCTCTCTCTCTCTCTCTCTCTCTCTCTCTCTCTCTCTCTCTCTCTCTCTCTCCCCCTCCCCCGCCTATTAACTCCGCCTCCTCACCCCGCTGTTCCCCGCACTCCCCCGCCCCCGCCTCCGCCTAAATTTCCGCATCCCTCCGCCATGGTCCCCCGCGCCCCCTGCCGCGTGCATCCGCCCACCTCCCGCAGCCGCAGTCCGCCTAGTTCACCCCGTAGTAGCACGCCATTCTCCCCCCGCAAGCCCCCGCATTCCCTCCGCCATTCCCTCCCGCTTGCCCCGCGCCATCCGCACATACACATTCAAACACTCACATACACACATCCATACACAAAACACATACATACACTCTCACTCGCACCCACTTTCACACTCACATACTTCACACTCACATACACACATCCATGCACAAACACATACATGCATTCATGCACATCCACACATATTCACTCACACATAGTCACACAAGAGATCTGATTCCGGAAGGGGACATTCATTTTCAAAATTCTGTTGACGACTCGCCCTTTATAGAAAGCTACAGTGACTGTCAAAACAATCAGCATCGAAACAATTTCCAGCATCATGTATCAATGGTGTACACTCGAGCTCCCTCAAGGGAGAATCTCCCTCAATGGTCCAAGCTTTTTGCCACAGAAGGCACACTTCGGTCACATCATGATTGGATAAGCAGTTGGACCAATCGGCTTCATCTGAATTGCCGCGATTACATCAGTGAAGGAATAACAAAACAACATGAAGTGAAAATCTCAGATGGCAACTCGAAAGGTAAAAGGTAAATTGTTCAAAGTGGAGTGGCCACCAACCATTCACGGCGACTACCTATCTTTGTGGATCCAATTCAAATCAAGGGAATATTTGACCTACCCCCGAATTTTGGGCATTCCACCGGCGCGTGATCAATGGACGTGAAGATTCGGCAAGGCCTCTTGGCCTATTGGGGCCTATAAAATCAAGGGATTTGTGGTCATTTGGGTACACTGGGGGTACACTGTACACACTTTTGGTACATTTTTCTTGGAGTTTCATTGACGCGGGTGTACGTGCAGAAGTCATCTCTTCCACTTGGTGGTTTCAAGCCTATTGTAGGAGCTACTCTGTAGTGTGGATACAAATGGTAAGCTTCACAGTTGAGGGCTATGAGCACTAAAGTGTAAGAAAGTGCCTTGAATTTTCTTTCTTTTCCGTGAGTCAGTATTGGTGATTGAGCTCTATTCTCTTAAGCAAATCTTACCATTTGTATTGTTCTGAGTTAGACTGCATGTAATTAGCCCCTTTAGCTGATGAGAAGATTTTGTGCATTAAGCTTATTTATCTCTAGGGTGACATGTTAGCCCCCTAAGTTTACACTTTTGAGCATCCTTCATCATCCTGCCCAACTTTGTAATCATCTGATTTGAATCAAGCAGTGTACGGACTTCCTTGGTCATTTATTGTTCATAGTTTCTGAAGTATTTACCACTCTGTGCAATCCTTGTATCTGCCTACTCATAGAAATGTTAAAGGGTACACTTCCGTAAAGAGAACCCCCCTTGAGTAGGCGACGTACTGGAAGTGTTTATTTTCTATAAAAGTGGATACCCGAGTACCTCCTCTACAGTTTGGCACGCACGGTGGGACCTTTGCATTTCTGTGAGAGGTATTTTTGCCCTATTACATTTGCAAGTAGGTACATGACCCATACACGGGCAGATAAGGAGTCTCTTCGTGTTCGGAGGAGCCTTGACAAGTTAGCCATAACCACGACTAGTGAGTCTACCTCCCCTCTGCCCTCCCTAAATTTATCAATTGATTTGGGTGCGACACCATTGTCGAAAGAGGGGTATAGGAGAACTCTAGACTTCTGCTCAGATACGTCCGAAGAAACACCAGTACAAATGGAGGATCTCTCTCATTTACTCTCCAGATTAAATATCAAATTCCCTACCTTCAAGGGACAAGCCTATGAGGATGTTGATGATCATGTGAGAAGATTCATCTCTTTATGCCGTGGACGAGGTTTGCAAAATAGAGAGGATGCAATGCTGGCACTCTTTCCATCCACATTGGAGGGTCTTGCAGATAAATGGTATAATCAATATGCAGATGGCCATTTCACTACATGGGAGGCTCTGAAGGCGGCATTCTCACAGACATTCCGACCAAGTGATTCCTCAGAAAGAGCTCTAGATCAACTAGAGAATTTGAAGCTAAGATCAGGTGAATCCTTTCATGAACTTCACACTAGAACAAAAGTACTTGTTGCATGTCTGCCACATGCTCCAGGTGACTTTTTGGTTAAAAAGTGGATCGAAAAGGCTCTGCCTAGGTCATCTCAGCAGAAGCTTCGTGAATCTCTTAGATTGGATGCGACCCTCAATGATTTTGTTGCAGCGGCATCACACATTGAAGAAGCAAGGCAACATTTTGAAGGGGATACACAACAAAAGTATGCTGCAGATCTGGATCCTATTGAGCAACTAAGGAGGGAACTGGAAGCATTGAAGATGCAACAAAATCAACAAGAAGAGAAGGTCTTGCCACCACTGCGTGGCACTGATGATGAAGTAGCTCAACTTCGCCGAGAGTTAGAAGATTTGAAGACCACTCAGGATATAAGGAGACAAATTTGGTGTACAATCTGTAACAACAATGGACATTCCAATGCTAATTGCCCTATTAAGGTAAGCTGTCAATTTTGTGGAAAAGATGGTCATGAAGCCATAGATTGCTATTACCTCAAGGGTACATAACAGAGAGGTAACCCTCAAACTTTGGATTCACACTATGCTAGTACTTCAAATACATCTAATAGAGAGGAGAATAGGCCTGCAAAGCCTAGATATAATAGACCCTTGATGTGCTATCGTTGTAGTGAATATGGCCACATGCAAAATAGGTGTTCCCTCCCAGAAGATGCACCTCCTTGTCAACATTTTCCAGAGGCCAAGGATCATTATACCAAAGATTGCCCACGAGGTCGTCCTGCTCCAATTCATATGATTGCAGTCCCTCCACATGAAGAAGGAAAAACCACTCAGACTTATGCTGTTTCATCCTCTGCAATGCCCATGATGACTAGAGCTAGGCAAGTAGCTGCAACCCAGAGAGATGAACAACAAGGATTTCAGGATAAAGAGGAAGAAAAGGAGTCTGGATGGAAGGACCAAGCACAAATTGAAGGAGCTTATAATAAGATGACTACTTCTCTAAAGGGCCAACCAACAAGTCTGCAAGAAAACACTCAGGAGGTAAACATTGAACAGATCTTGAAAGGTATTCATCACAAGGTTAGTCTATATGAACTTATAAGGATGGATTCAAAAATAAGAAGTGACTTACTGAAGATTATACACTCTGCTCACTTGGTCCAATCACCTAGTATAGATGGTTTCATGGTTGATTTTCCCCCTGCACCCTTAGCAGACTACCAAAGCTCAAGATTATCTGTTTGTATAAAGGATGAAGCTCTCACAGGTGTGATCATAGATGGAGGCTCTGGTATCAATTTAATGCCAGATTTTACAATGAAGAAGCTGAAATTGAACCCCACCAACTTGGCACCATTCACGGTTACATTGGCAGATCAAAATCGGGTTGCGCCACTGGGCATTATTGAGAAGGTACTAATGGTAGTACAGGGCTGCCATTTTGTTCTAGATTTTGTTGTTATTGCACTTCCACAGGAGACTTCTTACCCTTTACTCCTGGGAAGACCTTGGCTGAGACAAGCAAAAGCTTTGCAAGATTGGGGGAAAAACAAACTATGGATTTCAACAAGCACCAATAGCCAACTACAATTACATTTGGAAGAGGGATTCGACTCAGGAAAAACCACTGGATATACTGTGGATACTCAGGTAATGCCCTCTATACCCCAAGAAGATGATACATTGTTAAATTGGATGATGGGAAGTGCAGAGTGTTGCACAGTAGAGATCAATGAAATTGAGGAAGAAGTTGTAGATAAAGTAATTACAGAAAAAGGCAACGAAGACCACAAGGTGTTGAAGAATGAACAATTGAAGGAAACTACAAGCTTTGAAGAGGCAACTAATAGGAAAGTATCGGACGGAGAAGGTTATGAATTTAAGAGCAGAGAAGATCTTCCTTTTGGAGATATACCTCAAGGATGGATGAAAGAACATGTTGCAAAATATAAATTAAAATCCACTCCTGCATATAGTGGAGATGATTTCTCAAGCAAGACCAGTCCTGAAACATTGGTTCAAGAAGTAAATTTAGGGGGATGAAGAGAACCCTCAAATGGTCCATTTGGCATCCCGGTTGTGGCATTATCCTCCCTTGTTACAGAGGGTAACTTCTTTGCTTTTTACTTATAAAAGTGTCTTCGCATGGTCCTACAAAGATTTAACAGGGATACCAGAAGAGCTTGGGTTACACCGGATACCCTTAGTTGAGGGAGCCGTGCCAGTAAGAAGTAGACCATATCGACTCAATCCGAAATATGCAGAGGCTGTAAAAGCAGAAATTACAAAGCTAGAAGAAGCTGGTATAATTGTTCCAGTAGAACATTCCAGGTGGTTTTCTTCCATGGTTATTGTACCCAAGAAGAATAGTGGAAAAATAAGAGTATGTGTTGATTTCCGTGCTTTGAATAAAGTGACTATTCAAGATGGATTTCCTCAGCCCTTCACACAGCAAGTACTTGAAGAGGTAGTTGGTCACACTTTGTATAGTTTCTTGGATGGTTTTAGTGGCTACAATCAAATAGTGATCCATCCTGATGATAGGGACAAAACAGCCTTTGTCACTCCCTGGGGCACTTATGTCTATACTCGAATGGCTTTTGGTTTGAAGAATGCACCAGCTTCATTTAATAGAACGATGTATCTGATATTGGGCAAATGGTTAACAACCTTTCTATGCATTTTCATGGATGACTTTTCAGTATTTTCAGGTACAGATAGAAGGGCAGCAGTTCAAGATTTCCATGACCATTTGGAAAATTTAAAAGAAATTTTTGAGCAATGTCTCAAAACAGGTTTGAAATTGAATCCTGATAAATGTCACTTTTTGGTCACTAAGGGCACTCTTCTTGGTCACATAGTATCTGCTGAAGGTATAACTGTTGACCCTGCAAAGGTTACTGCTATTCTTTTCATGCCAATTCCACAAAGTCCAAAGGAAGTGCAAAGTTTCTTGGGCCATGCAGGGTATCACAGAAGATTCATTAGGATGTATTCAGAAATTGCTAAGCCCTTGTCAAGGCTTACTAGTAAAAAGATCCCTTTCTCATGGAGTGCTGAAGCTGACAAAGCATTTTGTGAACTAAAGTTGAGGTTATGTACTGCTCCACTTTTAAGTGTTCCTAATTGGTCATTGGAATTTCATGTGCATACAGATGCTAGTCTTCATGCTGTTGGTGCAGTTTTAGCTCAACCATCATCTCACAAAATAGATAGACCTATCTCTTATGCCAACAGATTACTCAACCAAGCTGAAAGGAATTACAGTACAACGGAAAGAGAAGGTTTGGCTATCGTATTTGCTCTTCAAAGGTTTCGACATTATCTCCTTGGTGTACATTTCATTGTTATCTCTGATCATCAGCCCTTGAAGTATTTGATAAACAAGCCTAGAGTAGCTGGAAGGATTTGGAGATGGTTACTCCTATTTAAGGAATTTAATTTTGATATTCATATTAAGCCAGGAAAAGAGCACTACATGGCAGATCAAGTGTCCAGGACGGCAATGAGTGAAAAGGCAACAGGTATCAATGATGAACTAGTGGATAGCAATCTCTTCCTAGTAGCAATTCGGACTGGTTGGTATGATGAAATTCTCCATGTTTTTACTACTGGAAAGATCCCAAAACACTTGACACCTGTAGAAAAGAGAAGATTGCTCCTGAAAACCAAAGCATATTCTCTTATAAATGGAAATTTATATAAATACTGTCAGGATGACATATTGAGAAGGTGTGTCTATCCAGAGGAGGTAAATCTTCTGCTAGAGGCTGCACACAATGAAGGACATCTAAAGGGGGAAGAATTGGCTCATAGAATCATCCACAAAGGTTTATGGTGGCCGCATATTTTCAAGGATG
>CM035406.1:189673497-189743497 GCA_020310875.1 Ceratopteris richardii
TGAAATCTTTAGTTATGTTCAGTTGAAGTCAACACTATCTGTTCATTTTCACTTCTCTATCAGGTACCCGACTTTTTTACCCATCTTGTCAGAGCCATTTCACCGTGGTTACTTATCGAAATTCAATGATTTAAAACTGTGGGATTCATCATACTGTCTAGTGTAAGCATAAAAATTTCCATAATCATTGGACTCTTAAATCTGGAGGTATGTTTATTTTTCTGCTCACTGGTCTCAAACTATAGCAACCCGTGAAAATCGGGATGATGTCATCAATTGTTAAACATCATTCTCAATCTAAGGTTCATTATTTTGATAAGATTACTCTTTAAAGTTAGCTTTGTAAGTTAACTAGACTTCCCCAAGAGGAATTAAGCTAATTGCTACTGTGCTCAGAGAAATATGCAAAACACTAGACAGGTGTATGAACCAAAATAACAAGTTTTTCACCTCTGAGCTAACTCCAACTTATCTGTTTTGATCTATCTTTTTGAGAGTGATCTTCCAAGGTACATAGGGTGTCTAATACATCCATTGGCAAGCTAAAAGGGCCCACCATATACTCCTAGAGTTCATTTGGTTGGTGTAGATCAAGGATTTTGCAAAACCTCTTCATCTTCAAGCACATACCTATCCATCTCTTCACAAGCCCCTCATACCACGCCCACCCCCACCTCCTACCATCGCTTGCAGCCACCCATACCCCCACAACCCCCTCATTCCGCACCTGCAACCCCTTCTCACCACCTCCCGCAGCCCCCTCCCACCACATCCCACAGTCAACCGCCCAACGCACCCTCCCTGGCAATCCAACCCCCCCTGCATACACCTCCTACCTCCCAAGCTTCGCAAATCTTATTGCGTTTTCCTTCAGGATCTTGGCATACGACTAAAAGTGCCCAAGTTCGCAATTGCAACATCTATTATATTTATCACCGATTCTTTCTTCAGCAATCACATGCAAAGATTGACCGCTATATGATTACAATAGCCTACATGTTTCTAGCTAAAAAGATGGAGGAGACTCCAAAGTTACTGTTGAATGTTCTCACTTTTTCCTACAAAATCATGCATAAGAAGGACAAAGTTGCAAATCCTCCAAGAGGGACATTGTGCTGGTTTAATCTCCCTAACAAAGTGTATGAAGACCGCGGCGACCCCCACCACCCCGCAAGCCCACCCTCCCCTCCTCTTTTCCCCCACCACCCCCGCGGCCCCCACCATCACCGCAAACCCCTCCAACCCCACCCTCCCCTCCTCTTTTCCCCCACCACCCCCGTGGCCCTCACCATCACCGTAACCCCCTTCAATCCCTCCCTCTTCTCCTCTCTTCCCCCTCCACCCTGCGGCCCCTACCATCACTGCCACCCCCTCCAACCCCACCATCCCCTCCTCTTTTCCCCCACCACCCCCGCGGCCCCTTCAATCACTGCAACCCCCTCCAACCCCACCCTCCCCTCTTCTTTTCCCCCACCACCCCCCTAGACCCACCATCACCGCAACCCCCTCCAACCCCACCCTCGCCTCCTCTTTTCCCCCACCACCCCTATGACCCCGACCATCATTGCAACCCCCTCCAACCCCACCCTCCCCTCCTCTCTTCTCCCTCCACCCGCACAGCCCCCACCATTACGGCAACCCCCTCAAACCCCACCATCCCCTCCTCTTTTCCCCCACCACCCCCGCGGCCCCCACCATCACCGCAACCCCCTCCAACCCCACCCTCCCCTCCTCTTTTCCCCCACCATCCCTGCGGCCCCCACCATCACCGCAACCCCGTCCAACCCCACCCTCCACTCCTGTTTTCCCCCATCACCCCCATGGCCCCTACCATCACTGCAACCCCCTCCAACCCCACCCTCCCCTCCTCTTTTCCCCCACCACCTCTGTGGCCCCCACCATCACAACCCCCTCCAACCCCACCCTCCCCTCCTCTTTTCCCCCACCACCTCCGCGGCCCCCAGCATCACCGCAACCCCGTCCAACCCCGCCCTCCCCTCCTCTTTTCCCCCACCACCCCATGACCCCCACCATCACCGCCACCCTCTCCAACCCCACCCTCCCCTCCTCTTTTCCCCCACCACCCCTACGGCCCCTAGCATCACCGCAACCCTCTCCAACCCCATCCTCCCCGTCTCTTTTCCCCCACCACCCTTGTGGCCCCCACCATCACCGCAACCCCCTTCAACCCCACCCTCCTCTCCTCTTTTCCCCCACCACACTCGCCACTTCCACCATCACCGCAACCGCCTCCAACCCCACCCTTCCCTCCTCTTTTCCCCCACCACCCCCGCGGTCTGCACCATCACCGCAACCCCCTCCACCCCACACCGCCCTCCTCTCTTTCCCCTCCACCCCCACACCCCCCACAACCTTCACCACTCCACCCACACCTCCCACACCCCCCACAACCTCCCACCACTCCACCCACACCTCCACACCACCCACCGCCCCCACCACTCCACCCACACCTCCCAGACCACCTAGTATCCTACTCAGTATGTAAGGGTCAAAAGCTACTACAAAAATTATGTGAAGGATGTACTTCTCAGGGTCATTCTAATATCACGGGCGGTACAAAATGAGGATCTCATCTTGGTTTCAAAAGTGACAATAAAAGTGTAAGTGGTAAAAGTGAAAGTGGAGAAATGGCTATTGTCGCCAACCATTTGTGACGGTTGCCTATTTTTGAGGATCCAATTCAAGACTAGTGGCGTATTTAATCTATCCCTCCACTTTTGGGGCAATCAATCGGTGCATAATCACTGGACGTGAGGAATCGGCAAGGCCCTCTTGGCCTATTGGATGCCTATAAAAGCAATGGACTAGTACTCATTGGGGATACACATATACAGATACATGCAGGGCTTATTCCGGGCATCTCTTTTAGTTCTCTCTTTGCACTCTATGGCTACAAGCCTACCGTAGGAAGTCACTCTGTGGTGAGGATACAGGGCGTGTTCCTCCCAATGGACGGCTAATAGCATTGTAGTGTAAAGAAGTGGCTTGGTTTTGTCATTCAGTTTGACTCAGTGGTATTTCTGTGCTCTACCATTAGAGCAAGACTTCATACCTTTGTATTGAGCAGTGCGAGTCTTCATCTAGTTGTGTTTAGTGCAAGTCTTGATCTAGTTGTGTTCATTTTATTGGAGGAATCTCTTGTATTGATTTCGTTTTGTTCTGGATTGACTTGTTAGCACACAGCACCAGCTTTTGTAGCATTTTCTTTTTCTACGTTGTGATCATGTGTTCGAACGAAGGAGTGGCCGGGTCTCCCACTATTGTCATTTGTCATTAGTCTTTTCTCTAAGTACTTATAGTTTTGTGCAATTATTGTTATCTGCATACTCATAGAAGTGTTAAAGGGTATATTTCCCTAAGGAGAACCTCCCTTGAGTAGGCAAAGTACGAGAAGTATACATTGCCTGCTCTGTTAAGAGTAGGTTCTACATAGACGAATGGTTTGACGATTAAGAAGTAGGCAAGAAACATAATGGTGATACTAAAAGATTTCAGATGGATTCCATGGAACTTGTTGTTCCATTTGTAAATGTTACCAATGTAATAATCGACATCGACCACGATGATGGCATTATAGACGAAACTAATCTTGAAGATGAGATAAATGAAACAAATGTAAATAATGAGGAAGACTTCCTTCCTGCTTTAGAAATATTGTAAATACCCATCAGCGTTGATGTCAATTTGTATATCCTTTAAGCAGCTCATAAGAATATTGTTTTTATCTCCGTCGTCCTGTGTGTATACATTACTTTTGCTTTTATCAATTGTGTGTTTAATATGTTTATGTTTATCGGACGCTTGGATTTGTTCAGTGCAAAACCTTGTAAGTGAGGTTTCGTATGTATTTAAGATCCCAAAGGCATTGTGAAAAATCTTTTCCTCTAGAATTCTGGATCTCAATACAGATCTAATATGTATCTTACTGATATTCGTTGGGGTGTATTGATATTTCTTTGTTTTTATGATAGGGATTTATTATCTTTTTATTTTTTTGCATGCAAATACGAGATACTAGGAGGAGGTTTTTGTAGAGTGTATTTTGTATAATTCGAAAATAGGGCCCTTACTCATAGGATTGAGAAAATGATTTTGATTACTTTTAAGGCATGCTTTGAGAAGATGGAAGTTCTCTTGGTTCGTATTTATATTTCCTTGTCAAGGGCCCAACAGTATGTCAAATGCATACATGGAGGTAGGAGCTCACATCTACACGCACGTACTAACGTGAACAACTCCTCAGCGCAAGCGTATTTATGTACGTAAGTGCTTGAACATGAGTAGTTACCAGCATCCATGCAATGTACATGATTGTTTACGTGTTCGTTGTGCTTGATCAAATCCTGATATCTTTTTAAGTAATAACACACGTTTATAACAAATGAGTTTCTTGTTTGGCACAGACACAGAGTGAATAATGAAAGTTACTGTTAGGGTACTCATACCATATTCTTTGCCTTGCGAATGAAAATAGAGATGGTACGACAGAACGTATAGAATGGTTTGTAAATGGCCAAGGACATACGCAGGTGTTTGCAAGTGGAGGATGGTGATGTAGTTTGTCCATAGTAGGAGCACTGATGATGCGCGCTCGTGGGATACTTGTTTACTCCTGTACCGTAAATGCTTCCGCATTGTATGTATTGCAAATAATGTTTCTTGTTTTTCTTTCTTCCTTTTGAATTTGAATTGGAGGTTCGACAAGCATCCACTCCCCTGAGTTTTAACTTCGAAACAACAAATGTACACGTTAATGGTTATAGCAACCGTGGGACTCCCATATCCCACAAAGCAGAGGTAAGACAAGGTCACAATTGGTTAGGTGAATGGACCTAGTTCCAAGCATACCTCTTGTATTCCACAAAGCCAAGGTTAGACAAAGTCACAAGTGATTTACAACTGATTTAAACTGGCTAAGGCCATTACATGTCAATCCTAGGAGTTGAACATCTTTCTTGTTTTAAAGATACCATGATTCACATATCCGACTATAAGTGCATTCTAGGGATACACATCAGAAACTAAAAGCTCGGTGAGTGCCTTTCTAGCCCTTGCTTAATAGCCACATTTTTCACATATCAAACAAAGCATTTGTGATGAAAAGGTCTCCATCAGGTACCCTGCTTTACATGTCTGAGCCTGCGTTGTCTGCAAACTTCCACAAGCTTTCATGATTGAGATGTATGTAATGATATCTAGAATAAACTCCTCCTCTTGCATCAGCTTGTAAAGCTTCGTTAAGTTGCAAAGGAATAAATTTGAGTATATGTGCTTCGATGTCAAATGCTACTTCTCTCTTTGTCAAAAAACTGCATGCTTGGAGAGCAATAACAAAAGTTTGATAATTTAGTTCATCACTGCCTCTTAGCATGTCGCTATAAAGTTCCAAATCCTTCTTGACTTCACCTCCTTCAACATAGGCAAATAGCATTGCATTCCATTCCATGTCACCATATTTCAGCTAGAAGGCCTATTCAGGAAAAGTGGGAATTATTCATGATTTTGAGACGATTCTTTATTTTGAAATTTTCTTCTTTTTGCGTCATTTCATGCACTACAACATGTTATCACCTCTTGATTGGATTATCTAATTGAGATTCTAACATTACACCTAATTATATTATAAGTGGAGTATCAAGGCTAGGCCCAAAACTAAGATGTTATCATAGTAAGTATGATTAACGGGACCTGAATAATTCCCAAAATTCCTGAATTGGCCTTCTAGACACATTACCAAACACCTTTGGTTCTTCTTGCACCATTCCAAAATTACCATACGTGATCTGAAGTGCACTAGCAACATATACATCTTAGATAATGCCCTTTCTCCCCATATCTAAATGGCTCAGTGAAATGTTATAGTATCAAGATCCACAAACTATACTTCTATGAGCCGCCTATAAGCCCTTTCGCTCCTCTCCATGATCCAATGAAACCTATAAAGTGAGTATGCTCAACCATTTCATTCAATTACAACATACCTTTTAGCAAAGTCTTAAATTGGTGTTTCATGCTTCATTATAAAGCTGGGCTTCAAATCACGACCGCATGTTCTGATTGTATCTAGATGTGTGGCTCTCACATGTCAATGTTGGTGATATCGATCAGAAGTTTGCTATTGCTCATTGTGAATCATATACCACTCCTCAGCATCTAACCGTATAGGCTTCCATAAGCATGCTCTAAAAGCATTATGATCCTTGGATCATCAATGAGACCTAACCTCACTTGCCGTGTATAGAATCCCTTGTGAGCTGAGAATAGTATGCCCATGTGCTATGGAACTCGTAATAGATCGTTTCTGTGATATGATTTTACGATCTTTATCCTGTTCACTCCATTTCAACAAGATAGAGTCGCCAAACTATGTGGAGCAAAGTTGTCCCATGTGCTGATCCATGGCCTTTTCGGCATCCTCTTGGAGATTTGATGCATAGAAGATATCTATTACTAAATTGTCAACTTCTAGATCTCTTGGTATGCTAACTACTTCTTGATCATTCTTCTCATACAACATATTGTGTTTTACTTCATCGTGTATCTCACTTTCTTCAAAGACCTCTTCATTTCGGACAATGATCTCTTCCTTTTTGACTACCAAATGAATCTCAGAAGTGCACTGCAGATCAAATTTCTTCTATGTCTATGTTCTTATAAACTTTTATCCTATGTGGGGAGACTTGTAAAACTACTAGCCAATCCCGTGCTTTCAAATGAGCCATTAAAAACAACTTGCTCATAGTTTTGTGAATTACCAATGTATCTCTTTCATTTGTCCATAGCTTTGTGGAGCCTACTTGATGCAAACCACTCTTATCCCGCCTCACTATTTCATTTCTTGCAGAGGTGACTACTTTGAAGCATTTCATATAAAAACATTATTCAAAATTTCTGAGGATAGCTTCAAGATATCTTGGATCACTCCACAATATTCAAGCTAGCCTTCTTAGGCATTGTCGTCTCTTGCACTAGCTCTACTTTTTTGGAAAAGGTTCACCATCACCCCATTATCAAAACTAGAACTCTTTTCATGAGTTTGTGTGATCCAAAAGTATTGTCCGCGAGACCATAGTGCACTGTATTTAGAATACTCCCAATCACAACCCTTTGCGAGTTCCTCCTCTTCTTCACAATTATATTCATGTACTGCCTTTGCTTGTGAAAACACTATATCTAGCCATCTGCCCATTGGAAAGGATGGAAGATGCCATCTGATACCATGTAGACATGTTAGAATATTCAATTCAAAAACCCAAATTTTTCTTTTGAAAACCAAACACCCTAATCCTAAAGAGCTAGAACTAAAACATATATATATATGTTTATGTATGTAAAACTACACACACACACACACACACACACACACATATATATATATATATATATATATATATATATATATATATATATATATATATATATATATATATATATATATATATATATATATATATATATATATATATATATATATATATATATATATATATATATATATATATATATATATAATGATTATATATGTGTTAGTATTAAACATAAAACACTATTATTTATATATTTAATTTAATAAAAAATCTCTAAAACCTTGTTTTTATATATTTAATTATACATATTTAATTTATATATTTAAAATACTAGCTCTTTTCTTTTTGTTCTTATCTTTTCCTTTTATGTATGCTTAACTTAATTAAAAAACCCTAAAATCCTATTTTTTATATATTTGGTTATATATATGTAAAGAACCTAAAAATCTAAAAGAACTATTTTTTATATATTTAAGTATATATACTTATTTCTATTCTATGTATGTAAAAATCCTAAGAGCCGAATATGAAAGACCTAGACCTAAAATATGTATGTATGTGTATGTATGTGTATATACATGTGTATGTGTATATGCAATATGTGTGTATATGTGTATGCATGTGTAAAAATCCTAATAACCCTAATCCTATCTTTTATATATATTTGATTATATAATGTACTTTTTTTTCCTAATTTTATAAATATATCATTATATATGTTGAAATTAAACCTAAAACTCTATTTTTTATATATTAAATAAAAAACCTAAAATTTTATTTTCATATATTTAATTCTACATATTTAATTTAAATATTTAATACACTAGTTCTTTTCATAGTTATTTAGCTAAACTAGAATCATACATTCTTTTATTAGTTTTTTCATAATTTTCTTATTACATATACATTATCTAATTAGAAAACCCTAAAACTCTATTTTGTATATATTTGATTATATATATGTAAAAAACCTAAAAGCATTATCCTAAAGACGTAGACCTAAAACATGTATATGTGTGTATTCGTGTTGATAAACATGTGTATGTGTATATTTTCATATATATGTATGCATATGTAAAAACCATAAAACCCTAATCCTAACAATGTAGATCTAAAACATGTATACGTATGTACGCATGTGTATATACATGTGTATGTCTATATGTATTATGTGTGTATATGTATGTATGCATGTGTAAACAACCTAAAACCCTAATCCTATGTGTATATTTGTATATATGTGTATGCATGTTTAAAAACGCTAAAACCCTAATCCTAACAACCTAGACCTAAAACATTTATATGTCTCTATGCATGTGTATATATACGTGTATGTGTATATGTATGTATGCATATGTAAACAGACTAAAAACTCAAAACCTGAGAAACTAAACCCTAATACTATGTGTATGTGTGTGTATGCATGTGTAAACAACCTAACCGTTCCTAGCTTTTATAAATATATGCTTATATATGCTAATCTTAAACCTAAAGCTCTATTTTCTATATATTTAATTCAATAGCAAACCCTGAAATCCTATTTCTATATACTTTATTATATATATTTAATTTTTATATTTAAACAATTAGCTCTTTTCATATTTATTTATAAATACTAAAATCATAATTTTTTTCTTTATTTTTTATATATATTTAATTTAATCAGAAATCCTAAAACTCTATTTTTTATGTATTTGATTATATATATGTAAAAAACGTAAAATCCCTAATCCTAAAGACCTAGAACTAAAACATGTGTATGTGTGTATGCATGTGTACATACATGTCTATGTGTATTTGCATATGTGCATATATATCTACGCATGTGTAGAAACCCTCAAACACTAATCCTAACGACCTAGTCATAAAACATGTATATGTCTGCATGCATGTGTATATATATATGTGTATGTGTATATGTATTATGTATATATGTATTATGTGTATATATGTATGTATGCAGGTGTAAACATCCTAAAAACCGTTATCCTAATGACCTAACCATATATGTTTTATTATATATATGTAAAAAACCTAAAAATCCTAAAAACTTGCCTTTTATATATTTTAAAGCCTAATCCTAAAGACCTAGACCTAAAACATGTATATGTGTGTTTGCATGAATGTGAGTATGTGTGTGTCTAGGTGTGAGTGTGTATGTATATATCTGAGCATATGTA
This sequence comes from Ceratopteris richardii, assembly GCA_020310875.1. NCBI lineage: Eukaryota > Viridiplantae > Streptophyta > Polypodiopsida > Polypodiales > Pteridaceae > Ceratopteris > Ceratopteris richardii. The sequence continues at coordinate 189,683,006 of CM035406.1, forward strand.
TATGTATGTGAGTGTGTATATAGGTGTTAGTGTGTATGTATATATGTGAGTGTATGTGTGTGTGTGTGTATGTAAGTGTGTATGAATGCATGCATATGCGTGAATCTGCATCTGCATATGTAATATGTATGTGAGTATGTAATATACATGTATGTATGTAATATATGCATTTGTGTATGTAATATTGTATGTGTATGTATACGTGTATGTATGCGTGGGTACATATGTGTGTGAATGTATGTATGTATGTATGCATGTATGCATATGCATGTGTTTCTGCATATCTCTCTCTCTCTCTCTCTTTCTCTTTCTCTTTCTCTCTCTCTCTCTCTCTCTCTCCTCTCTCTCTCTCTCTATTTATCTCTCTCTCTCTGATCTCTCTCTCTCTCTCTCAATTTTTCTCTAGAACTTTGTTTCTCTTTCTCTCTCTCTCTTTTATCTCTCTCTCTTTTATCTCTCTCTCTCTCATTCTCTTTCTATAATCTCTCTCTCTATCTTTGATACCTCTCTCTTTATCTCTCTCTCTCTCTTTGTCTCTTTTAATCTCTCTCTCTCTCTGTCTCTCTCTATCTCTCTCTCTCTTTGTTTGTCACTCTCTATCAATAGAGAACAAAACAATCACTTACATTGATGTATTCTTTTGGATCACTTTCGTCAAAGTCTAACGAACATCATATCTCATAAAATTCCAAAGAATCACTATAAAAAAAACTCTTGCAAAGCCAAAGAGAATAGAAATTAGACAACAAAAAACATAGATAAAGAGAAAGGGTGAAAGAGTACACCCATCACTTACCAAGATGCGAGATCCAGAGAGAGAGTCTGTGTGTGTAGAGAGAGAGATTTGTGTGTGTGTGTGAGTGTGTGTGCATAAGACAATGTATGTCTAAATTCATTTCACGCATGCAAGTTCAAGAGAAGTACTACTTAGTTCAAAAACACACACAAAACCTGGAGTTTTTTCTCTCCGCTCGTGGCATGTTTTAAACACGTTGCCAATATAGGCATCGGCAATTTCTAAGAAATAACCAGTGCTTATACCGATGCATATATTGACAACGGAAATGTATACCAATGGTCAATTTCAAACGGTCATATCAATGGTCTAGTGACCGTTAGTATGCCTAATGTGATCCTTCCAAGCATTTCCAGCGATCATACCAATAGTGGGGATAGACTGCAGGTATGCCCCTCATATGTTGTAGTGTAGACTTGTAGACAAAAGGTTTGCTAGGATGTATGGAATAGACTACGAGGAGAAATTCAGCCTTGTGGCTAAGATGACTACTATCAAGACTTTCATTACCATCATAGGAAGCAAGAATTAGAAGAGGTATCAACTTGATGTAAATGCACTTCTTAATGTAGAGCTGGAAGAAGTTTTGTACATGGCCAACCATTAGGTTTTCAAGAGAAATTCAAGGATAGTTATGTTTGTAGGTTGAAGAAAGCATTATATGGTATCAAGGAAGCCCCAAGGACATGAAATGAAAGACTTGTGGACTATGTGATGAGTTGTGGATATCGAGAGAGAAGGTGCGTGATCATGAAGAAAATGTGAAGGAAATCACAGATATTCTTTAAAAGGAGTTTAAGACCTTATAGCTTTTAGATATAAGGTATTTTTAGGTGTTGGAGTCATATAGGACAACAATGGTATTTGGCTTATGTAGAAACAAGTATATTACAGCCATACCTTGTAATTCATGACTTTTTTATTACAATCATCTCTTGTAATTCTTGACTTTTTAATAAAGCTGTACTTGCCTTCTAAAGTTTTCTCAAAGCTTGTGTCAAATCTTTTCATATTAGAGAACCAATTCCAGAGTCAGTAGCAGTCTATCTATGTATGCCTAGTGAAGGCTATATTTTTCTATTTTGGGAACTAGTTGTTCTCCTAACAGAGTAACCGTTTTAATTTAAATAACTTGCGTTAGCAAGATCTCTAAGTGTAATTTATGTGCGCAAAAGGTCTTGGGTTCAATCTTGAAGACTTAAGAGAGTTGATTGTTAAGTGCACAATGCTATTTTGAGTGCTCCATTAAGGCCCTCTATGCTTGAAGGTTCTATAGGGAGGTTGGTTCTTCTCCAATCAATGACTAATCTAGCTGGCAACCACTAAAGCCGTACACTAGAAGTGATTTGAACACCCATGAACTAACCCAACCCCTCATAGAGGAAAGCACGAAACAACTACTTGACGCGATGCTAATAGAACTTAGAGAGTAGTCGAGAGTGGTAGCAGAGGGATCAAAGAAGAGACAAAGAGCAAGGCAAGAACGAGTCAAAAAAATTCTCTCAACAACAGTTCATCCTACAATTTATGCACGCGTAGTGGGGCTTTGAAGTCGCATGCAAAACCCTAGGGGTTTGCGTCGCTAAGCGCTCCTCCTCCCCTCTTCGTGAGGGGGGCTGCCCGGTGCTCCTCTCCTCCCCTTGTAGTGAGGGGGGGTGCTGCTCTTCTCCTCCCCCTCACCGTGAGAGGAGTCGCTGCCTTTTTTCTTCGACATGGCTCTTCATGAAGCTCTTCGTGATGGTTTACCTGGTTCGAGGTCGGTGTTTAATCCTGTGTTCGCTTGCAACTCAAGTTCTCCCCGTCCTGTTGAGGCTGTGTCGAACGCTGCGGAAGCTTCTGATGCTCTTCCTGAAGGTAACTCTAACGTTCGTGCTTCTTACGCCACTGTGGCTCAGAGGCATAGACACGATTACTTCTCGGTGTTTGCTAGTCAGGAGTTATCAGGTATGTGTTTCCCTTTTTCTTCTAGTAATGAAGTCAATGCTAAAGGAAAGGCTCCACAAGACTACAAGGTAGCCAACCCTACGCCTGTAGATGATAAGGAGCAGTCTTTAAACCTTGATAGTGAAATGGTAGATAAGGATGACTGTACTCTCATTATTGAGAGCTCTGAGCTCAACAGTTGGAATATACATCTGGAAGACAAAGTGGTGATTGCTCACTGCCACGGGCCCCGTCCTGCGCAAGATCTCCTTAAGAACTGGATGAAAGTGAACTGGGAAAGTAGGGGATTATATGCCAGGCATGTGCAATACCTCCCTAACAACTTTTTTCTTTTCTTCTTTGAAGATGTTAACAATGCTATCCAAGTCATAGCAGAGGGCCATTGGACTATTAAGAATACTCCTCTGTCTTTCTACAAATGGTACCCTGGTTTTAACCCTAGGAATAATAAGCCTACCAAAGTGCCTGTTTGGGTGGAATTTCCTGACTTTCCGGTGGAATTTTACCCTTGGCTTGAAAAATTAGGTGCTCTAGTCGGCAAAGTGATCGGTCAGAAACCCAAGAAAGATTTTAACCCCAAATGGGAACCCCAGATGCTAATAGAGGTAGATATCTCCAAAAATGTCAAAACTGAGCTTATCATTAAGAACTCTGAGGGTTGCAAGCTGCATACTCAAAATATTGTTTACAGGAACCTTCCTAATGCTTGCTTTAATTGTTGTAAACAAGGTCATCTAATAAAAGACTGTCCCCTGCTAGATAAAAAGAAGGAAAAAGATTCAGGTCTTGCTGAAGCGGCCCCCTCTGTCTCGGATCCAGCCATCTCGGCTCAACATAAAGAAGAACAAGGCTTCAAAAAGATCCCTATCAAACAAAGAAAGAAAAACCCCAATTTGGTTACTAGATCGGAGCCCATTGTCAAAGGTATTGTCAATCCTTATCAGGTTCTTGAAGATCTCCCTCACAATGGACCCTTTGTTTCGGGTGATGTTGGTATTGAGGAGCAAAATGAGCAAAAGTTTGCTGAAGGCTCCTCGGACAATGGCACTAAGGTCAGTAACCCCAATCTGAATTCTCAGGTTAATGGTGAAAAGGACAGGTTTGTAAAGGAGCCCGACTGTAAACCCTCCTCAAGCTCCACTACGGCTTCTGTGTCCTCAGAAGAAGATGTTTGTGATGATATGTTTGTTGACCAAATAAATGAGTTTGATGAGCGCACCATCATCCAAAAGGCCTCGGATTGTCCCATAGAACAAGATATTAATATGTCTAATGTTAGTTCTCCTAGCCCTAAAGGAAATATGAAGTCCAAAACCAAGAGGAAGGATACGACTAGGACTTCCTTCTCAGCTGTAAAGCCGGGTAAGAACCCAAAAAAGTAAGTTGTTCCTTTTTTCTTTGTTCCTCATGGATAGTCTTAAAATGATTTCTCTAAATACCAAAGGCCTTTCTGATCCGGTCAGAGGCAAAATGATAAATAAATGGGTCAAAGATGCTTCTCTTGGGCCTGACATTATTTGTTTGCAGGAATTAAAGTTAGGAGGGTCCCCTCTTATGATGAACTTGAAGACTGTTGCTAATAACTGCAACTGGGTGCACACTGAGCACAAAGGCAAAGGCGGGGCAGCCATAGGTGTTGCTAATAGATTGGGTCATTTAATTGAAGAGGTTCTGATCAGTCCTACTAACCAATGGGTTGCAGTTAAGTGCAAAATGCCTCTTAATGTCACTATTGTGAGTGTTTATGCTGCTAATCATGCTATGCAGAGATCCAGATGTTGGGAAGAAATATCTAGGATCAATGGGGAAATCTGGTTGACTGGAGATTTTAACATGGTCACTAATAGTAGTGACAGGTCTGGTAAATGTGATAATGTTATTACTGGTAGTGAAAAGCATTGCTGGTATAATCTGATTAATAAGCATAATCTGGTCGATCTTTCTGTTAACTCTAGTCACACCTGGAATAACAGAAATCAGATCTGTCCTTTGTCTGCTAGGCTGGACAGATTTTATATGCATGCTGCCAGGAGTCATGACTTGTGGAATTTCTGTTGCTCTGTTGATCATTCTTTTTCTCTTTCTGATCACTCGCCCCTGATTATTAAACTGTTCTTCAATAACCCCAGTTACAGGTCTGGTTGGCCCCACTTGGACTCTTCGTTGTTTCAAATCCCTGTTGTGAAGGAGAAAATTTCTGATATTATTAAACTGTATTTTTCTATGAACTTGTCTCCTTTTGTGGCTTGGGAGAGGACTGTTAAAGATATCCAGAATTTGATAAAGTACTATAAACTTAAAGCCAAAGAAATCAGATACAAGAGAAGGATGATGATTATTCAGGAGATGAATATTCTTGAGAGTTCTAACCTAGATGAGGATGCCAAAAGAGCCAAAATTCTGGATCTGCAGGATAAGGTTAAGAAAGTGGACTACCTCCTTGCTAGAGGTGCCCTTGCCTCTTCTAGAGAATTGTGGGCAGGAAAAATGGACAAACCTAATAAGTATATGTTTGACTTGTTGAGAAAAAAAAAATCCAGGGACTTCATCCCCCTGTTGAAAGATAAAGATGGTAATCTTGCTTCTAGCATGAAGGATAATATTCAGGTTGCCCATAGGTTCTTTGCCAATGTTTTCTCCCAGCCTCCCAAGAGAGGGGACTCTGTCTGGAGTGCAAGAGCTGCCATTGCCCTTTGTAGGAAAAAAATGGTTCCTCAGGGAATGGACTCCCTCCATGACATGCCCCTTTCTGAGGGTGAGGTAAGAGAAACCATTAGCAAATTGAAGCCTGGGAAATCTCCTGGTCATGATGGCCTGCCTTATGAATTTTTTCAGGTTTTCAAGGAAGAGTTGGTGCCCATAATTCTTAAGATTTGGCAAGAAGCCTCTAGAAGGGGATCCCTTTCTCCTTTTATCAACACTGGTGTGATCAAATTAATCCACAAAAAAGGGCCTAAAGATGATTTGAATAACTGGAGACCCATCTCCTGCCTGACTTCTCTGTATAAAATTTTTGCCTCTATCTTAGCCAGAAGGTTGAGTCCTCTTATGGATTGCATTATCCTTCCAGAGCAGAAAGGGTTCATTAAAGGCAGATTTATTCTTGACAACATTATAACTATTTGGGAAGGTCTTGAGTATTACAATGAGCTCAATATTGATACCTATTTCTTTAAAATTGACTTTGACAAGGCTTATGATAGGATTGAGTGGGATTTCATTCTTCAATCTTTGCATGACATTGGTCTTGGAAAACATTTCATTAAGTATGTTAGTATTCTTTTTGGTAATGCTTTTTCTAAAGTTTCTGTCAATGGTAGGCTTTCTAGCCCCTTCAAATTGTGCAGGTCCATCAGGCAAGGATGCCCCCTGGCCCCTCTTCTCTTTGCTATTGCCAGTGATGCACTGGGTTGGTTGGTCAAGGATAGCATTTCCAAAGGTTCAATAACAGGTTTAATGATTCCCCAGGCCCACTCTCCTCTGGGGCTCCAGATGTTTGCAGATGACACTAACATGTTAATGAAGGCTGATGAAAATTCTGCTAATCAATTTCTCAGATGCCTTGAGATGTTCTGTACTGCCAGTGGCTCTGTGGTCAATCATAAAAAAACTGGTTTTTATTCCACTGATAATAAGACCCCCTACTGTGTTGAGTCTGTTGGTTGTGATATTATTAAAAAAGGGTCTATCTTCAGACTGCTTGGTATTCCTATGGGTTTTGGCATATCCAGTGAGCAGAGATGGAACTGGATGCTTGATAAGTTTAGAGCTAAAATTCATAAATGGGCTTATATTGATCATAGTCTGTCTCAAAGAACTTTTATTCTGAAACATTATATCCTCCCTTCTCTGACTTATTTTCTTTCTTGCTGGCAGCCTAATAAAAAGCAGTTGGGGCAGGCCATTTCTCTGGCTAGGAATTTTTTATGGGGAGGCTCAAAAATTCCCAAAGTTGCCTGGAGTATCTGTTGTATGAAGAAAATAGAAGGAGGTATTGGCCTCATCTGTCCTACCAGGATGGCAACTCAAATGGCAGCCAAGTGGATTGTTAGATCCATTTCCTCCAATGATTTTTGGGCTTGTTTGATCAAAAGAAATATAAACAAGTTCAGTGTTAAGAATAATAAGAGTTGGGATGATTGTTCTCTTTGGGATGTGATCACTTCTCCTGTTGATTTTGTCCCTAAGGGAAGCCAACTTATATGTAATTTTTGGAAGGCCTGGATGAAAGTTAAAGCTAACTTTTCTCTCCCTATCTGGTTTGCTAACAATTTTTCTTTCATTGAGCAGGATTCTATGTGGCTGGGCTGGTCTGAAAGATCCAACCACCAGTCCCTCCCTATCAGATGGAATAAATGCAGGAAAAAAGGCTTTGCTCATTGGAAGGACCTGATTTTTGAAGGTGAAGTTGTATCCAACAATTTTATTCTTGATACTGATGGTTTGTCTATGCAGTGTAAACAGATACTCCTGGGTAAGAAAGAGCAGCTGCTGGAAAAGCTGGAGGCCAACTTATGGAAAAAGGAGATCACTCTCCAAGTCCTGGCTGATGATATGCTAAACTCCTACAAGAGATGTGTCAGAAGCATAAAGGAGATCTTGGGAAAACTGAACAAGAAATGGGACCTTAAATGGTCCCACCTGCAATGGAAGTATAGATTCCAGTGTGCTTGGGCCTTCCCTCTTTCCAACAAGAGTCCAGTCTCAATTGGCTCATTCTTCACAAAGGTGTCTGGACTGGCAACCATGCTAGGAAGTATAAAATTGATGCTGGTCTTTGTAAACTCTGTGGAAAAGAAGAAGATTTGGAGCATCTTTTTATCAATTGCAAATTTGCTGCCAAGTATTGGGAGGGCATCTGGTCCTTCTGTCAGCTTCAGGGGCTTAAAATTCCCAGCTGCAAAGATATCTTGATTGGTGAATCTTGTGGCATGGACATCCTTCTGTGGCAAATTATCAGAAACCACCTCTTCTGGTCTATTTGGAAAAATAGGAATAATACCATTTTTAGTTTGAGATGTAAAAATCACTTTTTCTCCTGTCTTGTGGGCTTGAGAAAAATCCTCAACCTTTACCGTACTCCCTGTCAATGTCCTCATATGGTCCCTATGAGCCCCTTTATGATAATGAAGAATAACCGATATAATGTTTGGAAAGCCAAACTCCTCCCCATGTATTCTAAACCTAGGAGTGACTTGATCACTTTTCTTGAGGACTATGTCAATCACTATCTCAAGTGATAGCTCTCTCTTTTGAGATGAGTTCATCAGTTTTTGTAATCTTTTTCTAGCATCAATTTTATACTTCCTGTTTCTCTCAAAAAAAAAAAAAAAAAAAAAAAAAATTCTCTCAAGAAGAGCTACCCACGATACGATATCCCATTCACGAGACAGTACCATACTGGAATGAATGGTGATACCTTATGAAAAATCTACAAGCTCTACACATTTGAGATGAAGTCGACACGATATGAGAAGGCCTCTCCCGAAATAACACTAGAAGGAGCTAAAGACAAGATGATACTGCCAAAACCGCTCACAATACGATCCTCATGGGAAGGACGACTTAGAATGGGAAAATCGCTACCAATACAAAAATGATGCACGACCACTCAGTACACGATACTACTTCAACAAATTATTAACCTACCGACATGACTCGTGCGAAGCCGAAGTCTTGACGTGTGAAGAACGTATTATCGGAAATACGCTTTGAAAGGTGTTGTGATACTTGACCGTGGGAGGTGCCATCAGTACCTGCAGTGGAATTATCATGATACGTACAACCCGAAAACGCGACACACCACATAGACGAAACACCTCCGTCCTCGACACTCTACAAGGCTACCCTTTTTCTTGAACGATACCTATGGAGCGAGACTCTAGTCAGGGACGAGCGTTCGACGTATCTTGTTGGACACAACCAAATCAACCTCCATTTAGAGGACGCTTGAAATCAAAATCGTGTCTTACATTTAATGATGATATTTACCATGAGATCAATATATTAATACATGTGTGCACAATGTATGACGTTGAGAAAATTGCTCTCCTACGAGTTTGACATGCAGATTGCAATCAATTACCATGTTAAACTAGGACAATGTTGGATCAAATTATAATAAATGTGTAATTTTTTATATTACGTAGGTGATTGTAACGATGGATTGCTTAATACTTCATTGCTAAAAAAAAATTGTTTGAGAATTATTTTATGTTATTATAGGGAGGCCGAACTACTACAAAACGCATGCGAAGATTATTTCCTCTTTGGAACAAGATCTATTCCTTCTTTATATGCGATTTATCCATATTGTTCTATGCAAAGCGGAAAGCATGAAAATAAAAGTGCCGTAAGCGGATAATGAAATTTCCTCATCAAAACTGTGATAGACTGTGTGAATCATGTGCATTTTGAAAGGATTATAAATTATTGTTTCTCAAAAAGGAAGGATATAGAAGTTGGCAACGTAATTTATTATAGTATAAAGTGGTTGAACATACAAGAGTAATCTCAACTAAATCATCTTCATATTGTTTCATATTTTTTAATGTTTAGTAAATAGCGGCAGATCTTTTTATTTTATTCAAGAATAGGCTAGAAACTACTTTTATAATATAAAAAAGATGCCAAACCTTCGATCAAGGGGACGAGATTATTTGAGGAGTTCAGCAGTTCCATAAATGAGCTGACACGGAATGAACATCGGCTTATAGATATACAGCATTGTAGAATGCCACTATGAAAAGCAGTAGTATTTCTATGGTAGAAGTTATGTTTGATATGCTTTGTCAAGAGAATATAATATCATAACGTTTCCCCGCTTTGTAGAACATTTTCCTTCTTAAAAATATGCTTTTTGCTTGAGTGCATCGTTAACGTTTAATTATGTAATAGCTTTTTTTTTTGAGCAAAACACGAAAAGAGAGATCAATTAAAAGAGAAAAAATACAGCCCACACGGTGGGAGCTCCCTGGGGGAGACGGCTAAAGGAAGGAATCCAAGAATTCAACCAGACTTAGTCTCTTAACAGAGTAAATAGCCAGAATCTTTGACTTCCAGAGACTATAAAAGTTCTTATAACAAATGGAAGACCATTGGTCATTGGGGTTGGGGGCGTCCTTCATCAAGGACTTAGAAAGTTTAGAAATAGTTTTGAGCTTAATGTTACACAAGTACAATAAGTTTTTGGGGTTACAAGAGAATATTCTTTCATTTCTTTCCTTCCAAATATACCACAGAATCTGAGCTCTCAACAGCTACCATATCCCCACCTCAAGCAGCTCGCTGACACCAAGAAGGGTCTCTTTCCAGGTGAGAGGAGAGAGACCACAGGTAATACAGTAGTCACTCACCGACTACCAGAAGCTTTTAGCTCTGGGGCAGAGAAAAAAAAGGTGCTCAGTGTCCTCAATCTACCCACAATAATGACACAGACCATTGCTGATGTGAATGGATTTTGCCTTGTTGCCAATCCATACTCCTTTGTGCAAAATACACCAGAGCAACAGGGCCTGCTTGATAGTTGGAGAGAAGGCCCACAAGAGTCTGATTGTATACCTCCATTGGTGGGAATTCCACTTGACCTACCATTTGTTGTTGAGCTTGGGAAAATACACTAAATAGTGCAGAAAGTATTCTTAAAGCATTGGAGCATGTCGTGAGCAATCTGGGACATATGGACGAACCTGTAATCAAGAAAAGACTTACACTTGTCAGAGAGCCAAACACTCTTCTCAACCAGAATCTTTTTATAGGCAATAGAGAGACCCCCAAGCCCAAAAATCTCAGTTTGGCTCAGGATGGAATTACTCCTGAAGAAAGAGGACTAGCTAGTAAAACCAGCTTTTTTGCACTTATTTTCTTGAATAGAGAGGGAGCTAGGCAAGCACCACCCATACCAAGGGGAATCCTGCAAAATGAACCAGAGATTAGAAGCAAACAACATAGACAGAGGGTAGTTCTTCTTTATCTTCATCGAGGAATTCCACAGAGAGCGGACCAGCTCACTTTAGGCACAAAAATGATAGGAGAGACCACAACATCCCAAAGGCTCATGGCATTCTAGCTCTTATGATCTTTAATATGAAAATTCTTTATGTTTCTATTAATAAGGCAAGCGTAGAAGTCATTAGAGGTAGTGGATCTAACAATCCACTTTCCAGCCATTTGAGAGGCCATTTTAGAAGGGCATATTAGACCCACGCCTCCTTCTTCCTTTTTCATGCAGTAGGTGCTCCAGGCCACCTTAGGGATTTCTTTGATACTTTGAGTGCCTCCCCAAAGGAACCTTCTAGCCAGGGAGACAGCTTGAGCCAACTGCTTTTTTGTAGGCTGCCAACAAGCAAAAAAGTAGGTAAGAGTAGGTAAGATATAGTATTTAAGCACAAACACTCTTTGTGAGAGAGAGTGTTGAAGACCCATCCAATGAAAAACGTTTCTTCTGAATTTTTCTAAAACCCAGGACCATCTCTGTTCCATGGAGACTTCAAAACCCATGGGAATACCAAGCAGTCTGAAAACAACTCCCTTTTTAATTATCTCACACCTTTTCTCTATGACACATTGAGGAATATAATCATTAGAAGAAGAAAAGCCAGTTTTCAAATGATTAATAACAAACCCACTGGCCGTACAGAACAGATCTAGGCAGTGAAGAAAATTTTCAGTAGACAAGTTATCAGCTTTGGTAATCATGTTAGTATCATCAGCAAACATCTGTAGACCAAGTTGGGTGGGGGAACCAGGGACGTTCACACCTTTGATGAGGTCTTGTTCAAAACACTCCCTCACCAGCCAACCAAGGGAGTCACTAGTGATAGCAAACAAGAGAGGGGCAAGGGGAGAGGCTTGCCTGATGGACCTGTAAAGCTTAAAAGACTCAGAGAGGTGACCATTCATAGAAATTTTAGAGTTGGCATTGCCAAAGAGGATGCTAGTGAATTTAATAAATCTTTTACTAAGCCCAAGATCATGTAAAGACTAAAGGATGAAATCCCACTCAATTCTGTCATACGCCTTATCAAAATCCACTTTAAAAAAGAAAAAGACATCCTTGTTGTAGAGGAGGTACTGGTGTATCTGCTTTTAACACTTCAAGTACGTCGCCTACTCAAGGGGGGTTCTCTTTAGGGAAGTATACCCTTTAACATTTCTGTGAGTAGGTAGATAACATGGATTGCACAGAGTGGTAAATACTTCGGAAAATATGGACAACAATTGACCAAGGAAGACCATACACTTCTTGATTCGATTCAGATGATTACAAGATTTTTCAAGGAAATGCTCAAAAACTAATGCTCAGAGCTTCAAGGTACTCTATGTAGATAAATACAGATCAATACAAATGATGAAGGAATTGCTCAAGAGAATAGAGCTTAACACCAATAGTGTCTCACAGAAAAGAAAGAAAATCCAAGACACTCTCTTACACTATAGTGCTCATAGCCCTCCACTGAGAAGCCTACCCTTTGTATCCACACTACAGAGTAGCTCCTACAATAGGCTTGGAACCACCAAGTGCAAGAGAGAACTTCTGCACGTATACACGCGTCAAAGTAACTCCAGAATTGTACCCCAAATGAGCCCAAATCCCTTGTTTTTATAGGCCTCAATAGGCCAAGAGAGCCTTGCCAAATCTTCACGTCCACTGATCACGCGTCGGTTGATCACCCAAAATTGGGGGGTAGGTCAAATATTCCCTTGATTTGAATTGGATACCACAAAAATAGGCCGTCGTGATGAATGGTTGGTGGCAACAACCATTTATCCACTTTTACTCTTATCACATACACTTTTACTGTCATCATCAGCTGAAAGATGAGATCTCATTATGTGTTGCACGTGGTATTGCACTACCCTTTAGAACTCCTTCTTTTTGTACCCTGGAGGTGGATATGGCAGTCTCCGCTTGCAATGTGACTCCAGAAAACTTCTTCGAGGTGCGTCAATGGCTCTGGCTTCTTAAAAACCTGGTAATAAAACAACATGACCGAATTCTCTCTGCTAAACTCCTTTACAACAAAGCTCTATTCTGACCATCCAGATTCTCGAATCTTGTAATCACAATCATCAACTCGTTTTTTGGCCCCCAACAGCAAGTGTTTATATGATAAATGTCACCATTTTACCATTAACTTCCTCATCCTAAGGACCACATGAAAATGTTCACTGTTTCCCACGCTCCACAATATTGAATCTCCCCATCCTTTTGCAGCTTCAACAGCAAATTGTCTAAAAAAAATCTGTCCTGAACCATTACAAGACTCTGAATTATTTGCAGCTCCACTTGCTTTGTATTCGGATTGAAACCATACATATTTCATTATACATAGACTTGGCAATGGCTGATTTATCAATACCATCCACCCCAGTCTTGATTAGAAGTCAAATGCCTTATCCATTAGGCTACCCCAGTCTGTATGTGTGGGTGTGAGTATGTATGTGCAGGTGTGTGTGTGTGTGTGTGTGTGGGTGTGTATGTGTTGTTGTGTGTATGTGTGAGTGTGTGTGTGTGCGTCTCGGTGCGTGTGTGGGTGTGTGTGTGATTGTGTGGGTGTGTGGGTGTGTGTGTGATTGTGTGGGTGTGTGGGTATGTGAATGTGCATATGTGTATGTATATTTGTGTGTGTATGTGCATAGGTGTGGGAGTGTATGTGTGCATGTGTGTGTGAAGGTGAGTGTGTGTGTGAAGAAGTGTGTGTATGTGTGTGCATGTGAGTGTGTGTATGTGGGGGGTGTGTGTGGGAGTGAGCAGGGGCGGGGGTGCATGAGGCAGCGGGGTGAGGGGGCGGGGTGGCGGGGGGGGCAGCGGGGTGAGGGGGCGGGAGTGGGCGGGGGGTGGTAGAGGTGAGGCGGCGGGAGTGGGCGGGGGGTGGTAGAGGTGAGGTGTGAGGCGGGGGTTTGCAGGATGGAGCAGGGTGAGGCGGGGTGGGGCGGGGAGGTCGGCGGAAGTGGGCGGGGCGGACTGAGGCGGGGTGGGGCGGGCTCTACAGGAGGCAGCGGGGCAGGGGTGGCGGGGGAGCGCGGGGAGGAGGGCAACCGGGGGCGGGGGCGGAGGGCAGCGGGGGCGGGGGGCGGGGGCGGAGGGTAGTGGGGCGGGCTCTGCGGGAGGCAGCGGGGCGGGGGTGGCTGGGGAGCGCGGAGGGCAGCGGGGGGCAGTGGGGCGGGCTCTGCGGGAGGCAGCGGGGCGGGGGAGCGCGGGGAGGAGGGCAGCGGGGGGCGGGGGCGGAGGGCAGCGGGGGGCGGGGGCGGAGGGCAGTGGGGCGGGCTCTGTGGGAGGCAGCGGGGCGGGGGTGGCGGGAGGGGTCAGCGGGGGGGGTCAGTGGGAGTGGCGGGGGAGGAGAGAGAAAGAGGGGGGAAGAGAGAGAGAGAGAGAGAGAGAGAGAGAGAGAGAGAGAGAGAGAGAGAGAGAGAGAGAGAGAGAGAGAGAGAGAGAGAGAGAGAGAGAGAGAGAGAGAGAGAGAGAGAGAGAGAGAGAGAGAGAGAGAGAGAGAGAGAGGGAGGGAGGGCACGCGAGGGCGGGGGAGGAGGGAGAAAAGAGAGAGAGAGAGAGAGAGAGAGAGAGAGAGAGAGAGAGAGAGAGAGAGAGAGAGAGAGAGAGAGAGAGAGAGAGAGAGAGAGAGAGAGAGAGAGAGAGAGAGAGAGAGAGAGAGAGAGAGAGAGAGAGAGAGAGAGAGAGAGAGAGAGAGAGAGAGAGAGAGAGAGAGAGAGAGAGAGAGAGAAAGAGAGAGAGAAAGAGGCCGAAAGAGAGAGGGAGAAAGAGAGAGAGGGAGAGAGAGAGAGAGAGAGAGAGAGAGAGAGAGAGAGAGAGAGAGAGAGAGAGAGAGAGAGAGAGAGAGAGAGAGAGAGAGAGAGAGAGAGAGAGAGGGAGGGAGGGCACGCGGGGGGCGGGGGAGGAGAGAGAAAAGAGAGAGAGAGAGAGAGAGAGAGAGAGAGAGAGAGAGAGAGAGAGAGAGAGAGAGAGAGAGAGAGAGAGAGAGAGAGAGAGAGAGAGAGAGAGGGAGGGCACGCGGGGGGCGGGGGAGGAGAGAGAAAAGAGAGAGAGAGAGAGAGAGAGAGAGAGAGAGAGAGAGAGAGAGAGAGAGAGAGAGAGAGAGAGAGAGAGAGAGAGAGAGAGAGAGAGAGAGAGAGAGAGAGAGAGAGAGAGAGAGAGAGAGAGAGAGAGAGAGAGAGAGAGAGAGAAGGAGAGAGAAGAGGCCAAAAGAGAGAGGGAGAAAGAGAGAGAGGGGGAGAGAGAGAGAGAGAGAGAGAGAGAGAGAGAGAGAGAGAGAGAGAGAGAGAGAGAGAGAGAGAGAGAGAGAGAGAGAAAGGGAGGGGTAGAGAGAGAGATAGTGAGGAGAAAGAGTCTCCAGAGTCCAGACTCATCTCCACCTAGTAGCAATGCCCCGATTGTAGAAGCCATGACGATGGGGTAGCTCACATATCTGAACATAAGCTCTAGATGTTTATCTTTGTACTCTAAGGCTGAAGGGAACCTGTCCCTAACATCATTTTGATGCCAAATGAAGAATGAGGATAGAGAGCATCATGCAAGTTTGGGAGAAGAAGAACAACATGACCATTTCCGAAAGCTCCCTTGCATGCTTCAGCATCCACCTGTATCTTATCTGAAGAGCTATTACAGGCCTACAAGTTACAACATTTGCCTTTTCGTTGCTTCACGCTTGACTTTCTCTTCTATCTTCTTCAGACTTCCTGCATGCCTAGCAAGAGTGAGGGAAAGGAGGAGGGGTACTACAAACCCCCACATCAAGCTTTTGCACCGTCCCTGGTGCAATTTCTTTATTTGCTTATTATTTCATAATGAACTGCAGAAAATAAAATAACTATGGTATGTACAGAGAGTGAATTTCATCTGCTTGCATCAATTCAAATAACTCTTCACCCTGGAGATGTTGACGAGGGGCATCCTTTTACCCTGTAGATCTTCCAGATGCACTGCACCATGTGGCAATACCTTGATAACCTTATATGGTCCTGTCCATTTGGGGGCCAATTTAGTTGAAATTGTCGGGACTTGATGCACTAAAACCATGGACCCTTCCTGAACTTCCTTGGATCTCAGATACCTGTCATGCAATCTCTTGCACTCTTCTTGTGTCACTTGAAGTTTTTGCATTGCTCCTTCTCTGTATTCTTCTAATGCCACCAATCTCTGAATGTGGGGTTCAATTCCAATGGCTTTGATTCCTATTTCCTTTCTGATGATGAACTCAAATGGTGCCAATGCCTCTTTCCCATAAACTAAGCGAAATGGAGTCTCGTCTATGGTTCCCCTCTTCGTGGTTCTGAAAGCCCAAATTGCACCAATTAATGCTAGTGGCCAAGAGCTTTGATGATCAAAAGATAATTTGCGAAGTAGTCCAATCAAAATCTTATTGGAACTCTCTGCTTGGCCATTTGCCCTTGGGTAATAGGCACAAGATTTTTTATGGAAGATTTTGTACCTGTCAAATATAAACTGGAGCAATTGATTTACAAAATGTGTGCCCCTATCACTAGTACTTTCCAGTGGGCAACCAAATCTTGAGAAAATACGTTTATACATAAATTTAGCTATTGTTATAGCCGTGCAGTCCATAGTAGCTTTAGCCTCTATCCATTTAGTGGCATAGCATGTCGCCATCAAAATATACTTTTGTCCTCCAGGTTGCCCAGTTGGGCTAATTGGCCCTATGAAATCAAGACCCCATCGTTCAAATGGAAGCCATCTCGTAGATATGACTAATGGTTGGAAATTCAATCTGGTTGGCGTGGGAGCACATCTCTGGCAGATGTGGCATTCTTTAGCAAACTTGATTGCATCCTTGAAAATATGAGGCCACCATAAACCTTTGTGGATGATTCTATGAGCCAATTCTTCCTCCCTTAGATGTCCTTCACTGTGTGCAGCCTCCAGCAGAAGATTTACCTCCTCTGGATAGACACACCTTCTCAATATATCATCTTGACAGTATTTATATAAATTTCCATTTATAAGAGAATATGCTTTGTGTAGAGGAGGTACCGGGCTATCCACTTTCAACAATATCAAATTGTATACATTTCCAGTACTCTGTCTACTCAAGGGGAGTTCTCCTTAGGGAAGTATACCCTGTGACATTCTTGTGTGCAGGTACCTTCACTGATAAAAGAGAAACCAATAGAAGTGAAAATGTACAGTTATAAAGAAAGGATCAATGACAAGTGCTCTTGAGAGAGGAAATCACTTCGTAACTTTGAAAATGATTACAGAGAGAGCTAAAATACTACAAAAGGATGTAACAGTGGGCTAGCATGCCATTCCAAAACTAACTAGCAACAGTACAAGAGTGAGACCAACAAAGTGAATACAATAAAGAAGATGACTTGATCCTGAAGAAATTCACCAATGCATGCCAATAACTAGATCCAGGCCACTCAATCAACCTGTAATGCTAATCACCAACTCCACTGGAGGCCCACGCTCTGTATAATCATCACAGAGTGACCTCTCACAATGTGCCTGTAGCAACAGAGTGCAGAGAGTAGACCAAAGAAATAGCCTCAACTAGCATCAACAAGTGATGGTAGTGATGATACGCAATAGCCCACCGGATTCAGATTACTCAAATTAGATTACCCAAATGAGTGCCAAACATCTGCTTATATAGACTCAAGAGTGGCCAAGGGTGGCCTTGCCAAATTCCAGCCTTAAGTTCCGCACGCGCCAAAGTGGTGGTCAACAGGTGGAGGAGAGGACTAATTTTGGATCTGGTAGCCAACTTCAATGAGGCCCCAAATTTTAGCTTCTGACACCGCCAAAGCTAAGTGGAAATATTCCTCTGCCCGTCATTTGCCGCCCAAGTAGCTCATGGTGGAGCCCATACTAAGTCGGTAGTCGCCTAGGATGATGGTCGCCCCATGGCCGGGCCAATTGGGGAAAAGGGAGGAGGGTCGCCCTGGGCTAGCATCGCCCAATATGGAGGAAGAGAGGTGGTCGCCTTGGGCTAGGGTCATCCCATGATGAGAGAGGTGGTCGCCTTGGGTTAGGGTCGCCCAGATTTGGTCATGTTGAAGAATCACCAAAGTAGAGGAAGAGGTGGAGGTTGGTCGCCTTGGGCTAGGGTTGCCCCAAATGGAGGAAGGGAGGTGGAGGGTCGCCCTGGGCTAGGGTCGCCCAATTATGCAGGAAAAGGTAGAGGGTCGCCCTGGGCTAGGGTCGCCCAAGAGGTGGGTCGCCCAGGAGGTGGGTCGCCCAGGGTGAGGGTCCCCCAGGAGGTGGGTCGCCCAGGAGGAGGGTCGCCCAGGAGGTGGGTCGCCCAGGGTGAGAGTCGCCCAGGAGGTGGGTCGCCCAGGAGGTGGGTCGGCCAGGTAGAGGAAGATGCCCAGGTAGAGGGTCTCCCAAGTAGAGGTAAGTCACCCAAGTAGATGGTCGCCCAAGTAGAGGAAAGTTGCCCAAGTAGAGGGTCGCCCAAATTCTTTGGTGTCTAGGAGGAGGCTCGCCCTTTTGCATATATGTAGCCTAAGAAGGCGTCACCCATTGCATATGAAGTCCAAGAAGGCGCCGTCCACTTCCTCCCAAAGACTTTACTTCAAATTGCTCATGCTTTGACACTTCCCGGAAGCTTCTCCCCAAATAAAGTCAATCAAATGCTAGCAAGCTCACCTGCTCTACAGACCCCCACATCAAGACTTTGCACCGTCCCGGTGCAACGACTCATTTATTTGCTTATTCTATCAAACAAAATGAACTGCAGAAAATGAAAAGAACTATGGTATGTACAATGAGTGAGTTCCATCTGCTTGCATTAATTCAAATAGCTTTTCACCCTGGAGATGTTGACCAGGGGCAACCTTTCACCCTGCAAGTCCTCTAAAAGAACTGCTCCTTGTGGTAATACCTTTATCACCTTGTAGGGCCCTATCCATTTAGGTGCCAGTTTGGTGGATGCTGGCGGGATCTGATGCACCAAGACCAAAGATCCTTCCTGTACCTCATTAATCCTTAGATACTTGTCATGCAACTTTTTGCGTTCCTCTTGCTTTACCTGCAGTTTCCTCATTGCTGCTTCCCTATATTCTTCCAATGCCACAAGTCTTCTAATGGGAGGCTCAATTCCGATGGTTCTAGCTCCAATTTCCTTCCTGGTAATAAATTCGAATGGTGCCAAGTGAACTATTTGAGGGTTCTCTTCATCTCCAAGATTTACTACTTGAACAAACTTTTCAGAATTGGACTCACTTGAAAATTCATCCCCACTGTATGCAGGAGCGGAGTTCAATTTAAGATCCACAATCTGTTCCTTGATCCATCCTAAAGGTATATTTGAAAATAGGAGTTCTTGAAGGTCAAAATTAGCCTCCTCAGGTGCAGGCACAATTTTGTCACTTTCTGGTCTTGCAAGCATAAAATCATCCAATTTTTTATGTTTACCTATCTTCTCCTTACATATCATTGTAGTGGCGCCGATTGTCAAATTTTGACTATCCGGGTCTAGTGGCCCAATTAGAGGTTTCGGTCCTTCGGGAGGTGCCTGCGAAAGATAAGCTCGACTACCTTGCTTAAGAGAAGAAGTGAGTTCCAGAGGAAGGATTGGCCCATTTTGGCCACTCTTGGCTAAGTGCACAACTTGGGCCTCCTGTCGCCCACTTGGGCCACCACCCTAGGCCTCCTGTCGCCCACTTGGGCCACCACCTTTGGCCTCCTGTCGCCCACTTGGGCCACCACCTTGGGCCTCCCGTCGCCCACTTGGGCCACCACCTTGGGCCTCCTGTCGCCCACTTGGGCCACCACCTTGGGCCTCCTGTCGCCCACTTGGGCCACCACCTTGGGCCTCCTGTCGCCCACTTGGGCCACCACCTTGGGCCTCCTAGTGCCCAATTTTTGCTTCTTCCTCTAGTTTCTTGCGATCACATATCTTACTCTCTTCCATACTGTTCAAGTGAAAAACATCAATTTTTTCCTCTTTCTGGCCTCCTTGGGCTGCTTCTATAAAATCCTCATTTACTTCACATATCTCCACTGTGCAGCATTCTGTACTCCCCACCATCCAATTTAATAGGGTATCATCTTCAGAAGGGATTACCTGAGTGTCCATTGTATACCCACTAGCCTTGTTGATGTCTGATCCTTCTTCCAAATGTATCTATAATTGATTGTTAGTACATGTGGAAATCCATAACTTGTTCTTTCCCCAATCCTGTAGAGCCTTTGCTTGCCTTAACCAAGGCCTTCCCAAGAGTAGAGGATATGAGGTCTCCTGTGGCAGGGAAATAACAACAAAGTCTAGAACAAAGTGACAACCCTACACTATCATAAGTACCTTTTCAACAATACCAAGTGGTGCAACCCGATGTTGATCTGCTAATGTAACTGTGAAGGGTGCTGCCTTTGTGGGATTCAACTTTAGTTTCTTCATGGTAAAATCGGGCATCAAATTGATGCCAGAACCTCCATCTATGATAACACCTGTGAGAGCTTTATCCTTTATAAAAACAGATAATCTTGAGCTCTGATAGTCAGCCAGGGGTGCAGGGGGAAAGTCAACCATAAAACCATCTATGCTAGGAGGTGGGCACAAGCATGCAGAGTGTATAATCTTCAACAAATCACTTCTTACTTTTGAATCCATCTTTATGAGTTCGTACAGACTAATTTTATGATGAATACCTCTCAGGATTTCCTCAACATTCACCTCTTGTGTGTCTTCGTGAGGACTTGTTGGTTGATCTCTTAGCAAAGTAGTCACCCTCTCACAAGCTCCTTCAATGTCTGCTTGGTCCTTCCATCCCACCTTCTTTTCCTCATCTCTATCTTTGAGTCCTTGTTGTTCCTCCCTATAGGCTACTGCCGCTTGCCAGGCTCTAGTCATCATTGGCATTGACGAGGATGAAACAGCATAAGACTGATCGGTCATACCTTCTACTTGTGGGGAGACTGCAATCATGTGAATTGGAGGAGGGCGCCTCCTTGGGCAATCTCTGGTGTAGTGATCCTTAGCATCTGGACAATGTTGACAGGGAGGTGCACCTTCTGGTAGGGAGCACTTGTTCTGCATATGGTCATACTCACCACAACGATAACACATGAGTGGCCTATTATATCTAGGCCGAGTTGGACGGGTCTCTTCTCTATTAGGTGCATTCGAAGTACTAGCATAATATGAATCCAAAGCTTGATGGTTACCTCATTGTTGTGCTCCCTTGAGGTAGTAGCAGTCTCTAGCTTCATGACCATCTTTGCCACAGAATTGACAACTGACCTTGTTAGGACAATTAACATTGGAATGTCCACTATTGCTACATATTGTACACCAAACCTGTCTTCGTATGTCCTATGTGGTTCGCAAATCTTCGAGCTCACGACGAACTTGAGCTACTTCATCAACAGTGTGGGGTGGGGGTGGCGACACAACCTTCTCTTCTTGGCGACTTTGCTGCATTCTTAAGGCTTCCAACTCCTTCCTGAGTTGCCCGATAGGATCCAAGTCTCATGCATAATTTGGTTGGGCCTCCCCTTCAAAATGTAGTCTAGCCTCCTCAATGCGCGATGCAGTTGCAACAAAATCATCAAGTGTTGCATCCAATCTAAGCGATTCACAAAGCTTCTGCTGAGATGACTTGGGCAGAGCTTTCTCTATCCATTTTTTTACCAAGAAAGCACCTGGAGCATGTGGCAGACGTGAAACAAGTGCTTTTGTTCTAGTGTGAAGTTCATGAAAGGATTCACCTGATCTCAATTTTAGGTTCTCCAGCTGATCTAGAGCTCTTTCAGAGGAGTTGCTTGGTTGGAATGTCTGCGAGAATGCCGTCTTCAGTGCCTCCCATGTAGTGAAGTGTCCATCTGCATATTGACTATACCATTTGTCTGCAAGGCCTTCCAATGTAGATGGGAAGAGTACCAACATTGCATCCTCTCGGTTCTGCAATCCTCGTCCGCGGCATAATGAGACGAATCTCCTCACGTGGTCATCCGCATCCTCATAAGCCAATCCCTTAAATGTAGGGAGCTTGATGTTCAACCTAGAGAGTAAATGAGAAAGTTCCTCCATTGGCACTGGTGCTTCTTCTGAAGTATCAAAGGAAAAATCTAACGTCCTCCTCAGCTTCTCTTTTGAAAGCGGGGTTGAAGCCAAATCGATGGAAAAATTTAAGGGTAGAGGGGTACTAGCCGAAGGTAGAGCTAACTTCTTGAGGCTCTTTTGTACACGAAGGGGCTCTCTGTCTACTCGAGTGTGGGTCATGTACCCACTCACAGAATGCAAAAAATCAAGAAATTAATGCAATGACAATTATATAGTGCACACTAGATACCTCACACAAAAATGCAAGGGTCCCACCGTGCGTGCCAAACTGTAGAGGAGGTACCGGGGTATCCACTTTCAACAATATCAAATTGTATACATTTCCAGTACTCCGTCTACTCAAGGGGAGTTCTCCTTAGGGAAGTATACCCTGTGACATTCTTGTGTGCAGATACCTTCACTGATAACAGAGAAACCAATAGAAGTGAAAATGTACAGTTATAAAGAAAGGATCAATGACAAGTGCTCTTGAGAGAGGAAATCACTTTGTAACTTTGAAAATGATTACAGAGAGAGCTAAAATACTACAAAAGGATGTAACAGTGGGCTAGCATGCCATTCCAAAACTAACTAGCAACAGTACAAGAGTGAGACAACAAAGTGAATACAATAAAGAAGATGACTTGATCCTGAAGAAATTCACCGATGCATGCCAATAACTAGATCCAAGCCACTCAATCACCCTGTAATGCTAATCACCAACTCCACTGGAGGCCCACGCTCTGTATAATCATCACAGAGTGACCTCTCACAGTGTGCCTGTAGCAACAGAGTGCAGAGAGTAGACCAAAGAAATAGCCTCAACTAGCATCAACAAGTGATGGTAGTGATGATACGCAATAGCCCACCGGATTCAGATTACTCAAATTAGATTACCCAAATGAGTGCCAAACATCTGTTTATATAGACTCCAGAGTGGCCAAGGGTGGCCTTGCCAAATTCCAGCCTTAAGTGCCGCACGCGCCAAAGTGGTGGTCAAGAGGTGGAGGAGAGGACTAATTTTGGATCTGGTAGCCAACTTCAATGAGGCCCCAAATTTTAGCTTCTGACACCGCCAAAGCTAAGTGGAAATATTCCTCCGCCCGTCATTTGCCGCCCAAGTAGCTCATGGTGGAGCCCATACTAAGTCGGTAGTCGCCTAGGATGATGGTCGCCCCATGGCCGGGCCGATTGGGGAAAAGGGAGGAGGGTCGCCCTGGGCTAGGGTCGCCCAATATGGAGGAAGAGAGGTGGTCGCCTTGGGCTAGGGTCGCCCCATGATGAGAGAGGTGGTCGCCTTGGGCTAGGGTCGCCCAGATTTGGTCATGTTGAAGAATCGCCCAAGTAGAGGAAGAGGTGGAGGTTGGTCGCCTTGGGCTATGGTCACCCCAAATGGAGGAAGGGAGGTGGAGGGTCGCCCTGGGCTCGGGTCGCCCAATTATGCAGGAAAAGGTAGAGGGTCGCCCTGGGCTAGGGTCGCCCAAGAGGTGGGTCGCCCAGGAGGTGGGTCGCCCAGGGTGAGGGTCGCCCAGGAGGTGGGTCGCCCAGGAGGAGGGTCGCCCAGGAGGTGGGTCGCCCAGGGTGAGAGTCGCCCAGGAGGTGGGTCGCCCACGAGGTGGGTCGCCCAGGTAGAGGAAGATGCCCAAGTAGAGGGTCTCCCAAGTAGAGGTAAGTCGCCCAAGAAGATGGTCGCCCAAGTAGAGGAAAGTTGCCCAAGTAGAGGGTCACCCAAATTCTTTGGTGTCTAGGAGGAGGCTCGCCCTTTTGCATATATGTAGCCTAAGAAGGCGTCGCCCATTGCATATGAAGTCCAAGAAGGCGCCGTCCACTTCCTCCCAAAGACTTTGCTTCAAATTGCTCATGCTTTGACACTTCCCGAAGCTTCTCCCCAAATAAAGTCAATCAAATGCTAGCAAGCTCACCTGCTCTACACTTTGGTCTTCAGGAGCAATCTTCTCTTTTCTAGAGGTGTCAAGTGTTCTAGGATCTTTCCAGTAGTGAGAACATGGAGAATTTCATCATACCAACCAGTCCGAATTGCTACTAGGAAAAGATTGCTATCCACCAATTCATCATTAATACCTGTTGCCTTTTCGCTCATTGCCGTCCTGGACACTTGATCTGCCATGTAGTGCTCTTTCCCTGGCTTAATATGAATATCAAAATTAAATTCTTGAAATAGGAGTAACCATCTCCAAATCCTTCCAGCTACTCTAGGCTTGTTTATCAAATACTTCAAGGGCTGATGATCAGAAATAACAATGAAATGTACACCAAGGAGATAATGTGGGAACTTCTGAAGAGCCAATACGATAGCCAAACCTTCTCTTTCCATTGTACTGTAATTTCTTTCAGCTTGGTTGAGTAGTCTACTTGCATAAGAGATAGGTCTATCCAGTTTGTGAGATGATGGTTGAGCTAGAACTGCACCAACAGCATGAAGACTAGCATTTGTATGCACATGAAATTCCAATGACCAATTAGGAACACTTAAAAGTGGAGCAGTACATAGCCTCAACTTTAGTTCACAAAATGCTTTGTCAGCTTCAACACTCCATGAGAAAGGGATCTTTTTGCTGGTAAGCCTTGACAAGGGCTTAGCAATTTCCGAATACATCCTAATGAATCTTCTGTGATATCCTGCATGTCCCAAGAAACTTTGCACTTCCTTTGGGCTTTGTGGAATTGGCATGGAAAGAATAGCTGTAACCTTTGCAGGATCAACAGTTATGCCTTCAGCAGATACTATGTGACCAAGAAGAGTGCCCTTAGTGACCAAAAAGTGACATTTATCCGGATTCAATTTCAAACCTGTTTTGAGACATTGCTCAAAAATTTCTTTTAGATTTTCCAAATGGTCATGGAAATCTTGAACTGCTGCTCTTTTATCTGTACCTGAAAATACTGAAAAGTCATCCATGAAAATGCGTAGAAAGGTTGTTAACCATTTGCCCAATATCAGATACATTGTTCTATTAAATGAAGCCAGTGCATTCTTCAAACCAAAAGCCATTCGAGTATACACATAAGTGCCCCAGGGAGTGACAAAGGCTGTTTTGTCCCTATCATCAGGATGGATAACTATTTGATTGTAGCCACTAAAACCATCCAAGAAACTATACAAAGTGTGACCAGCTACCTCTTCAAGTACTTGCTCTCTGAAGGGCTGAGGAAATCCATCTTGAATAGTTACTTTATTCAAAGCACGGAAATCAACACATACTCTTATTTTTCCACTATTTTTCTTCGGCACAATAACCATAGAAGAAAGCCACCTGGAATGTTCTAGTGGCACAATTATACCTGCTTCTTCTAATTTTGTAATCTCTGCTTTTACCACCTCTGCATATTTCGGATTGAGTCGATACGGTCTACTTCTTATTGGCGCGGCTCCCTCAACTAAGGGTATCCGATGTAACCCAAGCTCTTCTGGTATCCCCGTTAGATCCTTGTAGGACCATGCAAAGACACTTTTGTAAGTAAAAAGCAAAGAAGTTACCTTCTGTAGCAAAGGAGGATAATGCCACAACCAGGATGCCAAATGGAGTACTTGAGGGTTCTCTTCATTTCCTAAATTTACTTCTTGAACCAATGTTTTAGGAGTACTCTTGCTTGAGAAATCATCTCCAGTATATGCAGGAGTGGATTTTAAGTCATATTCTGCAACATGTTCTTCCATCCATCCTTGAGGTATATCTGCAAAAGGAAGATCTTCTTTGCTCTTTGGTTCATAATCTTCCCTCTCTGATACTTTTATATTGGTTGCATCTTCAAAGCTTGTAGTTTCCTTCAATTGTTCATTCTTCAACACCTTGTGGTCTTTATTGCTATTTCCTGTAATTACCTTATCTGCAACTTCTTCCTCAATTTCATTGATCTCCACTGTGCAACACTCTGCACTTCCCATCATCCAATTTAACAATGTATCATCTTCTTGGGGTAGAGAGGGCATTACCTGAGTATCCACAGTATATCCAGTAGTTTTTCCTGAGTCGAATCCTTCTTCCAAATGTAGTTGCAGTTGGCTATTGGTATCTGTTGAAATCCATAGTTTATTTTTCCCCCAATCTTTCAAAGCTTTTGCTTGCCTCAACCAAGGTCTCCCCAGGAGCAAAGGATAGGAAGTCTCCTGCGGAAGTGCAATAACAACAAAATCCAACACAAAGTGGCAACCTTGTACTACCATCAATACCTTTTCAATAATACCAAGTGGCGCAACCCGATGTTGATCTGCCAATGTAATCGTGAATGGTGCCAACTTGGTGGGGTTCAATTTCAGCTTCTTCATTGTAAAATCTGGCATCAAATTGATACCAGAGCCTCCATCTATGATCACACCTGTAAGAGCTTCATCCTTTATACAAACTGATAATCTCGAACTTTGGTAGTCTGCTAAGGGTGCAGGAGGAAAATCAACCATGAAACCATCTATACTAGGTGATTCGACCAAGTGAGCAAAGTGTATAATCTTCAGTAAGTCACTTCTTATTTTTGAATCCATCCTTATAAGTTCATATAGACTAGCCTTGTGATGAATACCTTTCAAGATGTGTTCAATGTTTACCTCCTGAGTGTTTTCTTGCAGACCGGTTGGTTGGCCCTTTAGAGAAGTAGTCATCTTATCATAAGCTCCTTCAATTTCTACCTGGTCCTTCCATCCAGACTTCTTTTCCTCCTCTTTATCCTGAAATCCTTGTTGTTCATCTCTATGGGTTGCAGCTGCTTGCCTAGCTCTAGTCATTATGGGCATTGCAGAGGATGAAACGGCATAAGACTGAGTGGTTTTCCCTTCTTCATGTGGAGAGACTGCAATCATGTGGATTGGAGCAGGACGACCCCTTGGGCAATCTTTGGTATAATGATCCTTGGCCTCTGGACAATGTTGACAGGGAGGTGCATCTTCTGGAAGAGAACACCTATTTTGCATGTGGGCGTACTCACCACAACGATAGCACATCAAAGGTCTATTATATCTAGGCTTTGCAGGCCTATTCTCCTCTCTATTAGATGTATTTGAAGTACTAGCATAGTATGAATCCAAAGTTTGAGGGTTACCTCTCTGCTGTGTACCCTTGAGATAATAACAATCTCTGGCTTCATGACCATCTTTTCCACAAAATTGACAGCTTACCTTAATAGGGCAATTAGCATTGGAATGTCCATCGTTGTTACAGATTGTACACCAAATTTGTCTCCTTATATCGTGAGTGGCCTTCAAATCTTCTAACTCTCGGCGAAGTTGAGCTACTTCATCATCAGTGCGACGCAGTGGTGGCAAGACCTTCTCTTCTTGTTGATTTTTTTGCATCTTCAATGCTTCCAGTTCCCTCCTTAGTTGCTCAATAGGATCCAGATCTGTAGTATACTTTTGTTGTGTATCCCCTTCAAAATGTTGCCTTGCTTCTTCAATGCGTGATGCCGCTGCAACAAAATCATTGAGGGTCGCATCCAATCTAAGAGATTCACGAAGCTTCTGCTGAGATGACCTAGGCAGAGCCTTTTCGATCCACTTTTTAACCAAAAAGTCACCTGGAGCATGTGGCAGACGTGCAACAAGTGCTTTTGTTCGAGTGTGAAGCTCATGAAAGGATTCACCTGATCTTAGCTTCAAATTCTCTAGCTGATCTAGAACTCTTTCCGAGGAATCACTTGGTCAGAATGTCTGTGAGAATGCCGCCTTCAGAGCCTCCCATGTAGTGAAATGGTCATCTGCATATTGACTATACCATTTATCTGCAAGACCCTCCAATGTGGATGGAAAAAGTGCCAGCATTGCATCCTCTCTATTTTGCAAACCTCGTCCACGGCATAAAGAGATGAATCTTCTCACATGATCATCAGCATCCTCATAGGCTTGTCCCTTGAAGGTAGGGAATTTGATATTTAATCTGGAGAGTAAATGAGAGAGATCCTCCATTTGTACTGGTGTTTCTTCGGACGTATCTGAGGAGAAGTCTAGAGTTCTCCTATACCCTTCTTTTGACAATGGTGTCGCACCCAAATCAATAGATAAATTTAGGGAGGACAGAGGGGAGGTAGACTCACTAGCCGTGGTTATTGCTAACTTGTTAAGGCTCCTTCGAACACGAAGAGATTCCTTATCTGCTCGTGTATGGGTCATGTACCTATTCGCAATTGCAATAGGGAAAAACACCTTTCACAGAAATGCAAAGGTCCCACCGGGCGTGCCAAACTGTAGAGGAGGTACTGGGGTATCTGCTTTTAACACTTCTAGTACGTCGCCTACTCAAGGGGGGTTCTCTTTAGGGAAGTATACCCTTTAACATTTCTGTGAGCAGGTAGATAACATGGATTGCACAGAGTGGTAAATACTTCGGAAAATATGGACAACAATTGACCAAGGAAGACCATACGCTTCTTGATTCGATTCAGATGATTACAAGATTTGTCAAGGAAATGCTCAAAAACTAATGCTCAGAGCTTCGGGGTACTCTATGTAGATAAATACAGATCAATACAAATGATGAAGGAATTGCTCAAGAGAATAGAGCTTAACACCAATAGTGTCTCACAAAAAAGAAAGAAAATCCAAGACACTCTCTTACACTATAGTGCTCATAGCCCTCCACTGAGAAGCCTACCCTCTGTATCCACACTACAGAGTAGCTCCTACAATAGGCTTGGAACCACCAAGTGCAAGAGAGAACTTCTGCACGTATACACGCGTCAAAGTAACTCTAGAATTGTACCCAAAATGAGCCCAAATCCCTTGTTTTTATAGGCCTCAATAGGCCAAGAGAGCCTTGCCAAATCTTCACGTCCACTGATCACGCGTCGGTTGATCACCCAAAATTGGGGGGTAGGTCAAATATTCCCTTGATTTGAATTGGATACCACAAAAATAGGCCGTCGTGATGAATGGTTGGTGGCAACAACCATTTATCCACTTTTACTCTTATCACATACACTTTTACTGTCATCATCAGCTGAAAGATGAGATCTCATTATGTGCTGCCTGTGGTATTGCACTACCCTTTAGAACTCCTTCTTTTTGTACCCTGGAGGTGGATATGGCAGTCTCCGCTTGCAATGTGACTCCAGAAAACTTCTTCAAGGTGCCTCAATGGCTCTGGCTTCTTAAAAACGTGGTAATAAAACAACATGACCGAATTCTCTCTGCTAAACTCCTTTACAACAAAGATCTATTCTGACCATCCAGATTCTCGAATCTTGTAATCACAATCATCAACTCGTTTTTTGGCCCCCAACAGCAAGTGTTTATATGATAAATGTCACCATTTTACCATTAACTTCCTCATCCTAAGGACCACCTGAAAATGTTCACTGTTTCCCACGCTCCACAATATTGAATCTCCCCATCCTTTTGCAGCTTCAATACCAAATTGTCTAAAAAAAATCTGTCTTGAACCATTACAAGACTCTCAATTATTTGCAGCTCCACTTGCTTTGTATTCGGATTGAAACCATACATATTTCATTATACATAGACTTGGCAATGGCTGATTTATCAATACCATCCACCCCAGTCTTGATTAGAAGTCAAATGCCTTATCCATTAGGCTACCCCAGTCTGTATGTGTGGGTGTGAGTATGTATGTGCAGGTGTGTGTGTGTATGTGTGGGTGTGTATGTGTTGTTGTGTGTATGTGTGAGTGTGTGTGTGTGCGTCTCGGTGCGTGTGTGGGTGTGTGTGTGATTGTGTGGGTGTGTGGGTATGTGAATGTGCATATGTGTATGTATATTTGTGTGTGTATATGCATAGGTGTGGGAGTGTATGTGTGCATGTGTGTGTGAAGGTGAGTGTGTGTGTGAAGAAGTGTGTGTATGTGTGTGCATGTGAGTGTGTGTATGTGGGGGGTGTGTGTGGGAGTGAGCGGGGGCGGGGGTGCATGAGGCAGCGGGGTGAGGGGGCGGGGTGGTGGGGGGGGGCAGCCGGGTGAGGGGGCGGGAGTGGGCGAGGGGTGGTAGAGGTGAGGTGGCGGGAGTGGGCGGGGGGTGGTAGAGGTGAGGTGTGAGGCGGGGGTTTCGGGGATGGAGCGGGGTGAGGGGGGGTGGGGCGGGGAGGTCGGCGGAAGTGGGCGGGGCGGAGTGAGGCGGGGTGGGGCGGGCTCTGCGGGAGGCAGCGGGGCGGGGGTGGCGGGGGAGCGCGGGGAGGAGGGCAGCGGGGGGCGGGGGCGGAGGGCAGCGGGGGGCGGGGGTGGAGGGCAGTGGGGCGGGCTCTGCGGGAGGCAGCGGGGCAGGGGTGGCGAGGGAGCGCGGAGGGCAGCGGGGGGCGGCGGCGGAGGGCAGTGGGGCGGGCTCTGCAGGAGACAGCGGGGCGGGGGAGCGCGGGGAGGAGGGCAACGAGGGGCGGGGGCGGAGGGAAGCGGGGGGCGGAGGGCAGTGGGGCGGGCTCTACGGGAGGCAGCGGGGCGAGGGTGGCGAGAGGGGTCAGCGGGGGGGGGGGGGGGTCAGCGCGAGTGGCGGGGGAGGAGAGAGAAAGAGGGGGGAAGAGAGAGAGAGAGAGAGAGAGAGAGAGAGAGAGAGAGAGAGAGAGAGAGAGAGAGAGAGAGAGAGAGAGAGAGAGAGAGAGAGAGAGAGAGAGACAGAGAGAGAGAGAGAGGGAGGGAGGGCACGCGGGGGGCGGGGGAGGAGAGAGAAAAGAGAGAGAGAGAGAGAGAGAGAGAGAGAGAGAGAGAGAGAGAGAGAGAGAGAGAGAGAGAGAGAGAGAGAGAGAGAGAGAGAGAGAGAGAGAGAGAGAGAGAGAGAGAGAGAGAGAGAGAGAGAGAGAGAGAGAGAGAGAGAGAGAGAGAGAGAGAGAGAGAGAGAGGGGAGGGAGAGAGAGAGAGAGAGAGAGAGAGAGAGAGAGAGAGAGAGAGAGAGAGAGAGAGAGAGAGAGAGAGAGAGAGAGAGAGAGAGAGAGAGACAGAGAGAGAGAGAGAGAGAGAGAGAGAGAGAGAGAGAGAGAGAGAGAGAGAGAGAGAGAGAGGCCGAAAGAGAGAGGGAGAAAGAGAGAGAGGGAGAGAGAGAGAGAGAGAGAGAGAGAGAGAGAGAGAGAGAGAGAGAGAGAGAGAGAGAGAGAGAGAGAGAGAGAGAGAGAGAGAGAGAGAGAGAGAGAGAGAGAGAGAGAGAGAGAGAGAGGGAGGGAGGGCACGCGGGGGCGGGGGAGGAGAGAGAAAAGAGAGAGAGAGACAGAGAGAGAGAGAGAGAGAGAGAGAGAGAGAGAGAGAGAGAGAGAGAGAGAGAGAGAGAGAGAGAGAGAGAGAGAGAGAGAGAGAGAGAGAGAGAGAGAGAGAGAGAGAGAGAGAGAGAGGGAGGGAGGGCACGCAGGGGCGGGGGAGGAGAGAGAAAAGAGAGAGAGAGAGAGAGAGAGAGAGAGAGAGAGAGAGAGAGAGAGAGAGAGAGAGAGAGAGAGAGAGAGAGAGAGAGAGAGAGAGAGAGAGAGAGAGAGAGAGAGAGAGAGAGAGAGAGAGAGAGAGAGAGAGAGAGAGAGAGAGAGAGAGAGAGAAAGAAAGAGAGAGAGAAAGAGGCCGAAAGAGAGAGGGAGAAAGAGAGAGGGGGAGAGAGAGAGAGAGAGAGAGAGAGAGAGAGAGAGAGAGAGAGAGAGAGAGAGAGAGAGAGAGAGAGAGAGAGAGAGAGAGAGAGAGAGAGAAAGGGAGGGGTAGAGAGAGAGATAGTGAGGGAGAAAGAGTCTCCAGAGTCCAGACTCATCTCCACCTAGTAGCAATGCCCCGATTGTAGAAGCCATGACGATGGGGTAGCTCACATATCTGAACATAAGCTCTAGATGTTTATCTTCGTACTCTAAGGCTGAAGGGAACCTATCCCTAACATCATTTTGATGCCAAATGAAGAATGAGGATAGAGAGCATCATGCAAGTTTGGGAGAAGAAGAACAAGATGACCATTTCCGAAAGCTCCCTTGCATGCTTCAGCATCCACCTGTATCTTATCTGAAGAGGTATTACAGGCCTACAAATTACAACATTTGCCTTTTCGTTGCTTCACGCTTGACTTTCTCTTCTATCTTCTTCATACTTCCTGCATGCCTAGCAAGAGTGAGGGAAAGGAGGAGGGGTACTACACTTGTGCTCCTTAGCAAATTCAGTCCCCTCCCAAATAGAGATGATAGCATCAAGATTGAACCTGCCTTTGATAGAACCTTTTTGCTCAGGGAGGATAATGTTTTCCATGATGGGGCTCATTCTTCTAGCAATAGTAGAAGCAAAGATTATGTATAAAGAAATCAGAGACGAGATAGGTCTCCAGTTGTTGAGGTCATCCTTGGCACCTTTTTTGTGGATCAATTTAATCACACTAGAATTGATAAAGGTAGAAAGGCTCGCCCTCCTAATGGCCTCTTGCCACACCAAGAGAATAATGGTCACAATAAAATCAATCAGTTCTTTAAAAAAATCATTTGGAATGCCATCTAATCCAAGAGTTTTGCCAGATTTCAATTTACTAATGCCTTCTCTAACCTCACCGGTAGAGAGGGGCAGGTCCAAGACGGAAGCTAGGGCATGAGAGATCATTTCTCTTCTGTTTAAAGAAATAATAGCCCGGGCATTCTGGATGTCCTCCCCCCTCTTGGGAGGTGTAGAGAAAACATTGGTAAAGAAATCAACAGCCTCATGTAAATTATCTTTAAGGGAAACAACATATTCACCATTACTCTTCTTCAATAAGGGAACAAAGTCCTTAGCTTTCTTCTTTTTCATGAGCTCAAACATGTGTTTATTGGGTTTATCAGCTTTACCTACCCAGAATTCTCTTGAGGAAGCAAGAGCTCCACTAGCAAGAAGATAATCTTCATATCTAAGTCTATTCTGGAGATCATAAATCTTCTGATTTTTAGAAAAAGGGTCCAAGTCAGAAAGTTCAACCTGTTCTATCTCTCTATGTATCATCATCCTTCTTTGGAGTCTGATATGACTTTTTTCTTGTAGTCAAATAACAAAATCTGGATATCCTTGACCGACCTCTTCCAAGCCATGAAGGGGTTAAGACTAAGGATGTAAAAATTTCTAAAAAGAATATTCATGATCTTGTTTTATATGAAAGGGATGTTAAGTAGAGAGGCGTCAATGTGGGTCCAACCAGCCCTATACATGGGAGCATTCATATACATTTTCAGATCAAGGGGCCAATGATCAGACATGACAAGAGACTTTTTAGTATGGCACAAGTGGTTCCACATGTCATTAAACCGGTTAGCAGACATATACCATGTATTAGGTCTAGCAGAAAGAGGATTAACAGCATCCTTATTAAACCACGTGTGACCACTCGAGGAAGAACAATCAATGAGGTTAAGGGCAGAGGTCATATTCAACCATAAACTTTTCTCTCTTTCCTGAAGAACATTATCAGGGTTACCCTTCCTATCATCAGGATTCAAAACCATATTAAAGTCCCCAACAATTCGTTCCAACAAGCACTTTTGTCATAAGCATTATTTGCCGCATAGACACTAGCAATGGTAAGGTTAATAGGGAACTTACATTTGAGAGCTATCCATTGATCAGTATCACTTACCAACACCTCATCAACAACATGAGCGAGGTCATGCAGTATGCAAATAGAGGCAACACCTCTACCCTTTGCATGTCGAGTAGAATACCACTTGTGTTTAGAAGAGGCAATATTCAGGTTGGTCTCCAAACTGAAGCCACTATTTTTAACTTCCTGCAAGCAGATGATGTCCGGACAGGAAGAGGAGTCTTTAATCCAGTTATTAAACATCTTACCACGGACCGGGTCTATAAGACCTTTTATATTGAAAGAGATGATTTTAAGAACATCCATGAGAAATAGACCAAAGAAGAGAAAATAAAACAGGCAGATCATAGTTAAAACAGCTCTCTATCATTTCCTAAGGTTTTTGGGCGGTTTAACAGTGGAGTTAGAGACTCTAACAACCTCCTTTCTCTTACTCTTGCCATAGCCATTGGTCGACCGATTGGGGCTGTGAATAGAATTCATCTCTACATCTGCACTCACAATTTGCTTATTCTGAACTTGGGTAAAGTTTTCCATGTCGATGTCGTTGATTTGAGAGGCCAAGACCTTATCCTCTAGATTTTCAGAGTCATACTCATCCTCAGTTAAAGAGGAGTTAAGGGCATGGTCTGGGGGGACCCAATCCATAGAAGGCCCTTTCTCAGTCGATTGTTCATCTACTTGGGAGGCGTGAAGTTCATTAGAGTCATTACCCTGTGAAGGGAATTTTTTGGGAGTGGGTTGCTCTCCATCCTTACTTTCACAAGGGGGAGCATCTCAGTGGTCCACAAGAACAACAAAAGGGTTGCTAATGCTATGAATTTGGGCAAGATTTTTATTCAGGCTAGAGGTCGACTTCTTTGTGTTTTTTGTCACCACCTTCTTGAAGCTAGTTTCAGGAATGTCTTCTTTTCCTTTCGAATGGGGAATGTCCTAAGTTTTGTTGTTAAAACTGTTGGGCACGTTTGTGGAAGACAAAAGGGGGCAGTCTTTGATTAAATGACCTTGATTAAGGCAATGAAAACAGGCATTAGGGAGGTTTTTGAAAAGGATCTTTTGGACATGCAGTCTCGTACCATCTTCATCTTCAATGGAAATGGCTGTTTTCAGTTCCTTAGAAATGTCAACTTCAACTAATATTTGCGGATCCCATTTAGGATTGAACCCGCTCCTCTGTTTCTGTCTTATAACTTTCCCAAGGATTTTTCCTAGGTGTTCTATCCAAGGATAATACTCTATGGGCAAGTCGGGAAACTCGACCTAGACATAAATTTTTGTGGGCTTTGGTCCTCTTGCGTTGAATCCCGGTTGCCACTTGAAAATGGTAAGGGGAGAGTTCCTAATGAGCCAGTGACCTTCATACAGGACTTGAATGGCATCTTTGGCATCATAAAAAAAAAACAGAAAGAAATTATTCGGCTGGTATTGAACATGGTTAACATGCAGACCCCTACCCTCCCAATTATTCTTAATCCAATTTTTTAGCACCTCTTGAGTAGGTCTGGGACCATGGCAAAGCCCAACAAGAACCTTTTCATAAAGATGATTTTGCCACTTGCTGAGCGAGTTCCTCTCTATGATCAGTTTTTGCTCCTCATCTTCATCATTGTCCACATTGAGAACATGAGAACTACTTGCTTGCACACGTTCATGGAAAACTTCAGCATCAACTTTCTATTTCCCCTTATCCATACAGATAGGGTTAGGGTTACCTGAAGGAGGTTGCATGTCAAAGACCGAGTCCGGGAAGCGTGGTGGGGACTAGACTACCTTAGCATAAGATAACCCTCCACTCGGAGGAAGCGCAACACTAGAGTTCCACCCTAGAGGAGCACCAACAGGAGAGACATGTCCTACTCATGCAAAAGTAGAGTCTTGATCAGACGACCTAGCCCAGATGTCCGACAATATTGTTGTTCCATCCATTTGAGTAGAAAAACCAGTCCGGAGAGCTGCGTGAAGTGCCATACCTCCCTCGAGAAGGGGAGGCGAGAAGAAGGGCTTTAGAAGACACAGAGAAAGCATCCACACTCAGCGTTGTAAGCCAGCGAGGGTAGTGGGAGCTGGGGAGTCGCTAGGGGAAGCCAGAACTAGGTCTATATAATAGCTTTTTGCTTGCGCCCATCGTCCAAACTCAAGAGCATGGTTTTCATCATCCTGATTCACCTCTTTAAACAAAGAAAAGCATCCTATCTCAAAATATGTCAAAAAACTATGAGATCCTACTTGTGGTACGATCCTTTAACAAATCCTTTAAAACACCATCTACCTTTGCATGTGATAATCTGAATCTCGTGCAAAATATAGAAGGAATGACAAGGGTGGATTAAACACCCCTATATTATTCGTGGTTTTGCCATGGGCAGAGTGAACATCTATGACATAAACATGTGGAATAGGTAGAATGTCGAAATCCTTACCAAATTACTATCTTGGTCCATTTCTATCCAACATTTATGCATGGAGTTGGGAAAATAGGTTGTCACTCTAATTATTCTAAATACTTTGAAGACTCCTTTGAAATTCACTCTAAAGTATTGCGGATAAATGATTCTCTACTTAAGTTGACCAAAACATATGAATTAGATGGTTTGTACTATGAGGAATCTCCAACCAATATCCACTTAAGCGTTTTCTCAAATATAGTACTACTATGTCCAAACTGAGTTTGATGTTCCTGATTAAGTGTAGGAGAAGCGTTCCTCCATGGTTCGCTACCTAACTTGAGTGTTTCAAAAGAATCTTAAATGAATTTGAAGATTCTCCCACTTAGGACACTCAACGAAATAGGTAAGCTCTTATTTCCACTCAATACTTAGAGAAGGTTCTTGCATAGCCAATGGCTTCCAATGGAGCCAAAGGGAACCAAGAGAACCATAAGTGGTAGAGAAGCCAAAGATTCCAAAGTCAATCCATAGTTATATGCCTTAGCTGACGCCTTGGAGTAAGCCATAGGAGTAATCACATGAATAATGGAATTTGGTAAACGAACTTGATTAAAGAATTTGATAAGCAAATTTGATAAAAGGATCCAACCAGAATAGGAAGAGTGCACAGTGCATAGTCTAATAGTGAGTACAATGAGCACATTGAGCATAGTATGATAATGTGCAGAGTGAGCACAAGGCAACGGGCACAATACGAGATTCAAAAAAATTCAAAAAAGACACCAATGAACCACCAAAAACATGAATTGACAAACACAAACCTTGACTCGCCGGGAATTAACAAACTGAAACCGATGTCAATTCATGAATAGATTCTATGAATCGTGAACCGATGTCGAGAAGTACACCTCCGTAGATGTGCAGAGGATCTAATACCACTCTTGACTAGATCTTGTAGATGCACATATGCAGAGATAGTACAATAATGAAATCTCACAAAAACATACAGAAAATAGAGAGACAAAAGAGAGTGAATATGAGATTGGGAACAATCTACCTCCGCACACTCTCATGGATGAGTCTATCAAAGTACGTAGATGCACATATGCAGAGATAGTACAATAATGAAATCTCACAAAAACATCCACAAAATAGAGAGACAAAAGAGAGTGAATATGAGATTGGGAACAATCTACCTCCGCATACTCTCATGGATGAGTCTATATTTATAGGTATTTTTAATCATGTGATGAATAGAGAGTACATGAGGGAGGTGCCTCAAAAAGAATATATTTATGAGAATTTCCTTTATTTACGAATCGTTGCTTTTCAAGGGATCTACTATTTTTACAAGAACATCTAAGCGATCAATTACTTTTACAAAAAACATGTAAAATACTATTTTTAAAGTATCTTGAAAAATATTTGAGTAAATCCATGTGCACTCATGCCCTCATGATTCTTCACCTGCTAAATCAAAAATTTCTCATAGTAAAACCCTCAGGAGATTAAAATCCACTGCATACTTTGGGCCTCCATGTGTGTTTGTTTGAGGATTGATTCCTGTTTGACCTCTTTCATAATATTTTCTTGGTGTCATAGTAATCCTAGAGAAGGCATAAAAGGGAGTAATTTCATACAACTCAATTAGGAGTAGCCTCTAAAACATAACTCTCCTCTTCTTGAGTCTTTATAGTAATGCTACATTACCATAATCCATGCATAGCATTTTATCTTGCCCTCTATCCTTGCTTTCGTTCCAACTTTTTGATCACTAGAACTCGCTATGGGTGAAAAGAAAAAGTACTGACTCTTGTGTTTTTTGTGGAGAGCTAAGGGATGGGGAATTTATTGAAGGTTGAAACGGTATGAATACGTCAAATTCTGCTCCAAGATGTTGGTAAGAAATGGAATTCACAATCTAAATTGGGTGTAGGTGTTGAGAATCGAGAGGTTGGTCTGAATAGCTTTCATACCGGGCTATAAGACAGTTTATCCCATAATCAGGGGAAGCCAACATCTATGTTTAGATATATTGCATTATGGTTCGTTCTTCATTCCCGGATCTAAAAGAGGTGGAGAACAAAGTTCCTTCGCACTCCTTACCCATTCCATAGGGCAGGTAAGAGTTCCATTCAACTATTCCTAGCGTTAAGCTAGTCTGCATGTTCGGAACTCTTTCAAATGTCCACGAAGAGTTCCAGCATCACAAGAATACCACGATTAGAGGAATGGTAGACATACATTCATGTCCATAAAGCTCTACTTGAATCGATATAATTTTCATTTCATGGATAAGAGCATATGAAGAATAAAAGTCTTCACGATAGTTTTCACGAAGAACATGTGATAAAAATCTCTCTGTTGAGGCCTCACATTGTAAAGAAGCTGCACATTAAAGGTTATTAACCGTCAAGGTCTTCACGAGAGATTCAAGATCGAACGCAAATGTAGAGAAATGTAGATCTTAACCTCCATAGACAAGACAGAACATGAGTGATATCGATCGTTGCTATAGGGCTTTCAACAAGCATTCACTAGTGGTAGGTTTACTCACATTTTGCGTTAAGTAACTCCGAACTGAAGCTAGATCATGCTAACTTGAGTAGATGCTTTTAGAAGGACGTAGATCTTTTTTGGGTGAAACTCTCCCTCCATGCCCGTCATGGGCCTTGAGTGCCATACCTACTCCTTTTTGTCCTTAATACTTAAACACTAAGATGTAGTTATAACTTTTCTAATACTTACACTTTAAGCTATAGTTATAACTTTTGTCCTTGCAAGTGAGAGGTGGTGGATTCAAATCCCCTACATGCTAACTAGGAAAGAAAGTAAACTAACTAGGGAAATAAGTAACTTAGCTTGGGAAATAAGGTAGGCTCTTATTTCCACTCAACAGTTAGAGAGGGTTCTCGCATAGCCAACGGCTACCAATGGAACCAAAGGGGACCAAGACAACCATAAGTGGTAGAGAAGCCAAAGATTCCAAAGTCAAGCCATAGTTCTATGCCTTAGTCAATGCCTTGGATTAAACCATAGGAGTAATCACATGGATAACAGAATTTGATAACCGAATTTGATTAATGAATTTGATAAAAGAATGCAACCAGAATAGGAAGAGTGCATAGTGCATAGTTCGACACTGATTATAGTGAGCACATTGAGCGGAGCGTGACAATGTGCAGAGTGGGCATAAGGCACTAGGCACAATGAGAGATTCAAAAAAAAAAAGACACCAATGAACCAAAAAAACACGAATTGACAAACACAAACTTGGATTGGCAAAGAATTAAGAAACTCAAATGGATGCCGATTGACGAATACATGCCATGAATCATGAACAAACATCGAGAAGTACACCTTCGTAGATGTGCAGAGGCTCTAGTACCACTCCGCACGGGATCTTGTAGACGCACGTATGCAGAGATAGCACAATAATGAAATCTCACAAAAACACACACAAACTAAAGAGAAAAAAGAGACTGAATATGAGATTGTGTACGATCTCCCCCACACACTCTGATGGATGAGTCTATCAAAGTATGTATATCTATACATATTTTTCATTATGTCCTCAATAGAGAGTACATGAGGGTGGTGCCTCGAAAAGAATATATTCATGAGAAATTTGTTTATTTACAAATCGTTGCTTTTCAAGGGATCTACTATTTTCTACAAGAACATCACTTTCTAAGCGATCTACATTTTCTACAAAAAATATGTTAAATACTATTTTTAAAATATCTTAAATAATATTTGAGTAAATCCATGTGCGCTCATGCCCTCATGATTCTTCACGTGCTAACTCAAAACTTTCTCATATTAAAACCCTTAGGACATTAAAGTCCATTTAACATTCCATTATTGCATAAAGTATAACAATCTAATATGCCCTATTTGCTCATTTGGTTTAGTTTATCTAAGAATAAATATTTATACACATATACATTAGTTGAATCGTTTTCTAGCATTTCCTTCCATGTATGCACCAAATACATAAAATTTTTGAAAACAAAAGCAATCGTAAATCATGTAATGTCTATGCATGAAGTCAACACATTATAAATATAGAATTCCTCCAAAAGTAAGAATGGAACCCATAGCTTACCTTCTCATAGCTCTAGATCCCATAAATTCTCGAAAAGAAACTCCATGTTTATTTCAACTTCCATAACAAAAATTGTTCTTTCTCACAACTCTATTAAAATTGCGCAATTGCATCACTTGATTGTACTCACAATGGACCATAGTATGTACATACAGAAGACATCTCTTTCATGACGGATCTGCAACAACATGAATGCATTGTTGCAATTGGGATAGAAGTGTGCTTCCATAGTTTGGGCATCCATGTGTGTTTGTTTGAGGATTGATTTGTGTTTGAGCTCTTTCATAAGATTTTCTCGGTGTCATAGTAAATCTAGAGAAGGCATAAAAAGGAGTAATTTAATACAACTCAATTAGGACTAGTCCCTAAAACATAACTCTACTCTTTTTGAGTCTCTATAGTAGTGCTACATTATCATAATCTATGCATAGCATTTTCTATCTTGCCCTCTATCCTTGCTTTCACTCCAACGTTTTGATGACCAGAACTCCCTATTGATGAAAACAAAAAGTTCTCACTCTTGAGTTTTTTGTGGAGAGCTAAGGGATGGGGAATGTGTAGAAGGTTGAGACGGTATGAATACCTTAAAACCCGGTCCAAGATGTTGCTAAGAAACGGAATTCATAATCTAAATTGCGTGTAGGTGTTTAAAACCGAGAGGTTGGTCTGAATAGCGTTCATAGGGGCTATAAGACAGTTTTCCTCATAATGAGGGGAAGCCAACGTCAATGTTTAGATATATTTCATTATGGTGCGTTCTTCATTCCCGGATCTAAAAGAGGAGGAGAACAAAGTTCCTTCTCACTCCTTACCCATTCGATAGGGCACGCAAGAGTTCAATTCAACTATTCCTTGCGTTAAGCTAGTGTGTATGTTCGAATCTCCTTCGGATGTCCACGAAGGGTTCGAGAATCACAAGAATACCACGATTAGCCGAATGGTAGACATACATTCATGTCCATAAAGGTCTACTTGAAACGATATAATTTTCATATCATGGATAAGACCATATGAGGAATAAAAGTCTTCACGATAGTTTTAAAGAAAAAGATGTGATAAAAATATCTGGATTGAGGCATCACAGTGTAAAGAAGCTTCCCATTGAAGGTTATTAACCATCAAGGTCTTCATGAGAGATTCAAGATCAAATGCAAATGTAGAGAAATGTAGATCTTAACCTCCATAGGATAGACAGAGCATGTGTGATATCGATCGTTGCTATAGGCCTTTCCACAAGCATTCACTTGTGGTAGGTTTACTCACATTTTGTGTTAAGTCTCTCCGAACTCAAGCTAGCTCATGATAACTTGAGTAGATGCTTTTAGAAGGATCTAGATGTTTTGGTGTGAAACTCTCCCTACATGCTCTTTATGGGCCTTGAACGCAATACCTCCTCCTTTCTATCCTTAATCCTTTAACACTAAGCTGTAGTTATAACTTTTCTAGTACTCCACAATTATCTAATATTATCACGTGAACTTGAGTGGGTGTTTTTCTTAGGCTCTAGAGCTCTTTGGGAAAAACTCTCTCGCCATGCTCCTCATGGGGATTGCACCTAAGAGATACTCCTTCCCATATGAAAAATCTAACCACTATGCTATAATTACAACTTGGTTTTTAAACTCGAGTACCTAATGATATGATTAACTCGGAGCCTTGTCCAAGGTAATTTATAGCATTTTGCAATGAAATATATGAGGATGTTGATGTTTTTAAAGATATTTGGTCACGACAGCTTATACAACTCCCTTTCTAATTTATTTTAATGGATTTGAATTGATATCCATACTTAAGTGGTCATATCATAGAAAAGATAAGGAAAACAACATGTCTAATGAAAGAAGAATGTGCATACGAACATTGTGTTGATTATGGAAACAAATATCCAAATTCGTTACGAAAATGAGGACTACAAGAATTCCTATTAGACAAATAGCCGTGAAATGGTGGAAAGAATTCTAGATGAAATATAGGAATACATAAATGAAAGGCTAATCTTTCGAAAAACATATATACAAAACAAGGGAAAGCATAATCATGTCCAAAATGCCTTTATTATGTTCGCGAAGTAAAGAACAAGATCAAACAAAATCTGGTCATTCATTATTGATGTGGAACTGTGAAAACCTGCCAACCTTACTAGTTTTATACATGGACGAATTGGTCATTATAGACAATGATTAAAATAACTTTATAGATTTGAAAAAGGTTTAGTAGTTGATATTCATTGAAAATCGTTCAGAAAAGGATGTTTCTCAAATGAGCACTTTGGTTGCGAAAAAGACTTCACGTTATTTATTTTTAACATTCCATACAGACTCCGAATTCTTGGCTCCATGGTGGACAAAGAGCCATTTAAATCTCCACAATTCATGAAGATGGTCTAACTTGGTGCATGCGCTTTCATTTTCTTTCATTAAGTATATTTATTTCTCATTATTTTCCTGGTAATTAATTTTATGTCATTAGATCAAGAAAAATATCAGACATACACGTGGTGTGTGATTAGCCTTATAAATATTTTAGCGGTCCAGTTTTATGATGCTGAAAACAAGAGTTAAGTTAGAGAGCACTGTGTAGAGATTCGGGTTTGGAATATTTTGGAACTCCCAACACTTACAGAAGGTTGAGGCATATGGTGAGGAATATTGTTAGGAAGAGAACTCTTTTAAACTCATACCAAAAACTACAGAATCTTGTACATGGATTGATATAACTTTTCTCTAGCGAGGGGGAGTGAGTGTTGGAGCTATTCACTATAACTCGTAAAATTTATTTTCTGATTATGGCTTCTAGAACTAATTGAAAAATGTCTTGTTCATTCCCATGTTCTTTTCGTATCCGGCATGCCCTTGGCAACTTCATTGACAATGTGTTAGAAACTTCATTTCACTCGAAAAAGATGAAGCTCAAGTAAAGTTCATCAAAATGCACCTTAACTCACTAGACGAATGGTCTGACGATTAAGAAGTAGGCAAGAAACATAAGGATGATACTCAAAGATTTCAGATGGATTCCATGGAACTTGTTGTTCCATTTGTAAATGTTGCCAATGTAGTAATCGATATCGACCACGATGATGGCATTATAAACGAAACTAATCTTAAAGATGAGATAAATGAAACAAATCTAAATAATGAGGACGAGTTCCTTCCTGCTCTAGAGATATTGTAAATACCCATCAGCGTTGAGGTCAATTTGTATATCATTTAAGCAGCTCATAAGAATATTGTTGTTATCTCCGTCCTCTTATGTGTATACATTAGTTTCGCTTTTATCAATTGTGTGTTTAATACGTTCATATTAATCGGACGGTTGGATTTGTTCAGTGCAAAATCTAGTGAGTGAGGTTTCGTATGTATTTAAGATCCCAAAGTCATTGTGAAAAATCATTTCCTCTAGAATTCTGGATCTCAATACAGATCTAATATGTATCTTACTGATATTCATTGTGGATATTTCTTTGTTTTTATGATAGGGATTTATTATCTTTTTATTTTTCTGCACTGGAAATATGAGATACCAGGAGGAGCTTTTTGTAGAATGTATTTTGTAAAATTCGAAAATAGGGGTCTTACTCATACGATTGAGAAAATGATTTTGATAACTTTTAAGGCATGCTTTGAGAAGATGGAAGTTCTGTAGGTGTGTATTTATATTTCCTTGTCAAGGGCCATACAGTATGTCAAATGCATACATGGAGGTAGGAGTTCACATCTACACGCACGTACTAACGTGAACAACTCCTCAGCGCAAGCGTATTTGTGTACGTAAGTGCTTGAACATGAATAGTTACCAGCATCCATGCAATGTACATGAGCTTTTACGTGTTCGTTGTCCTTGATCAAATCCTGATATCTTTCTAAGTATTCACACACTTTTCTAACAACTAAGTTTCTTGTTTAGCACAGAGACAGACTGAATAATGAATCTTATTGTTAGGGTACTCATACCATGTTCTTTGCCTTGCGAATGAAAATGGAGATGGTACGAAAGTACGTATACAATGGTTTGCAAATGGGCAGGGACATACGCAGGTGTTTGCAAGTGGAGGATGGAGATGTAGTTTGTTCGTAGTAGGAGCACTGATGATGCGCGCTCGTGGGATACTTGTTTACTCCTGTACCATAAATGCTTCCGCATTGTATGTATTGCAAAGAATCTTTGTTGTTTTATTTTTTTTTTTCAACTGGAGGTTCGAAAAGCATCTACTCCCCTGAATTTTAATTTTGAAAGAATAAATATACACGTGAATGGGTATACTACCCATAAGATCCTCATATCCCACAAAGCAGAGGTTACACAAGGTCACAACTGGTTAGGTGAATGGACCTAATTTCAAGTGTATCTCTCGTATTCCACAAAGCCAAGGTTAGAAAAAATCACAAGTGATTTACTACTGATTTAAATTGGCCAAGGCCATTACATGTCAATCCTAGGAATTGAACATGAGCCTCTACCTCAAGCGACTAGTGTTAAACCAACCCACTTATGAGACTTGAGGCTAGTGCTAAATCAACCCACCTATGGGAAGTGAACATCTTTCTTGTTTTAAAGATAGCATGATTGCCTCCACAATCATTGTTTTCCGGATCGGAATTGTATCTGTGCACTGATAGTAGATGATATAGACAGCCCAAGTTGTGCTTGCATAACTTGGCTGGCTGATGGTCAGTCTCCATCACATCAAGATTTTAAAGGGATGCAGGACAGATCGAGATTGTAGTAGAAGATTCGTTGTAAAGCAAGAAATGATACTCACTGGAAGATTTGGAGGGAGCGATGTGCTGTCAATTTTGGCCAAACTCCTAAGGAATGGTCGATCGAGAAATCCTTGTTTCTCCTAGGTAAAAGAATCTCCCGAGATAAGAGATCTCCACCGTTTAGACATCACTGTATTTATCTCCTCGAAAACAACAAGCTGAAACCCAAATGGATCCCACATGAAGGTGATGATAAATTTATCCGCCTCATTTGTAATGCCCTCTAGCTTGCCATACTACTCCCCTGCATTGTGGGATTTGGGGGGTCTCATGGGCACTAGTCACAGTCACTTGTAATTTTTTTTTTCTTTATTTTAATTAAAGTCCGGGAGATTAGGCTAAGGCCGAACTTCCTTTTATTAAAAAAAAAAGA
The DNA here is from genome assembly GCA_020310875.1 of Ceratopteris richardii. NCBI lineage: Eukaryota > Viridiplantae > Streptophyta > Polypodiopsida > Polypodiales > Pteridaceae > Ceratopteris > Ceratopteris richardii. The sequence goes on from CM035406.1 coordinate 189,727,865, forward strand.
AATGATACTCGCATGTTGACCTCTTAATAATCCAAAAACAAACAATAGTCAATAACAAACTGAATCAGAAGGGTCAGCGTCACTGACAAAGTGCTCATCAACAGAAAAAGATGTATTCCGTTGGCATACTGGAGCGGTCACTACAAAAGTAGGAGTTGTTTCTCCATCACAGATGAACTTATCATTGGCTTCAATTATTATGGCGCGTAGAGAACTTCAGGCCATCAGAAACCACTGACATACTGGCTGGAGTAAAGGTTAACGTGTATAAGAAGTTGCTGCATTATAACAATTACTGGAGTAAAGAAATATTCATGGGGATTAGTTATTATAATTTTCTTCTTTTGAGGAAGTTCGGCGCCATGCTCTTGGTTATACCTATTTGAAAGATCATACTCTTGTTGCCATGCTGTTCATAAGACGACAATTAACGTGACCGAAGAGACAAAAAGTCCTCCCCACACGTACTGAAGCTTCACTACACCACAAGGAAGAACGCTACTTCTTCTATTATCCTTCAGAGGAGTGCCTATGATAGATCGACCGCTCTTTATGGGAATGCTACATCATGGGGAGAAAACTTCCTTTTTTTTTGCCAGAAGATAAAACACTGCAATAATGGACATACAAGTTGTTGAAAATAAAAAGTCATCGAGTCTTTCTCACTTGGGAGCATGAAGAGGTAAAGCAAGATGACAAAGGATGTAAGCACGGAAGGAATCCTAAAACCAGATGCATCAAGCGGAGCATCGAAGGGCCGAATGAATCAGACAATGTTCTTTTTTTATATGAAAGGATGTTCGACCTTGGCATCAGACAATCTTCTTGGTTGGTGTCATAATTCTTCATTTAAAGTGACATTCTTGTAGCAGAAACTAGTCAACTATGGGATTTGAAATAAGAGGCTCTGATTTATATCGTCAATCACTCAACTTTTCTTGCAGATTATGCAAATGCACCGACATCCACGCACAGATAAGCTATTCTCAGAAATGAAAATGCCCAGATGCGTATTATTAAGCACAATTACCATGACCTCGGAAAGTCATCTGTGTGATAATTCTCTTGAATGGCCGTACGGCCTCTTATTCTATACCGAGAAGAGTAACAGTCCCTCATATCTTATAGTTCTATTTTTCTTTTTATGACATCCCACTTACTTTCCTGTGATTCAAATTCAACAAATTTAAAATTTGATTAAGAAACATAAATTCTTCGTCTCGTGAGTCGTGTGCATCAACTTCGTTCAGCTTTGCCTAGGGCGTCCTTTATTTGATATTTTCCCACACCTTACATGTAATAGAAGTTTTCCAGTTCTACATTGTCTCATAATGCTCACATTTTAATCTGGTGGGTGTCACGCTAGCTTTAGATTGTATACATTTGATAGTTTGCGCAAAGCTGTCATGTGCTTTTGCATTTTAATGCGGGTCTTACCTCTAAGTTCTTATGGAGACTAGGACACTAGAAAGGCGTTTCATCATGCGGGGAAGCAATCTCTCGGAATTACTGTTTCTCAGAAGGCACAACAGTCCAAAACATCCCGCATCCCATCAACAGTAAAGCATCGGAGATGCGGTCGTGAAGGTGTTGCATCTTCTTGAGATTCTGGCCCTGACAAAGCTGAGACCCTTTGTTGATTTGAATCCAATGCCGAACTTTTCCAGCTTTAGGTACATGCAAGTAAGCTTTTTTGTGGCGGGATTCCAGCTTCTTGCATTACAACGTAAAAGGGGGCAGGTCAAGTTAAAATTATAAATACACATGCATTCATAATGAAAAAAAAAACATACATTGATTTACAAGTACCTAAACCGACGCATTCATTAACTAATTCAAAAGTAAAGGCAAACGAAAAGTTGTTTTGACTCATCAGTGGGGCCACCCTTCCCTCTCGCAACGCACCGACCTCACCATCTCTGATCACTACCTGATCGTCATCACTTTTCAACCCCCCACCAAGATCCGTAAGGCTCCTTGGTCCATGCTAGTGTGCCCTCCTTCTCTCTCCCCTCCGTCCATCAAGAAATTTCTGATGTGTGGAAGGAGGCATTCGCCTCTGGCTTGTCCCCAGCCAAGTGTTGGAGAAGTGCGGTCGATAAGTCACGACAGATCATGATTAGATCCAGGAAGATGCTAGAGACTGTGCGGCGGGCTCGTAGAGAAGCTCTATATCATAGACTCTGGCGGCTCGAGGAGGAAGTGAACAAAGGAAAATCTCAAGCCCAGAAAGGACTTCGAAAAATCAGAGCGCTGCTGAGATACGAGGAAGAGATACAAAGGAAAAATTTGCAAATTTTCTTCAAGGAGTGGTGGGCTGGCAAAGCCGACAAACCCACCAAAGAGATGTGCCGTATCCTCAAAAGGAAACACAACAGAGAATTGATCCCCTTATTGCTAGACGCAAGTGGCAATGTATGCAATACGGAAGAAGATAATTTTGGGATCATTGAAGGGCACTTCACGAGACTCCTGGGGACCTCAAACCCCCTCTCCCACCATAGAAGGGACTGTATGGCAGCCATATCTAGGGTTTCCCCCCACAGGATACCACTCAACCTTCAATCTCTGCTTCATGCCTCTATCTCTGAAGCCGAAATCATTGAGGTCATTGATGCCCTCCCTTCAGGTAAAAGCCCGGGACCCGACGGGCTCACTAATGAGTTCTTCAAATCCTTCAAGTTGGTGGTTGCCACCCCTCTTCCTTTGGTCTGGCAAGAGGCACTCAAGTTTGGCGCGCTTCCTTCTTGTCTCAACAATGGCATTATCAAGTTAGTACACAAAAAAGGGGAAAAGAATAGAATAGAGAACTGGCGTCCCATTACAATGCTCCAAACAGGATACAAGATCATCGCCAAAGTCATTGCCAACAGAATCTCTTGCCACTTGAGAGCGTGGTTAAGCGAGGACCAAAAAGGTTTCATCAAAGGCAGGTCAATTTTGGAAACCATTATAGATATCTGGGAAGGTCTTGAATTTGCAAATGAGTCTAAACAAGAAGTAGTATTCCTCAAGATCGACTTTGATAAAGCCTACGACAGGCTAGAATGGGACTATATTCTACAGTCGCTACAAGATCTTGGATGTAGTCAGAAATTCACCAAGATGATTGCGACCCTTCTCGGAAATGCATCGACCCAAATTAACATTAATGGAAAACTTTCAAAGGTGATCAAACTTAGAAGATCTATCAGACAAGGGTGCCCATTGGCTCCCCTTCTCTTTGCCATTGCCACGGAAGGGCTTAGCAGGCTGGTGGAGCATCAGGTGGAAGCTGGTAACATTAAAGGCCTTCGTTTGCCGCATGACCACAGTCAGATCACCATGAGACTTTTTGCCGATGATATGAACGCTTTTGTTCACAATGATAGTACCAGCCTGGAGACGTTTTGGAAGTGTCTTGCTACCTTTTGTGAAGCCTCTGGATCCATAATCAACCACTCTAAGACCGCCTTTAGAGCTATTGGTGGGTCATAGCCCGACCTTCTCATTGATCATGGCTGTCAAATCATTCCACAAGGCCAAATTTTTCGGCTTCTTGGGATTCCCTTGGGGTTTGGCGTCTCTATGGAACAGCGGTGGAACTGGGTGCTTGCCAAACTCGAAAACAAGCTTAACTATTGGAGAGGTATGCAAATCAATCTTGCTGGTCGTGCTATGGTTATCAACACGTTCCTCTTATCATCTACCATTTATTTCCTTTCTTGTTGGAGACCGAAAGAGCAAGATATGTCCAAACTGGATAGTATTTGTAGAAACTTCCTTTGGACGGGCGACCACAATAGGAGGGGGGTGCCTAAAATCAAATGGTCCATCTGCACCAGCCATAGAGATAGTGGGGGACTTGGTATCTTGGACATTGGGTGCATGGCTAACAAACTGTCGGCCAAATGGATGATTAAGGCTTGGTGCAACGGGGAGGCCTCGTGGGCCAAGTTGATCTTCAGAAACAAGAATGAGTTGGCGCTCATGGGTTTCCCAAATTGGAAGAATCTTGACATCTTGACCTTGCTGTTTTCCCCGATCTCCGTCTTCCCGAAAGGCTCTAATCTGGTGTGCTCCCTTTGGAAGAGTTGGAATAAAGTCAAAAGCTTCACAAGAATAAGTGAAGACTGGAAGTGGGCTGCCGGTATCAGACAAAACGACTCTATCTGGTTTCCGATCCATGGCATCCGGAGTGTGGAATCTTGGAACATTCAAAATGCCAAGAAGTTATGGAACAAAGGCTTCAAAAAATGGAAACATCTCTGGAAACAAGACACCAACCGTTGGATCAACTTTGAGGATATTAACCCTAGCATCAACATTTCGCATGAAGAATGGAACACTTTGCAAAGCAGATGTCTCGCCTGGGACCGACACAAAGTTCGCCTTCTGATGGGACAGGACATGTCGAGCTCGCTTGGTCTCAAATGGCACAATGGGAATAGCCTATCAAAAATCCCGAACATCAAAGAAACGATCGACTATCAGGTTAACCTCAACAAAAAGTGGTGCCTGTCATGGACGCGGCTTCGGTGGGACATGAAGTTCATGGCTATCTAGCACCCCCTCATAGAAATCAAAAAGTCTGTCCTCTTATGGCAAATTCTTCATCATGGAATCTCGACCAACCTTAAGGCTAGCAAAATTTGTGGGATCCCTCCCTGGTGCAAACGCTGCTACCGGTCTATCGAAGATGTTTCACACATCTTCTTTACCTGCCCCAACTCCAACAGAATCTGGCAGGTGGTTGGAAAGAGAATTAGACTTCAAAAACGTCTCAGTTGGCAGCAAGCCCTGCTGGGAGAAGCGATCGGCTGCTCCGCGACTCTCTGGAACGCCATCAGAGGGGAGGTCCTATGGAAAATCTAGCGGGAAAGATGTGCTTTCAACTTCGGTGACTCCCCCAAGGAGTGGTCAATTGAGAAATCGTTGTTCCTCCTTGGCAAAAGGATTGTCAACTGTAAAAAATCACCCCCCTTTAGGCATCATCAAGTACTCCTTTTGATCGATAACAAGCTTAAACCTAAGTGGGCCCCACATGAGGGTGATGAGAGGGTAATTAACCTTCTTTGTAATGTCATCTAAGCTCTGTAAAAGCTTCCCCTGCTTTGTGGGATTTGGGGGGTCCCGTGGGCACTAGTCCCCTTCTCTTGTACTTTTCTTTATTTAATTCAAGTCCGGGAGAGTAGGCTTATGCCGAACTTCCTTTATATTGAAAAGTTGTTTTTTTTTTTGAGATACAGCTTGAAGGCATCAGCCACTAGACTACGCAAGCTCAAACCTATTTATTTATAATCCATACATAGTTCTACAAACCTCCGATTCCCAAACCTGCGTAGGCAGGTCTTTAAAAAGACAAATTCACCGCCATGCACACCCAACCCACATGTGCAAACAGGTTTAATATGTTAAGAACTTGAAGAAGGAGAGGCATTAATATATGAAGGGAAGGAAGAAGTGATCGATCAAAAAACTTACGTGATGAGGGATTTCACTTATTCAAAGCAAGATGAGAGATGTTAGTTGGACCTTTTATATATCCAGTAATATCTTTGCTCTTTTTCTAAGTCTCAAACGTGAAAGGTATTTGAAATAAGAATATCTAATACCCCATCGTAAGTTAAACGTTAAAGATTCCATGACACTCTTACAGGCTACAGTATAATCCAAATGTGCATTGACCACTGAAAAGCTAAGTACGTATAGAATCTTTGCTCTTCATCTGGCATGCCCATTTTGGATAACGATGGTATTGTGCCATTATCCTTTAAAGTCCAACGAGTAGATCGAAAGAGCGCCCAATGCTCTAAGTAAACAAAGGTTTTCTCTTCCAAAAAAATACTTGGCATAATATCTATCTCATCGATTTGCAAGAGTTCGTATAGGTAGTACATAGAGTAAAATTCATTTCTCAAACATTTGTCTCATTGTTTGTACTAGTGAAGAAACTTTCCTTTTCAAACTAGTAAATTACCCTCAAAAGATGTTGTAGCTCTTTTCCGATGATCTAGCATTCATTTCCAAAATCTGTTCATATGCGCTTCATAGAAAAAGATTATGTCAATCCATTCTTCTTGGAGATAAAAGTAAAGTTTCTGCCGGGGACCATATTCTCCTAGAATTAGTTGGAGGTCATAAAAGTAAATGTGAAGACTATGTTAGTACCCATGGGACCCCTCATATATCACAACGGAGGTGCTAGATGTCTGACATGGCTACCATTATAGAGCACCAAGGCTCACTAGAGCATGGCTTGAGCAAAGATGACTCTAAGGTCGAACTTGTTTATCACAAAGTTTTTAGTCGACATGAGGCCACAAACAACTAAATCTGAAACGCTATGTTTTATGGGCCCAAAGGCCAATCATCTACTTGATGAAACAAATACCGGATGTTGTAGCACGGCCGGTGAACTCTCTCTCTCTCTCTCTCTCTCTCTCTCTCTCTCTCTCTCTCTCTCTCTCTCTCTCTCTCTCTCTCTCTCTCTCTCTCTCTCTCTCTCTCTCTCCCCCCAACCCCCTCCTTCCCGTCAACCTCGCCCACCCTCTCTCTCTCTCTCTCTCTCTCTCTCTCTCTCTCTCTCTCTCTCTCTCTCTCTCTCTCTCTCTCTCTCTCTCTCTCTCTCTCTCTCTCTCTCTCTCTCTCTCTCTCTCTCTCTCTCTCTCTCTCTCTCTGTCTCTCTCTCTCTCTCTCTCTCTCTCTCTCTCTCTCTCTCTCTCTCCCTGCCCGCCGCAGCCCCCTCCCGCTCATCAACCTTGCCCACCCTCTCTCTCTCTCTCTCTCTCTCTCTCTCTCTCTCTCTCTCTCTCTCTCTCTCTCTCTCTCTCTCTCTCTCCCTCCCTCCACCTCCTCTCTCTCTCTCTCTCTCTCTCTCTCTCTCTCTCTCTCTCTCTCTCTCTCTCTCTCTCTCTCTCTCTCTCTCTCTCTCTCCCCCTCCCTCCCTCCCGATCCCCATAGCCCACCCCCCCTGCCACCCCCTCATCTTTTCCCTCATAGTCCCCACACTCCTCCCCCTCTCCTCCACCTCCACCACCATCTCCCACTCCTCCATCCCCTCCACCTCCGCCTCCTCCATCCCCTCCCCCTCCTCCCTCCCCTCCTCACAACCACCCCCCGCGAGCCCCTCATCTTTTCCCCCACAACCCCCACACTCCTCCCCCTCTCCTCCACCTCCACCACCATCTCCCACTCCTCCCCCTCCCCTCCACCTCCACCTCCTCCATCCCCTCCCCCTCCTCCATCCCCTCCTCATAGCCATCCCCCCCCTGCGAGCCCCTCATCTTTTCCCCCCCATAGTCCTCCTCCTATCCTCCACCTCCACCACCATCTCCCACTCCTCCCCCTCCCCTCAACCTCCGCCTCCTCAATCCCCTCCCCCTCCTCCATCCCCTCCTCACAGCCACCCCCCCCCTCGCGAGCCCCTCATCTTTTCCCTCGCAACCCCCACACTCCTCTCTCTCTCCTCCACCTCCACCACCATCTCCCACTCCTCCATCCCCTCCATCTCCGCCTCCTCCATCCTCTCCCCCTCTTCCATCCCCTCCTCACAGCCAACCCCCGTGAGCCCCTCATATTTCGCCCCTCAACCCCCACTATCCACCATCTCCACCTCCACCTCCGCCTCCTCCATCTCCTTCTCCTCTATCCCCTTCTCCTTCATCCCCCTCCACCTCCACCTCCGCGTCCTCCATCTCCCCCTCCCCCTCCACCTCCACCTCCATCTCCTCCCTCCCCTCCACATCCTCCATCTCCTCCACCTCCTTGATGGCATCGAACTGCAAGCTGTACAGAAAAATGAGCATTGGCACAAGCTTCATGGACGTGCCAGATGAGCTAGTGACTAATGGTTCAACTACTCCCCTCCATGCCATCAAAGTCCTCATCCAGTTCGACAAATCCATGAATAAAGCCTTGGAAACAAGGATTAAGTCTAAGGTGTCTTTTAAGGGACATTTACATACATACAGATTTTATGACAACATGTGGACATTTCTTCTCGAAAATGCTATGTTCAAGAAGGATAACAAAAATTTGCAGGTAGACCTGGTGAAAGTGAATGCGTGTGATGACCTTAGATGTTCTGCCCACAGGCGTGCTACACTGATGAATTCGACGAGTTTACCACCTTGGCCTATAGGCCCAGGGAATCTTTTGAAATTTCATTGTGATGGGGATAGATCATTGCAATTATTGATCTTCAAACTCCCACCACTCCTCTCAAAACTCCTCCCACCACTCCAACCTCCACTCCTCCCCCCCCCCCCCCCCCCCCCCCCCCCCCCCCCCCCCCCCCCCCCCCCCCCCCCCCCCCTCCACTCCACCCTCAACTCCAACCTTGACTCCACCCTCCACTCCACCCCCCTCAAATTCAGCCCTTACTCGACCCTCAAATCCAACCCTAACTCCAACCCTCAACTCCAACCCTAACTCCACCCTCCACTCCACCCTCTCCCAACTCCACCCATGGCACACTCCACTCCACCCACCCTCAACTCCACTCTCCATTCCATCTTCCCACACCTCCCAGCACTCCCCATACCACTCACACCACTCACTACCTTCCACCACTCAATATGTAAGATAGGCAAAAGATGATATTGGAGCTTCCATGACATGAGTCAAAGAAGATTTCTTTCATGGTTAGATGGTCAAAAGCTACTACAAGAATTATGTGAAAGATGTGCTTCTGAGGGTCATTTCAATATCAGGCAGCACATAATGAGGATCTTAGCTTGCATGCAAAAGTGATAGTAAAAGTGTGAGTGGTAAAAGGTTGCCGCCAACCATTCATGGCGAATGCCTATTTTTGAGGATCCAATTCAAAAATGGTGGCATATTTGATCTACCCCTCCAATATTGGGCCAATGAATCGGCGCATGATCAATGGACGTGAGGAATTGGCAAGGCCCTCTTGGCCTATTGGAGCTTATAAAATAATATACTACTACTCATTGGAGAGACATATACAGACACGTATAGAGCTTATTTTCGGCATCTTTTTTGGTCCTCTATTTGCACTTTGTGGCTACAAGCCTACTGTAGGAAGTCACTTTATGGTGAGGATACAGAGCGTGGGCTTCCCAGTGAGGGCTAATAGCACTATAGTGTGAAGAAGTGGCTTGGTTTTGTCATTCAATTTGAGTCAATGGTATTTCCTTGCTTCTCCATTAGTGCAAAACTTCATACCTTTGTACTGAGCAATGCAAGTCTTCATGTAGTTGTGTTCATTTTATTGGACGAATCTCTTGTATTGATTCTGTTTTGTTCTTGATTGACATGGTAGCAGAGAGCATCAGCTTTTGGAGCATTTCCTTTGCCTATGTTGTAATCATCTGTTCGAACTAAGGAAGTGGGTTAGTCTTCCACTATTGTCATTTGTCATTAATCTTCTCCCTGAGTATTTACAATTCTGTGCAATTTGCGATCTGCCTGCTCATAGAAATGTTAAAGGGTATACTTCCCTAAGGAGAACCTCCCTTGAGTAGGTGAAGTACTAGAAGTAAAGATTTCATGATCTTGCTAAAAGTAGGTACCCCAGTACCTCCTCTACAGTTTGGCATGCACGATGGGGCCTTTGCATTTCTCTGATAGGCCCTGAGCATAGAAAATAGACCTTTTTCATTATTTGTGCCCTATTGCATCTTGCAAGTAGGTACATGACCCATACGCAAGCAGATAAGGAGCCTCTTCCTGTACGGAGGAGCCCTATAAAAACAGCTTTACCTTCGAATATTGAACTAACATCCCCTCTACCCCCTTTGAATTTATCTATTGATTTGGGTGAGACACCACTGTCAAAGGAAAAGCATATGAGAACATTGGACTTCTCCTCAGATACGTCAGAGGAAACACCAGTGGCAATTGAGGATCTCTCTCACTTACTCTCTAGTCTCAATATCAAGTTCCCTACCTTTAAGGAACAAGCTTATGAGGATGCTGATGATCATGTGAGGAGATTCATCTCCTTATGCCGTGGATGAGGTTTGCAGAATAGAGAGGATGCAATGTTGGTACTCTTCCCATCCACATTGGAAGGCCTTGCTGACAAATGGTATAGTCAATATGCAAATGGCCATTGTGCTACATGGGAGGCTCTGAAGACGGTGTTCTCACAGACATTTCGACCAAGTGACTCCTACGAAAGAGCTCTAGATCAGCTAGAGAACTTAAGGCTAAGATCAGGTGAATCCTTTCATGAACTTCACACTAGAACAAAAGCACTTGTTGCACGTCTGCCACATGCTCCAAGTGACTTCTTGGTTAAAAAATGGATAAAAAAACCTCTGCCCAGGACATCTCAACAAAAGCTATGTGAGTCTCTTAGATTGGATGCAACCCTTAATGATTTTGTTGCAGTGGCATCACGCATTGAAGAAGCTAGGCAACATTTTGAAGAGGAAATAGAACCAAATTATGCACTAGAAGTAGACCCTATTGGGAAATTGAGGAAAGAACTCGAGGCATTGAGAATGCAACAAAATCACCAAGAAGAGAAGGTCTTGCCACCGCTGCGTTGCATTGATGATGAAGTAGCCCAACTTCACCACAAGTAAGAAGATTTGCGGACCACTCAGGATATAAGAAGGCAGATTTGGTGTACAATATGTAACAACAATGGACATTCCAATGATAATTGTCCTAACAGGGTAAGCTATCATATTTGTGGAAAGCATAGCCATGAAGCTAGAGACTATCACTACCTCAAGTGTACACAGCAACGAGGTAACCCTCAAGCTCTGGATTCATATTATGCTAGTACTTCAAATGCACCTAATAGAGAGGAGAATTGTACAACGAAGCCTAGATATAATAGGCCATTCATGTGTTATCACTGTGGTGAGTATGGCCATATGCAAAATAGGTGTTCCATTCCAGAAGATGCACCTCATTGTCAGCATTATCCAGAGGCCAAGGATCACTATACCAAAGATTGCCCAAGAAGCTGCCCCACTCCAATTCACATTATTGTAGTCTCCCCACAAGTAGAAGTTATGAGCACTCAGTCTTATGTTGTTTCATCTTCTTCAATACCCATGATTACTAGAGCCAGACAAGCAACAGAAACCTATAGAGAGGAACAACAAGGACTCCAAGATAGGGAGGAGGAAAAGAAGGCGGGATGGAAGGGCCAAGTAAATATTGAAGGAGCTTATGAAAGTATGGCTACTTCACTAAGAGACCAACCAACAAGTCTGCAAGAAGACAAACATGAGGTAAACATTAAGCAGAGCTTGAAAGGTATTCATAACAAGGTTAGTTTGTATGACATCATAAAGATGGATTCAAAAAATAAGAAGTGACTTATTAAAGATTATACACTCTGCTTACCTAAGCCAACCACCTAGCATAAATGGTTTCATGGTTAATTTTAACCCTGCACCCTTGGCATACTACCAAAGCTGAAGGTTATCTATTTTTATAAAGGATGAATCTCTCTCAGGTGTGATCATAGATGGAGGCTCGCATTCATTTGATGCGAGATTTCACAATGAGGAAACTGAATTGGAACCCCACTAAGATGGCACCATTCACAGTTACCCTAGCAGATCATCATCAGGTTGTGCCAGCTGGCATTATTGAAAAGATACTCATGATAGTAAAGGGTTGTCACTTTGATCTTGATTTTTTTGTTATTGCACTTCCACATGAGACTTCTTACCCTTTACTCCTGGGAAGGCCTTGTCTAAGACAAGCAAAAGCTTTGCAAGATTGGGGGTAAAACAAATTGTGGATTTAAACAAATACCAATAGCTGACTACAACTACATTTGGAAGAAGGATTCGACTCAAGGAAAACTACTGGGTATACTATGGACACTCAGGTAATGCCTTCTTTACCCCAAGAAGAAGAATAATTATTGAGTTGGATGATGGAAAGTACAGAGTGTTGCACGGTGGAAATCAATGAAATAGAGGAAGAAGGTACAGATGAAGGAGTTGCACGAAAAGGCCATGAGATTCACAAGGAGTTAGAGAATGAGAGTTTGCCAAAGAATACAAACTTTGAAGGGGAAAAAAATATAGAAGTATCAGGAAAGGAAAGTTATGAGCCTGAATGCAGAGAAGGTCTTCCCTTTTCAATATACCTCAAGGGTGGACCAGAGAACATATTGTAGAGTATAAGTTAAATTCCACTCCTACATACAGTGGAGATGATTTCTCAAGCAAGACTAGTCCTGAAATACTTGTTCAAGAAGTAAATCTAGGAGATGAAGAAAACCCTCAAGTAGTCCACTTGGTCACTTGGCTATGGCATTATCCCCCTTTACTACAGAAGGTAACTTCTTTACTTTTTGCTTATAAAAACATCTTCGCATGGTCCTACAAAGATTTAGCAGGGATACTAGAGGAACTTGGATTACACCAAATACCCTTAGTTGAAGGAGCCACGTCTGCAAGAAGTAGGCCGTATCGACTCAATCCAAAGTATGCAGAGGCAGTAAAGTTGGAAATTACAAAACTAGAAGAAGCAGGTCTAATTGTTCCAATAGAACATTCCAGGTGGCTTTCTTCTATGGTTATTGTACCCAAGAAAAATAGTGGAAAAATAAGAGTTTGCGTCGATTTTCGTGCCTTGAATAAGGTAACTCTTCAAGATGGATTTCCTCAACCCTTCAGAAAGCAAGTACTTGAGGAAGTAGCCCGACACACTTTGTATAGCTTTCTGGATGGTTTTAGTGGCTACAATCAGATAGTGATCCATCCTGATGATAGGGACAAGACAGCCTTTGTTACTCCATGGGGCACTTATATGAGAGAGAGAGAGAACACTAATCTTGATATTAGGGTTTTGAAATCCCTAATTTATAAACTCTAATTCATCCTTTTAGCCATATGTTTGAAGTATATGTACACCTCCGACGTCCTACTAGAGAGATGTCTCTCCTCCCAACCTTATGCCTCTATATATAGCTACTCGAATCAACGAGGATCATAATATATGTAAAGATATATACACATCATGTAGATAGGATACATAAATATAAAATGGAGTAGATATATTATGCATCACACATACATGCCTAAATGCACACATAAATATATATATATATACATACTAACATATTTACATGTACATATCTACACATACATGTACATGCCTACATGCACACATAAACATATATATACATGCATACATATTTACATGTACATATTTACACATAGACACATATACATATATACATGTACACAATTATAAACACTTGCATATATTACGTACATGAATACATGAATATTTTGCATAAATGCATATGCATATATACACATATGCATATTTAACACATGTATACATATATCACACACATGCAAACACATACATATACATGAAGTACATATATATGCATACTAACATATGTATACATATAATACACATGAATACACACACATATGCATACATACATGATAAAAATTTAATCCTCGAAGATAAAGCTATATATAAAATAATTAGGCATACCCCCGAGCTTCATGTTCTAACTTAGAAGAACATGATTTCATCTCTCTAGTAGGATTCATCGTCATTCAAGTTAATAAAAAAAACCTATTATCTGATATCCATTCAGAAGCTTCAAGTTACTATCTAATCTGCTCATATGTTTTCATTATTGCCATCATTTTGGTAAGACATCAATATAGTCTCATCTTCATTATCCTTATTGATTTCATTTATTTCTTCTATTGTTAAATCTATGTGTTCATGAATCACATCATCTATTGGTGGATATATCTATTTCTAGTAATTCCTCTTCCTCATCAGTAGAATCAGCATGTAGAGAATTATCCTCTTCATCAAAAAGATTAGTATCATTATCACGTATAATGAGTCTAATTTCTATTCCAGATGTTGATGTATCAGTATCTGATGCTGAATCATCATGAGGACTTTCTTCAATCTCTCTAACAATAAACTGTTCAAACAATGACCTACCTCTAGGTTGCACATGAATGACTTGCCACCAAGGATGAGCATCTAGGTTTTTATAAAAAAATGCTTGCTCAATATGCCTAGGAAGAATATATAGTTCTTTAGTAGACCGCATTACCTTGGAAGAATCAATTGCCCAAAACCTAGATAATTCCTTTCTTATTGTAGAATTACTACCTTTATACTCCGCTCGATACCAGTCAACCTTCAAAATGACCTATCAAAATATATAACAACAAAAACGTCCCATTATTAGGTGCTTAAAAAAATAACTAACTAAAAAAATATATATATAAACTTTTTTCTACCTGTTTGAATGTACGAAATGAAATTTCGTAGATACCAACAATAGTTCCTACGTAACCAAGTTCGCTATCTATAAGGTTCGTGTCTTTTGAGCTAGCACGTGATAGTTGCTTGAAACAAGCAACAATAGAAGTTAATTAAAAAATAAAAGATATCCAATATTCATACATATTAAATATAAAAGTATCATAATTACCTTATAAGTGATCCAAGACAATAGATCACATCTCGTACTCCTTTCGTTGTATATCCATCGATAACCAAAAGTAAAATATGTTTCAAAAAGTTATGCCAGTCATGGGTCTTTAACCCAGATAAGCTCTTATCATCCATAGTAAACATGTTTTGAAACGATGCTCCATAACCTCTAGGAGTCTTGATCAATTGAATTCTATTGTTGATATTCTGTATCTCTTTTGTTGTAAGTACCCAAGGAGCAGATGCATAAGTCGTCTCTTGTCGATGTCTATCAAAAACTGGCCATAACTTTGGTTTGGATTTTTTATCTTTCAAATCATTCCTTGATGTTGTGGTATCTTTTAGTCCAAGAAGATGCTGCCATATGAATAACCAATATTTTTGAATATATGCATAGGATCAAGAAGATGACATACTTTTAACTCTTTCCAATACTCCAAAGAATACCATATTGATATGTTCTCTGCGAGTGCCAATTTCCCTTTACCTCTATTCACATACTCATTATCTAAATCATCACTGAAGATTTCTGCTTCTGGATCTATCAGAGGTCCATCTGTCCATTTTTTATACCAATCCATAGGCGTCATAGGTTTTGGATACTGGCCTGTTTCAAGCTTTCCATTAAAATGTATCGCTTCTCTTTTAGATCTTAATGGATGATCATCAGGCAATAATCATCGATGTCGAAGATAAATATTTTTGTTGAGATTCTTACTATAGATTGATCTCAATCAATCACCACAATATGGACAAGCTTTATAACCCTTAGTAGATATTCCTGCATCATGGAAAATGATAAAAATATAATTAGATTAAATCATATTTATTTGCATGCATATTGAATAAAAAAATTACATCAATACCTGAACAAACACCATATCCAGGAAAATCGTGAATAGTCCAAGCCACAATACCACGAATCGTAATATGTCTTTCATTGATGCTTTTCGATACATGAATGACATTAATACCTCTCCATAACTCTTGAAGATCGTCAATGAGAAGAGCAAGATATACATTCATATCTTTAACCTGTCTTTTGCCTGGGATTGAAAGTGAAAGCATTAAATGTTCCTTTTTAATGCTAAGATATGGCGGAAGATTGTAGTTTATGACTACCACTACCCATGTTGACCATTTACTGGATTTCATGGAGAATGGATTAACCCCATCTAATGCAACTCCTAACTTTAGATTCTGGGGATTTTTATGCAAATTCAG
>CM035406.1:189748497-189935997 GCA_020310875.1 Ceratopteris richardii
CCATAACATCTAAGGTCATCACAAGCAATCACTTTCACCACGTCTACCTGCAAATTTTTGTTATCCTTCTTGAACGAAGCATTTTTGAGAAGAAATGTCCACATGTTGTCATAAAATCCGTATGTATGCAAATGTCCCTTAAAAGACACCTTATACTTTTTTTTATATAAAGGAAGTTCGGCATTAGCCTACTCTCCCAGACTTGAATTAAATAAAGAAAAGTACAAGAGAAGGGGACTAGTGCCCACGGGACCCCCCAAATCCCACAAAGCAGGGGAAGCTTTCATAGAGCTTAGATGGCATTACAAAGAAGGTTAATTACCCTCTCATCACCCTCATGTGGGGCCCACTTGGGTTTAAGCTTGTTATTGATCAAAAGGAGAACTTGATGATGCCTGAAGGGGGGGGGGGATTTCTTACAGTTAACAATCCTTTTGCCAAGGAGGAACAACGATTTCTCAATTGACCACTCTTGGGGGGAGTCCCCGAAGTTGAAAGCACATCTTTCCCGCCAGATTTTCCATAGGACCTCCCCTCTGATGGCATTCTAGAGAGTCACGTAGCAGCGGATGGCTTCTCCAGTAGGGCCTGCTGCCAACTGAGATATTTTTGAAGTCTAATTTTCTTTCCAACCGTATGCTAGAGGCTGTTGGAGTTGGGGTAGGTAAAGAAGATGTGTGAAACATCTTCAATAGACCGGTAGCAACGTTTGCACCAGGGAGGAATCCCACAAAATTTGCTAGCCTTAAGGTTGGTCTAGATTCCATGATGAAGAATTTGCCATAAGAGGACAAACTTTTTGATTTCTATTAGGGGATGCCAGATAGCCATGAACTTCATGTCCCACCAAAGCTGCGTCCATGACAGGCACCACTTCTTGTTGAGGTTAACGTGATAGTCAATCCTTTCTTTGATGTTCAGGATTTTTGATAGGCTATTTCCATTGTGCCATTTGAGACCAATCGAGCTCAACGTGTCGTGTCCCATGAGGAGGCGAACTTTGTGCCGGTCCGAGGCGAGACATCTGCTTTGCGAAGTTTTCCATTCTTCATATGAAATGTTGACGCAAGGGTCAATATCCTCGAAGTTGATCCAACGGTTGGTGTCTTGTTTCCATAGATGTTTCCATTTTTTGAAGCCTTTGTTCCATAACTTCTTGGCATTTTGAATGTTCCAAGATTCCACACTCCGGATGCCATGGATCGGAAACCAGATAGAGTTGTTTTGTCTGATACCAGCTGCCCACTTCCAGTGTTCACTAATTCTTGTGTAGCTTTTGACTTTATTCCAACTCTTTCATAGGGAGTAGAGGAGATAAGAGCCTTTCGTGAAGACAGGGATCGGGGAAAACAACAAGGTCAAGATGTCAAGATTCTTCCAATTTGGGAAACCCATGAGAGCCAAGCCATTCTTGTTTCTGAAGATCAACTTGGCCCACGAGGCCTCCCCATTGCACCAAGCCTTAATCATCCATTTGGCCGCCAGTTTGTTAGCCATGCACCCAATGTCCAGGATACCAAGACCCCCACTGTCTTTATGGCTGGTGCAGATGGACCATTTGATTTTAGGCACCCCCCTCCTATTGTGGTCGCCCGTCCAAAGGAAGCTTCTACAAATACTATCTAGTTTGGACAGGTCTTGCTCTTTCGGTCTCCAACAAGAAAGGAAATAAATGGTAGAAGATAAGAGGAACGTGTTGATCACCATATCACGACCAACAAGATTGATTTGCATACCTCTCCAATAGTTAAGCTTGTTTTTGAGTTTGGCCGAGACCCAATTCCACCGTTGTTCCATAGAGACGCCAAACCCCAAGGGAATCTCAAGAAGCCAAAAAGCTTGGCCCTGCGGAATGATTTGACAGCCATGATCAATGAGAAGGTCGGGTTGTGACCCAACAATAGCTCTAAAGGCGGTCTTAGAGTGGTTGATTATGGATCGAGAGGTATCACAAAAGGTAGCCAAACACCTCCAGAACGTCTCCAGGCTGGTACTATCATTGTGGACAAATGCATTCATATCATCGGCAAAAAGTCTCATGGTAATCTGAATGTGGTCATGAGGCAAAGAGAGGCCTTTGATATTACCAGCTTCCACCTGATGCGCCACCAGCCTGCTAAGCCCTTCCCTCGCAATGGCAAAGAGAAGGGGAGCCAATGGGCACCCTTGTCTTATAGATCTTCAAAGTTTGATCACCTTTGAAAGTTTGTCGTTAACGTTAATTTGGGTTGAAGCATTTCCAAGAAGGGTCGCGATCATCTTGGTGAATTTTTTACTACATCCCAGATCTTGGAGTGACTGCAGAATAAAGTCCCATTCCCACCTATCGTAGGCTTTATCAAAGTCGATCTTGAAGAGAGAGAGAGAGAGAGAGACAGAGAGAGAGAGAGAGAAAGAGAGAGAGAGAGAGAGAGAGAGAGGGTGGGCATGGTTGACAGGCGAGAGGGGGCTGCAGGGGAGAGAGAGAGAGAGAGAGAGAGAGAGAGAGAGAGAGAGAGAGAGAGAGAGAGAGAGAGATATACAGAGAGAGAGGGGTGGGTAGGGTTGACATGTGGGAGGGGGCTAGAGGGGGGAGAGAGAGAGAGAGAGAGAGAGAGAGAGGGAGAGAGAGAGAGAGAGAGGGGCCTTCGCACCTTCTCGGTGCAATTCCTCCTTATTTGCTTATTTCAATAAGACCTAGATAAACTGCAAATAGTGCATGAAATAATGTATATACAGTGAATGAATTGCTTCCCATTTGACTTAATTCAGGTAATTTTTCACCCTAGAGATGTTGACCAAGGGTATCCTCTTATCTTGCAAATCCTCCAGATGCACTGATCCATGTGGTAATACCTTTACCACCCTGTATGTTCCTATCCATTTGGGTGCCTATTTGGTTAAAACTGCTCGGATCTGATGCACCAAAACCAAGGATCCTTCGTGTACTTCATTGGTCCAAAGATACCTATTGTGCAGTCTCTTGCACTCTTCTTGTTTTACCTCAAGTTTTTGCATTGCTCCTTCTCTGTATTCTTCTAATGGCACCAGTCTCCTAATTGGAGGTTCAATTCCAATGGTTTTGGCTCCCATTTCTTTTTTGATAATAAATTTGAATGGTGCTAATGGCTTTTTCCCATATACTAAGCGAAATGGACTCTCGCTAGTGGTTCCCCTTCTTGTGGTTTGGAAAGCCCAAATAGCACCACTCAATGCTTGTGGCCAAAAACTTTGATGATCAAAAGATAATTTGTGGAGCAACCCAATCAAAATCTTATTGGAGCTTTCTGCTTGGCCATTTGCCCTTGGATAGTACGCATAAGACTTTTTATGAAAAACCTTGTACCTGTCAAATATAAATTGGAGCAATTGATGTACAAAATATGTGCCTCTATCACTAGTGATTTCCAGTGGGCAATCAAATCTTGAGAAAATACGTTTATACAAAAACTTAGCTACTGTTAAGGCTATGCAGTCCGTAGTAGCTTTAGCTTCTGTCCATTTAGTTGCATAGCATGTGGCCATCAGAATATATTTCTCACCCCCAGGTTGACGAGTTGAACTAATCGCTCCTATGAAATCAAGACCCCATTTTTCAAATGGAAGCCATCCTGTAGATATGACTAAGGGTTGGAAATTCAATCTGGTTGGTGTAGGAGCACATCTCTGACATTCTTTAGCAAACTTGATCGCATCCTTGTAGATATGAGGCCACCATAGTCCTTTGTGGATGATTCTCTGAGCCAATTCTTTGCCCTTTAGATGCCCTTTAGTGTGTGAAGCCTCTAGCAAAAGATTTACCTCCTCTAGATAAATACGCTTTCTCAAGATACCATCTTGACAATATTTATATAAATTCCCATTTATAAGTGAGTATGCTTTGGTTTTGAGTAGTAATCTTCTCTTTTCTATTGGCGTTAAGTGATTTGGGAGTTTTCTAGTAGTGAGAAAATGGAGAATTCCATCATACCAATTAGACTAAGTTGCTATTAGGAAGAGATTATTATCCACCAATTCATCATTAATACCTATTGTCTGCTCGCTCATTGCGGTCCTCGATACCTAATCTGCCATGTAGTGCTCTCTTCCTGGCTTGATATGAATATCAAAGTTGAATTTTTGAAACAAGAGTAACCATCTCCAAACCCTTCCAGCCACCCTAGGTTTGATCAAGTACTTCAAGGGCTGCTGGTCAGATATGACTATAAAATGTACACCGAGATGGTAATGCCAAACTTTTTGAAGAGCAAATACAATAGCCAAAACTTCCCTTTCAGTCGTACTATAGTTCCTTTCTGCCTTGGTGAGTAGCCTACTAGCATAGGAGATAGGTCTATCAACCTTGTGTGATGATGGTTGAGCTAGAACCGCACCAACAACATGAAGACTGGCATTTGTATGCACATGAAACTGTAATGACCAGTTAGGAACACTTAAAAGTCGAGTAGTACATAACCTCAATTTTAGTTCACAAAATGCTTTCTTAGCTTCAAGACTCCATGAGAAGGGAACCTTTTTATTGGTAAGCCCTGACAAGGGCTTCACTATTTCTGAATACATTCGTATAAATCTTCTATGGTATCCTGCATGGCCCAAAAAACTTTGCACTTCCTTTGGGCTTTGTGGAATAGGCATGGAAAGGATTGCAGTAACTTTTGCAGGGTCAACCGTTATCCCTTCAACAAATACTATGTGACCAAGGAGAGTACCCTTAGTGACCAAAAAGTGACATTTAGCAAGATTTAACTTCAAACTTGTTTTGAGAGATTGCTCAAAGACTTCCTTTAGATTTTCCAAATGATCATGGAAATCTTGAACTACTGCTCTTCTATCTGTGCCTAAAAAACACTGAAAAATCATCCATGAAAAAAGTTGTTAACCACTTGCCCAATATCAGATACATTGTTGTATTAAATGAAGTGCATTTTTCAAGCCCAAAGCCATGTGGGTATAAACCCCCAACCCCAACCCCACTCAACCCAACCCCCACCTCCCCCCTCCACTCAACCCCACCCTTGCGCCCTCCACTCACCCTCATCCCCGCCCCCTCCACTCAACCCCAACCCCAACCCCGGCCTCCTCCACTCAACCCCAACCCCAACCCCCAACCCCAACCCCACTCAACCCAACCCCCACCTCCGCCCCTCCACTCAACCCCACCCTTGCGCCCTCCACTCACCCTCATCCCCACCTCCTCCACTCAACCCCCAACCCCAACCCCACTCAACCCCAACCCCAACCCCGGCCTCCTCCACTCAACCCCAACCCCAACCCCAACCCCGGCCTCCTCCGCTCAATCCCAACCCGAACCCCCGCCCCCTCCACTCAACCCCAACCCCAACCCCCGCCCCCTCCACTCATCTCCATCCCCGACCCTCGCCCCCTCCACTCACCTCCACCCTCGCCCCCTCCACTCACCCCCACTACAAATCAAGGTAATTGGAGAAGCGGTCTTCATGTTCGGCTATTGCTCCGAGAGCGAATAAACATGTTGCTGCAAAATCTCATAAAGTGAGCGTTGGAGCTGAAGAAAGTGGTACTGAGATGAGGTTACTTTGACTGACAATGCTATAGATAGGACTCACCCCCACTACAAATCAAGGTAATTGGAGAAGCGGTCTTCATGTTCGGCTATTGCTCCGAGAGTGAATAAACATGCTGCTGCAAAATCTCATAAAGTGAACGTTGGAGCTGAAGAAAGTGGTACTGAGATGAGGTTACTTTGACTGACAATGCTATAGATAGCGCCGGATAAGAAGTTCTGGGTCTAGAGCGATCTGAGGAGCAGCTGGGAGGTGAAAAATTGCACTCTAAACAGTCCTCAAAAAGGGGGAAAAGTATGGGATAAAAGTGTGCAGGGTAAAAAGTAGAAGCGCAGAAAAGATTTTGCCATGTGCCACCAATCATCCAGGAAGACTACCCATTTTTTGGAGACTCAATTCAAATCAAGGGAATAATTGACCTACCCTCCAAATTTGGGTAATCAACCGGCGCGTGATCAGTGGACGTGAGGAAGCGGCAAGGCTCTCTTGGCCTATTGAGGCCTATAAAAACAAGGGATTTGTGCTCATTTGGGTACACATTATTTTGGAGTTACATTGACGCGTGAATACGTGCAGAAGTCCTCTCTTGCACTTGGTGGTTTCAAGCCTATTGTAGGAGCTACTCTGTAGTGCGTATACAGAGGTTAGGCTTCTCAGTGGAGGGCTATGAGCACTATAGTGTAAGAGAGTGCCTAAGATTCTCTTTCTTTTCTGTGAGTCAGTATTAGTGTTAAGCTTTATTCTCTTGAGCAAATCTTGCCATTTGTATTGTTCTGGGTTAGACTGCATGTAATTGGCTCCCTTAAGATGATGGGAAGTCTCTGTGCATGGAGGTTATTCGCTTGTTTGGTAGCATGTTAGCCCTAAGCTTGTACATTTGAGCATCACATTGCCCAACCTTGTAATAATCTGATTCGAATCAAGAAGTGTATGGTCCTCCTTGCTCAATTGTTGTTCATATTTTGTGAAGTATGTACCACTCTGTGCAATCCTTGTTATCTGCCTCCTCACACAAATATTAAAGGGTATACTTCCCTAAAGAGAACTCCCCTTGAGTAGGTGACGTACTAGATGTGTTAATCTTTAATCTCTACTTTTGTTAAAAGTAGATACCCCAGTACCTCCTCTACAGTTTGGCACGCCCGGTGGGACCTTTGCATTTCTGTGAGAGGTGTTTTCCCCTATTGCAA
Source organism: Ceratopteris richardii (assembly GCA_020310875.1). NCBI lineage: Eukaryota > Viridiplantae > Streptophyta > Polypodiopsida > Polypodiales > Pteridaceae > Ceratopteris > Ceratopteris richardii. The sequence continues at coordinate 189,755,210 of CM035406.1, forward strand.
TTGCGAATAGGTACATGACCCATACACGAGCAGATAAGGAATCTCTTCGTGTTCGAAGGAGCCTTAAAAAGTTAGCAATAACCACGGCTAGTGAGTCTACCTCCCCTCTACCCTCCCTAAATTTATCTATTGATTTGGGCACGACACCATTGTCAAAAGAGGGGTATAGGAGAACTCTAGACTTCTCCTCAGATACGTCCGAAGAAACACCAGTACAAATGGAGGATCTCTCTCATTTACTCTCCAGATTAAACATCAAATTTCCTACCTTCAAGGGACAAGCTTATGAGGATGGTGATGGTCATGTGAGAAGATTTATCTCTTTATGCTGTGGACGAGGTCTGCAGAATAGAGAGGATGCAACGTTGGCACTTTTTCCATCCACATTGGAGGGTCTTGCAGATAAATGGTATAGTCAATATACAGATGGCCATTTCACTACATGGGAGGCTCTGAAGGCGGCATTCTCACAGACATTCCGACCAAGTGATTCCTCGGAAAGAGCTCTAGACCAGCTAGAGAACCTGAAGCTAAGGCCAGGTGAACCCAGGTCATCTCAACAGAAGCTTTGTGAGTCTCTTAGATTGGATGCTACCCTCAATGATTTTGTTGCAGCTGCATCACGGATTGAAGAAGCAAGGCAACATTTTGAAGGGGATACACAACCAAAGTATGCTGCATATCTGGATCCTATTGAGCAACTGAGAAGGGAATTGGAAGCATTGAAGATGCAACAAAATCAACAAGAAGATAAGGTCTTGCCACCACTGCGTCGCACTGATGATGAAGTAGCCCAACTTCGCCGAGAGTTAGAAGACTTGAAGAGCACTCAGGATATAAGGAGACAAATTTGGTGTACAATCTGTAATAACAATGGACATTCCAATGCTAATTGCCCTATTAAGGTAAGCTGTCAATTTTGTGGAAAAGATGGTCATGAAGCAAGGGATTGCTACTACCTCAAGGGTACACAGCAGAGAGGTAACCCTCAAATATTGGATTCATATTATGCTAGTACTTCAAATACATCTAATAGAGAGGAGAATAGGCCTGAAAAGCCTAGATATAATAGACCTTTGATGTGCTATAGTTGTGGTGAGTATGGCCACATGCAAAATAGGTGTTCTCTTTCAGAAGATGCACCTCCCTGTCAACATTGTCCAGAGGCCAAAGATCATTATACCAAAGATTGCCCAAGAGGTCGTCCTGCTCTAATCCACATGATTGCGGTCTCTCCACATGAAGAAGGAAAAACCACTCAGTCTTATGCTGTTTCATCCTCTCCAATGCCCATGATGACCAGAGCTAGGCAAGCAGCTGCAACCCATAGAGATGAACGACAAGGATTTCACGATAAAGAGGAGGAAAAGAAGTCTGGATGGAAGGACCAAGTAGAAATTGAAGGAGCTTATGAAAAGGTGGCTACTACTATGAGGGACCAATCAACAAGACTGCAAGAAAACACTCAGGAGGTAAACATTGAACAGATCTGTAAAGGTATTCATCACAAGGTTAGTCTATATGAACTTATAAGGATGGATTCAAAAATAAGAAGTGACTTATTGAAGATTATACACTCTGCTCACTTAGTCCAATCACCTAGTATAGATGGATTCATGATTGATTTTCCCCCTGCACCCTTAGCAGACTACCAAAGTTCAAGATTATCAGTTTGTATAAAGGATGAAGCTCTTACAGGTGTGATCATAGATGGAGGCTCTGGTATCAATTTGATGCCATATTTTACAATGAAGAAGCTAAATTTGAACCCCACCAAAATGGCACCATTTACAGTTACACTAGCAGATCAACATCGGGTTGCGCCTCTTGGCATTATTGAAAAGGTATGGATGATAGTACAGGGTTGCCACTTTGTGTTGGATTTTGTTGTTATTGCACTTCCACAGGAGACTTCGTATCCTTTGCTCCTGGGGAGACCTTGGCTGAGACAAGCAAAAGCTTTGCAAGATTGGGGGAAAAATAAACTATGGATTTCAACAAGCACCAATAGCCAACTGCAACTACACTTGGAAGAAGGATTTGATTCATGAAAAACCACTAGATATACTGTGGATACTCAGGTAATGCCCTCTCTACCCCAAGAAGATGATACATTGTTAAATTGGATGATGGGAAGTGCAGAGTGTTGCACAGTGGAGATCAATGAAATTGAGGAAGAAATTGTAGATAAGGAAATTACAGAAAAGGGCAATGAAGACCACAAGGTGTTGGAGAATGAGCAATTGAAGGAAAATACAAGTTTTGAGGAGGCAACCAATATATAAGTATCAGAGAGGGAAGATTATGAACCTAAGAGCAGAGAAGATCTTCCTTTTGTAGATATACCTCAAGGATGGATGAAAGAACATGTTGCAGAATATAAATTAAAATCCACTCCTGCATATAGTGGAGATGATTTCTCAAGCAAGACCAGTCCTGAAACATTGGTTCAAGAAGTAAATTTAGGGGATGAAGAGAACCCTCAAATGGTCCATTTGGCATCCTGGTTGTGGCATTATCCTCCCTTGCTACAAAAGGTAACTTCTTTGCTTTTTACTTACAAAAGTGTCTTCGCATGGTCCTACAAACATTTAACAGGAATACCAGAAGAGCTTGGGTTACATTGGATACCCTTAATTGAGGGAGCCGCGCCTGTAAGAAGTAGACCATATCGACTCAATCCGAAGTATGCAGAGGCGGTAAAAGCAGAGATTACAAAACTAGAAGAAGCAAGTATAATTGTGCCAGTAGAACATTCCAGGTGGCTTTCTTCTATGGTTATTGCGCCCAAGAAAAATAGTGGAAAAATAAGAGTATGTGTTGATTTCCGAGCTTTGAATAAAGTGACTATTCAAGATGGATTTCCTCAGCCCTTCACAGAGCAAGTACTTGAGGAAGTAGCTGGTCACACTTTGTATAGTTTCTTGGATGGTTTTAGTGGCTACAACCAGATAGTAATTCATCCTGATGATAGGGACAAAACAACCTTTGTTACTCCCTGGGGCACTTATGTCTATACTCACATGGCTTTTGGTTTGAAGAATGCACCAACTTCATTTAATAGAACGATGTATCTGATATTGGGCAAATGGTTAACAACCTTTCTGCACATTTTTATGGATGATTTTTCAGTGTTTTGAGGAACAGATAGGAGAACAATAGTTCAAGATTTCCATGACCATTTGGAAAATCTAAAAGAAATTTTTGAGCAATGTCTCAAAATAGGTCTGAAATTGAATCCTGATAAATGTCACTTTTTGGTCACCAAGGGTATACTCTTCTTGGTCACATAGTATCTGCTGAAGGTATAACTGTTGACCCTGCAAAGGTTACAACTATTCTTTCTATGCCAATTCCACAAAGCCCAAAGGAAGTGCAAAGTTTCTTGGGCCATGCAGGGTATCACAGAAGATTCATTAGGATGTATTCAGAAATTGCTAAGCCCTTGCCAAGGCTTACCAGTAAAAAGATCCCTTTCACATGGAGTGCTGAGGCTGAGAAAGCATTTTATGAATTAAAAATGAGGCTATGTACTTCTCCACTTTTAAGTGTTCCTAATTGGTCATTGGAATTTCATGTGCATACAGATGCTAGTCTTCATGCTGTTGGTGCAGTTTTAGCTCAACCATCAACTCTCAAAGTGGATAGACCTATCTCTTATGCCAGCAGATTACTCAACCAAGCTGAAAGGAATTACAGTACAACGGAAAGAGAAGGTTTGGCTATCGTATTTGCTCTTCAAAAGTTTAGACATTATCTCCTTGGTGTACCTTTCATTGTTATCTCTGATCATCAGCCCTTGAAGTATTTGATAAACAAGCCTAGAGTAGTTGGAAGGATTTGGAGATGGTTACTCCTATTTCAAGAATTTAATTTTGATATTTATATTAAGCCAGGAAAAGAGCATTACATGGCAGATCAAGTGTCCAGGACTGCAATGAGTGAAAAGGCAACAGGTATCAATGATGAACTAGTGGATAACAATCTTTTTCTAGTAGCAATTCGGACAGGTTGGTATGATGAAATTCTTCAGGTTCTCACTACTGGAAAGATTCCAGAACACTTGACACCTGTAGAAAAAAGAAGATTACTTTTGAAAACCAAAGCCTATTCTCTTATAAATGGAAATTTATATAAATACTGTCAGGATGATATCTTGAGAAGGTGTGTCTCTCCAGAGGAGGTAAATCCTTTGCTAGAGGCAGCGCACAGTGAAGGACACCTAAAGGGGGAAGAATTGGCTCATAGAATCATCCACAAGGGTTTATGGTGGCCTCATATTTTCAAAGATGCAAACAAGTTTGCTAAAGAATGCCACATCTGCCAGAGGTGTGCTCCCGCGCCCACCAGATTAAATTTACAACCATCGGTCATATCTACGGGATGGCTCCCATTTGAACGATGGGGTCCTTGATTTCATAAGACCAATTAGCCCAACTGGTCAACCTAGAGGTAAAAAGTATATTTTGATGGCCACATGTTATGCCACTAAATGGATAGAGGCTAAAGCCACTGTGGACTGCACGACCTTAACAGTAGCTAAATTTGTGTATAAACGTATTTTCTCAAGATTTGGTTGCCCACTAGAAATTACTAGTGATAGGGGCACACATTTTGTTAATCAATTGCTCAAGTTTATATTTGACAGGTACAAAATCTTCCATAAAAAGTCTTGTGCCTATTACCCAAGGGCAAATGGCCAAGAAGAGAGTTCCAACAAGATTTTGATTGGATTGCTTCGCAAATTATCTTTCGATCATCAAAGCTCCTGGCCGCTAGCATTGATTGGTGCAAGTTGGGCTTTCAGAACCACGAAGAGGGGAACCACAGGCGAGACTCCATTTCGGTTAGTATATGGGAAAGAGGCATTGGCACCCTTCGAGTTCATTATCAGAAAGGAAATAGGAATCAGAGCCCTTGGAATTGAACCTCCCATTCAGAGATTGGTGGCATTAGAAGAATACAGAGAAGGGGCAATTCAGAAACTTCTGGTGACACAAGAAGAGCGCAAGAAATTGCATGATAGGTATTTGAGATCCAATGAAGTTCAGGAAGGGTCCATGGTTTTAGTACATCAAATTTCGCCAATTCAAACAAAATTGGCACCCAAATGGATAGGACCTTATAAGGTAATCAAGGTATTGCCGCACGGCGTTGTGCATCTAGAAGATCTGCAAGGTAAAAGGATTCCCCTGGTCAACATCTCTAGGGTGAAGAAGTATCTAAAATAGGTCAAAATGGAAGCACTCCACCCCTTGTACATACCGTATTTTTTTACAGTAATTGCAGTATGACTAGATCTCTTTGAAATAAGCAGAATAAGGAAGAAATTGCAGCAGGGACGGTGCAAAAGCTTGATGTGGGGGTCTGTAGTAGTCCTTCTCTTTCCCTCTCTCACTTTGCCTTCCACTTGGGTCGGGCAAGCTCTTTCTTTCACGTATTGATGGGAGTAAGCTCATGAGGAGTTCGAAGAGCCGTTGGACTTTCCTTGCACCTGTTCCAGTTGGAGCTTCATTTGTTCTTGGCACCCCTATAGCCATGTGCAGTCGAGTGCTTTACGCAGTGGGTGCCAAAGCCATGGCCCCCTTTCGCACGCCATGGCACCATTTCCCCTAACTCTCTCTCTCTCTTTCTCTCTCTGTACCCCCAATGCCAACCCCAACCCCAACCCCCAACCCCAACCCCACTCAACCCAACCCCCACCTTCGCCCCTCCACTCAACCCCACCCTTGCGCCCTCCACTCACCCTCATCCCAACCTCCTCCACTCAACCCCCAACCCCAACCCCGGCCTCCTCCACTCAACCCCAACCCCAACCCCCAACCCCCAACCCCAACCCCACTCAACCCAACCCCCACCTCCGCCCCTTCACACAACCCCACCCTTGCGCCCTCCACTCACCCTCATCCCCACCTCCTCCACTCAACCCCCAACCCCAACCCCACTCAACCCCAACCCCAACCCCAACCCCGGCCTCCTCCACTCAACCCCAACCCCAACACCAACCCCGGCCTCCTCCGCTCAACCCCAACCCCAACCCCAACCCCACTCAACCCAACCCCCACCTCCGCCCCTCCACTCAACCCCACCCTTGCGCCCTCCACTCACCCTCATCCCTACCTCCTCCACTCAACCCCCAACCCCAACCCCACTCAACCCAACCCCCACCTCCGCCCCTCCACTCAACCCCACCCTTGCGCCCTCCACTCACCCTCATCCCCACCTCCTCCACTCAACCCCCAACCCCAACACCACTCAACCCAACCCCAACCTCTGCCCCTCCACTCAACCCCACCCTTGCGCCCTCCACTCACCCTCATCCCCGCCCCCTCCACTCAACCCCAACCCCAACCCCGGCCTCCTCAACTCAACCCCAACCCCAACCCCAACCCCGGCCTCCTCCGCTCAACCCCAACCCCAACCCCAACCCCCAACCCCAACCCCAACCCCACTCAACCCAACCCCCACCTCCGCCCCTCCACTCAACCCCCAACCTCAACCCCAACCCCAACCCCACTCAACCAAACCCCCACCTCCGCCCCTCCACTCAACCCCACCCTTGCGCCCTCCACTCACCCTCATCCCCACCTCCTCCACTCAACCCCCAACCCCAACCCCACTCAACCCAACCCCCACCTCCGCCCCTCCACTCAACCCCACCCTTGCGCCCTCCACTCACCCTCATCCCCGCCCCCTCCACTCAACCCCAACCCCAACCCCCGCCTCCTCCACTCAACCCCACCCTTGCGCCCTCCACTCACCCTCATCCCCACCTCCTCCACTCAACCCCCAACCCCAACCCCACTCAACCCAACCCCCACCTCCGCCCCTCCACTCAACCCCACCCTTGCGCCCTCCACTCACCCTCATCCCCGCCCCCTCCACTCAACCCGAACCCCAACCCCGGCCTCCTCCACTCAACCCCAACCCCAACCCCCAACCCCAACCCCACTCAACCCAACCCCCACCTTCGCCCCTCCACTCAAACCCACCCTTGCGCCCTCCACTCACCCTCATCCCCACCTCCTCCACTCAACCCCCAACCCCAACCCCACTCAACCCCAACCCCAACCCCGGCCTCCTCCACTCAACCCCAACCCCAACCCCAACCCCGGCCTCCTCCGCTCAACCCCAACCCCAACCCCCAACCCCAACCCCAACCCCCAACCCCAACCCCAACCCCCAACCCCAACCCCAACCCTACTCAACGCAACCCCCACCTCCGCCCCTCCACTCAACCCCACCCTTGCGCCCTCCACTCACCCTCATCCCCGCCCCCTCCACTCGACCCCAACCCGAACCCCGGCCTCCTCCACTCAACCCCACCATTGCGCCCTCCACTCACCCTCATCCCCACCTCCTCCACTCAACCCCCTACCCCAACCCCACTCAACCCAACCCCCACCACTGCCCCTCCACTCAACCCCACCCTTGCGCCCTCCACTCACCCTCATCCGCGCCCCCTCCACTCAACCCCAACCCCAACCCCGGCCTCCTCCACTCAACCCCAACCCCAACCCCCAACGCCAACCCCACTCAACCCAACCCCCACCTCCGCCCCTCCACTCAACCCCACCCTTGCGCCCTCCACTCACCCTCATCCCCACCTCCTCCACTCAACCCCCAACCCCAACCCCACTCAACCCAAACCCCACCTCCAGCCCTCCACTCAACCCCACCCTTGCGCCCTCCACTCACCCTCATCCCCACCTCCTCCACTCAACCCCCAACCCCAACCCCACTCAACCCCAACCCCAACCCCGGAGTCCTCCACTCAACCCCAACCCCAACCCCGACCCCGGCCTCCTCCGCTCAACCCCAACCCCAACCCCAACCCCAACCCCAACCCCAACCCCAACCCCAACCGCACTCAACCCAACCCCCACCTCCGCCCCTCCACTCAATCCCCAACCCCAACCCCAACCCCAACCCCAACCCCAACCCCACTCAACCCAACCCCCACCTCCGCCCCTCCACTCAACCCCACCCTTGCGCCCTCCACTCACCTTCATCCCCACCTCCTCCACTCAACCCCCAACCCCAACCCCACTCAACCCAACCCCCACCTCCGCCCCTCCACTCAACCCCACCCTTGCGCCCTCCACTCACCCTCATCCCCGCCCCCTCCACTCAACCCCAACCCCAATCCTGGCCTCCTCCACTCAACCCCACCCTTGCGCCCTCCACTCACCCTCATCCCCACCTCCTCCACTCAACCCCCAACCCCAACCCCACTCAACCCCCAACCCCAACCCCGCTCAACCCAACCCCCACCTCCGCCCCTCCACTCAACCCCACCCTTGCGCCCTCCACTCACCCTCATCCCCGCCCCCTCCACTCAACCCCAACCCCAACCCCGGCCTCCTCCACTCAAGCCCAACCCCAACCCCCAACCCCAACCCCACTCAACCCAACCCCCACCTCCGCCCCTCCACTCAACCCCACCCTTGCGCCCTCCACTCACCCTCATCCCCGCCCCCTCCACTCAACCCCAGCCCCAACCGCGGCCTCCTCCACTCAACCCCAACCCCAACCCCAACCCCGGCCTCCTCCGCTCAATCCCAACCCCAACCCCCGCCCCCTCCACTCAACCCCAACCCCAACCCCTGCCCCCTCCACTCATCTCCATCCCCGACCCTCGCCCCCTCCACTCACCTCCACCGTCGCCCCCTCCACTCACCCCCACTACAAATCAAGGTAATTGGAGAAGCGGTCTTCATGTTCGGCTATTGCTCAGAGAGTGAATAAACATGCTGCTGCAAAATCTCATAAAGTGAACGTTGGAGCTGAAGAAAGTGGTACTGAGATGAGGCTACTTTGACTGACAATGCTATAGATAGGGCTGGATAAGAAGGTCTGGGTCTAGAGCGATCTTAGGAGCAGCTGGGAGGTGAAAAATCGGACTCTAAACAGTCCTCAAAAAGGGGGAAAAGTATGGGATAAAAGTGTGCAGGGTAAAAAGTAGAAGTTCTATCCTCATCGAAGTACATAACAAATTCTACAGGATCATGCACAAATCTTCTTGTTTGCCTATGATTAGCTCTCCCACATGGATCTGGAATTTTTTGGTTTATCATGTTGATGGTTGCTTTCCTCAACTGCCCTATTTTTGTCAAGATAAAATGATAAACATGAATATCTACATCATCCATTTTAAGAGTGGATGTACTTTGAATTCACTTAAAATATCAAATGCTTTGTAAACTTCTCCTCTCTCTGTCCATCTCTCTCTCTCTCTCTCTCTCTCTCTCTCTCTCTCTTTGTTGAATTCCTTTTCTCCACATGAACTTGAATCCGAAGAAAGATCAATCGTTGGATTGGGATCAATAGGTGCATGAATTTGAGCATTGATCCACTGAGAATCTAACTTAAATTACTCAATTTGAGAACACAAAATCATTGATACATCCTAAGCCATGGGCATTATTCATGAAAGGATCAACTGAAAACAAAAAAATTGAAACTCTATCAAGATCACTAGAGGTAGGTGCCACCCATGCATCTACCACAAAGAGGAAGCTCATCTTCATTGATAGTGGAAGTATTGGAGCATTCCACTTATAATATAGAAGTAGTGGAAGTTTAGCATTAGCTGATTATATCTCCCAAATCATGTTTGTAGATAATTATGAATTTGGATTGTGCCCATTTTATGGTTTATACAATCTAGATTAAGAAGTATGATTTAACTTATAGTCTTGAGTTTATGATTTGGTTTCACAATCAAGAATCATTGAGAGGTACAACTTGATTGCTAATTAGTAACTGGAGAAGATCTACATGATAGACAATCCATCAATGCACAATCAAGCAACCTCTAGAAAATGAGATGGGCAACCTTGAGAATACATTTTGCATAATGCCACATTGATCACATGTTGGATTGTCGACATAACCAAAATAATGGATCAAAATATATATATATATATATATATATATATATATATATATATATATATATATATATATATATATATATATATATATATATATATATATATATATATATATATATATATATATATATATATATATATATATGTGTGTGTGTGTGTGTGTGTGTGTGTGTGTTAAATGCTCTAGGTGTGTACTTTCTTGGACATTTCTTGAAGTTTACTAAAGTGGGGAGATTCTCAGTACTCTTTAGCCAAAGATAGTAATGAAACGGGCACCATATATATATATGTGTGTGTGTGTGTGTTAAATGCTCTAGGTGTGTACTTTCTTGGTCATTTCTTGAAGTTTACTAAAGTGGGGAGATTCTCAGTACTCCTAAGCCAAAGATAGTAATGAAACGGGCACCATATGAGCCCGCCACCTTATGTGCTCACTATGATATCTTGAAGCCGCACTTTTAACTTTAATTTCTCATTGAGAGTGGGGACTAAAACCAATCGCAAGAATAAGTCTTGTAGAGAAGATTCAAATATGTTTAACCTTTGGACAATGCCATAGAATATAATTAGATTAGACTCTCATCCCACTAGCCAAAGTCCTTTTATTGATACTTATAAGCTCTTTTTGAAATTCAAAATGCGTTCAACATTGTTAATAAGTTCTAATGATGCAACAAATGATATTTTGAAAAATGGAATTTTCCCTTTTTACATGTCCAACATTCATCCTTCATACTAGATCATATTTTCATTTACATGGTTATACGGGTGTTATACAGGTGCCTTATGATAGTGTGTTCCAATTTACACTTATATTTGAACCCTTGTATCTTGGGTGTGCTTTTAAGAGTTGAGGTCTCCTAGGAAGTGGAAACGCTCTCACTTTTCATGGAAAGGGTCTCATCACAAATAAATTTTTCCATTCTATCACTACGTACTTTTCATGGATGGTAAGTCGTTTTTGTTGGTCACAGTCTCTACTCAACTCTAGCCAAAATAAATGTCCAACTAACTCCAAGAAATGTCTAGCCAGGTCCAACCAAAAGATTGGATCATATGTATAACACTCTTTTTGGATAACATTCAATCCAGATATAACCAAGTTTGATCTGACTAAAATTTGTTGCTCTCTAGTTCAACTCTAGTCTAGTTGTGCCATCAAATTACACCTAGTTTGGCTCGGTTAGATCAAGTTATTTTCTAACTCAACTGAGCGAAATGTCTATAAATAGGTGAGAGGATCAAAGTCTCATTTTTCACAACTGTGAGTCAAGATAGATTACAGAGGGCAAAAGACCACAAAAAGCACCAGAAAAGCAGAAATTTAGCAATGGAGAAGAAGGGTAATAGCCAAATTTCTTATAGGTAGCCCAAATTTACCTTACAAAAAAGATTCCAAAATTTTTCGTTTATATAGCCCTAGAGATTCTTACATTTTGTTTGAATGAATTTTTATTTATGCCCAAGGTGTCCATGCTAGGTATCGATACTAAGCATTACTTCTACAGGCTAAGTCAATGCTAAGCATGGCATTTATGAGACAATTCAATGCCAAGCATTGACTTTGAGGGCCAAGTCCATGCACGTCATCGACTTTGAGCACCTAGTTGATGCCATGCATCAACCTTGTGGGCCAAGTCAATGCCAAGCATCAACCTTGCGGCCCAAGTCGAATCTAGCCATCAACTTTGTAGTCCAATGCAAGGCCCTACATTGAACTTCACCACAGAGTTGATGTCTTGCATCTACATCACCCACAAATTCGATGTCTATCATCAACTTGGCCCACAAGGTCGATGCATGGCATCGAGTTGCTCCACTATGCTTTAAAAAGACCAAATAAGATAGGCAAGAAATTGATCAAATTTAAGTACTTCCTCCATTCTAGTGCGTCATACTTCTTTCATTACATCTTCCAACCTAGATGAAGTCCTCAAGGATTGGAGAGTTCCGAAAGAACTTAAATGAAAGAGAAGAATTTCATACACCATAAGGATTGTACAAGTCCTAAGTGGGTTACGAAAAGAAGTTGGATGATCTATAAAGCATAATCAAAAAGGTATCTTGATGCTTCATGGAATAACACAACATTAAGTTCTCAATTGCAATAGTTGAGACCAAAGGAAAATGGTTTCTTATACAAAGCTTAAATGTTAGATGCCCAAATAAGATCTATGGTTAAAACATATAACAAAAGATCTAGAAAAGTGATCTAATGATGAAAGACTTAGTCCTATCTCTCATTCGAATATAGAAGAGGAGAAAACTAAATCCCAAACTAGGGCAAAAAATCAAATCAAATAAATACAAGCACCTTAGTCCTTGCTCTTATAATTTGGTACCATAGTTTGTAATAGATAGAGAGCATTAGAAAGGGATATAGAAGGTGAGAAAGATAGAGATATAGTTATATGGATTGAATGAAGAAACCACTGCTATGGGAGAGGGGGTACTAAATCCCATTGAGTACTTTTTCTTGATGGCCCAAAGAAAAAGGGACTCATGATCAAGTGAAGCTTTTCAAGAAGATAATTTTTAGAAATAGGCATCTTCTTCAATTATCCTCTCGATGGAAGAAGAACGCTTCCAACTAGAGGATCTAACTCTCGATAAACTTCATAAAAAGTTAGAAATAAAGAAGGGATAAACTTCCTCAAGTTTTAAGGTAAACTTTAAAGGTTGTTATAAAAGCTTCATCCAAAGGTATGACTTGAAATTCAAAGAACATAAAGATGATTTTAGGCCAAGATTAAAACAAAAATCAGCAAGATCATTTTTTTACTTGATAATTCAATTTAACAAGAAGAACAAGATAAATCATGATTACGATGTCAATATAGGGACGTCTTAAAGAAAAATATATAGAATATAAAAGGAGAGAAATATAGAAGGATCAAGAAGACCTTTAAGGTTTGAGATCAAACAAAAGATCCTTAAGGATTAGGTATTGAAGAAATGGTTCAAATAATCTATTCCTACTTGCGACCTTAAAGATGGCAGGATCTTTTACATTGTGTTCCCGTCTTGGAATTGTAGTTGTAAAGATCTTAGTATTTTCAGAAGAACAGCTAAAATAGAGTTCAATCAGTTAGAGTCCTTGATATTTAGAGTGATCCCCATGAGTTCTAGTCCCTTAAAGTGGATTCTTAAAACTATGTAAAGTTTTGAATGAATATTGAACCCACTTTTTTTAAGCTACTTAAATTCTCTTCAAAATACAAAAGGATATTATATCATACTAGAACTAGATAAATAATCCACCTTTACCATTATATTGGTTGTGTAGGGATTATAAAATGAAATTCTCATTTAATTTGATTTTTTTTCCTTCATTGGAGGTGAACTACAAACAAGAAATCCACCCATTTCACTAAAAGTACAAAGTATGTGTGCATCTCAAAGGAAGTGATTTGGGAAAGGATTATCAAAGATTCATCTTAAATTTAGAACAAGTTGGAGTCACACTTCATAAATGAATATGATAAGGAAGCATTAAGCATTATTCACCTATTTTGCTAAGTTTATGTAGAAATGGTGCATGCAGATGGACTAAAATAGCGATTTAGGTGAACTCACTTTAGATCTACCTGATTCACATGTTTGAGCTTCAGAGGTGTGGATGGCATATTGCTTAAATAAGGAAATAGGGAGGGGTGTTTTGTTCCACCCTTTTCTTTATTTCCATACTTTTCATTTTATTTAGTTCTTTTTCATGCGCAAAACAAGATGGAGCTTTCAATGCTTGGGGTAGGGATCACACCACACATGGATTCTCCTCTTTCAAGATTTAATCCGTACATAATACACCTTTTCAATACAAAGGCGAATTAGAGAGATGAAGACCATGATCCTTGAGATTGATCATAGGGCACAGGGTATACCTCAAAGTATACATGTCCACTCATTTCCGCTGATGGAGATGCTTTTTGAGGGGGGAAGAATGTTGCATAACTACATCGGTCTAAGGGGTAAATCCTTTGAGTTTTTAGGTGTGAAACCTTTGGTATCATTATTTATTTACCCCTTTTAGATCGTTCTTGAACCTAAGGGCTAATTCTCAAAAGTTGAGTACCTTAAGCTTGATTGGAAGCTTATCCTAGCCACTTTATTTGTATGTAGATCTTGGAGAATCTTCTTTTAGAGGCCATGTGATTTTGTGTGATCTCCTAAGCTTGGAAACCATGTGACCTCCTTAGGGACCCATGTGATGGGAGGTACACATGTCCCCTTGAGAAAGACTTGCACCTTGGTCTTGGAGTTATATATTGGATGGGTTGGTTGGGTGGAAAGTGCATCTTTCTTCCTTGTGTGGTTTTCCTAGTTAGTTAGTTATCTTGTGTGTGCAGGCTATGGTGTCCCCAAATAAAAGAAGACTTTGTCTCAGAACTTGTGATTGGGACTACTATGAAGTTTTCAACTTATTGGCCATAGAGCTCATGCATGGCTCATGAGTGTTGCCTCTTTAACAACTAAATCCTTGGATGGATTAAAATTGGGAATCAATATTTTCCAAAATTGAGGATCAAATGGGTAAAAGTTTCTAGACACAATATTGGCACCAACAAGGGTTCAAGAAAGGATCATATCATAACATTTAGAAGACACAAAAAGTAGGCCATACTTAGGATGTAATTTTGTGGATTGGAGAGAGTATCCTCTATTATGGGACAATGGAATGATAACTCCTTTGGATTTATTTTTTTGATTTCCAAAAAGAAAAACAACTCATGATTTATAAAAAGAAACTATCAACTTATCTCGATCTTGAAAAAAATGTATTCAGTTAATGTACTTAAACCACTAGACAAAAGGATAATGGGAGAAAGGAAATTATTTCTCTTAATTTCGATGAGAATTGTGTTCAAGTTCAAACATTAAAGATCCTTTTGATTAAGGTTTGGCCGACTAAGTTTAACACCTAGTTCGTGGTGTAACTCGATAAAGTCCATCTCTTGACTCAAAATTAATGCTCAACAATTGCATTCCAAGAAATGAAATCGTAATGAGATTGAATAATCCAAAGATTAACTTAGTCTCAAATGAATCATTAATGTTTTGAGTAAGAACGTCATGAATGCAACCTCCGTGGGTGGACACACGGATGTTTTGTTACGTGTATCATGTGGTGAGATTATGTTTTGGTTATAGTTCAAGAATCTTTTTGAGAATCCAACTCCTTTCTCTTGAAGATAAATAAATTGCTTCCATACCTTGTTGAAACAAAATTATGCAAAAATTCTTAAGTCATTTAGATTTTGACTAACAAAAAAATCAAGTATCTTAAAAGACTTGATTGCATGTACAAAGTTTTAGTTTTATCTTTTTAGTTTCTGAATCTTTAGCATATGAGTGAGATAGAGTATTTGATTCCTTTCAAGAAAGACTAGGGTTACTCAAGTGGAACAAGGTAACTCAAACATCCTTGGTAAATGTTTTGTACAAGAAGTCATTCAATCTTCAAAAGATGCTAAGTATAAGTTGAAGTACGCATTTGAGTTTTCTTTAAGATACATAGCATAAGTCTAATGAAGTTAATGAATTTTAGTGCACTCTAGAAAACAGAGGTTAGCAATTTCTCATCAGATTGACAATTCTCAAGAACTTAAAGCTAAGGTTTTTGAGAAATGTTTTCTATGTTGGATAATTTTCATTTTGGATTTGACTTGGTCATGTTAAAGTAAGGTTGAATGAAAGGAAATGGCAAGCTTCCTACTACATTCTACATAGGACTTTCACAGCAATTGGGATAATATAGTCCTCTAGTAGGGTAATAAATGAAGTAAATGTTGGAGGGAAGTAAACCATGGTACAAACATCCAAGTCATATGTTCGTGACAACCAGATTTCTAGTTCTCAAAATCTAATTAAAGTAAATCAAGAGTTCTCAAATTCCTGGTACCTTAATAATCAAGTCCATGCACCCTTGATGCCCAAAAATGGACTAGAAATTCGAATGCAACCATTTGACATGTTAGTTTCCAACATTCACATGGTGAAAGTAGTGAATTAGCTACGATTGTTTTTTAATCCACGCTTAATATTCATTCACTATTTTGTACTCAGGTCACTTTATCACGTGCAAAGCTAGATGGTGTATGGTATCATTTGGCCAGTGATCCCACCATAGAGATGAATTATATTATTCTAGTTAGAATATGAAGCTATTAAGATGCCTATAGTTATTATATATAGCTTTATTTCCAAGAAATGAAATCCATCCAAAGGGTGAAAGAGTCTAACAAAGTAACTTTATGATCTTGGTATCCAGCCAATTCAGTCAGATCCAAAATCAAACATCGTTTGGTCACTCATGTGTATGGCCAAAAATCTAAAGACTAGACCTACACATAAGCTCATGTGTTCTCTAAAACAAGTGATCCACTTAGCCTAGTGGTTAAGTCTCAAGGTTAAGAAGGAAGAGTTCCTCGATTCAACCCCCATGGGGAGCAGAGGGAGAGCATTTTTCTTGAGGAGCTCTGGATCCTTCTGACTTGAGTTAACGTGATTTAAATTTAATTAACATGAGTTAACTTGAGCCTATAGAGACTTAATTTGATTGCAAGTACACTAACCACTGGTGCACTCTTGTGGAAGGTTTGAAATGAGTGGTGGAGATCACATATGCACTTGTGGACTCTAGCTACCTTTGTCATCCTCGTTGATTTGAGTAGCTATATATAGAGGCATCAGGATGTGAGGAGATTCATCTCTATAGCATGTGGTGGTTCTAATAGTTAGTTTATTGCATCTTCCATCACCTTAGTTGCTTGAGCTAGGCTTTGCAAATCTTTCTTGGTATTAAGGGCTAGACTTTATGATCTGAGCACCTGTAGAATGAAGATTTCAAGAGACTATTCCCTCATTTCTTCATCTTTTTCTTGAATCCAAGCTCCCATTTTTACACATGCACACGCATATTTTTCTCATTTTTTAGGATTCATTTGAAAAAACATGTATAAACTTCTCATTCATATTCACTTACGTTGAAACTTCTTCTTCGAGTCAATTTCAGGTAATTGTTATTTCAAGCTCTTTTGAGTTCCGTTTCACACATTTTTGTGCATATTTTCATCTTTGTTCGCATCTTAAAAACATATACCTAAATTTTTTCAGTTTTTTTTTTTTGGCAAAACTTGCATATTTAAAAGAACAAACACATTCAAATTTGCTTGCATTTTAAAAACGTAAAAAAAATCAAAATTCATTTGCATATCTAACTTCAAGTATGCACTTTTGCACTTCACAAAAAAAAAAAAACCGAAATTGTTATTTCCATATGTTTGCATTTTCCCTAATTGAAACCAAAAAAACACAAAAAGATTGCTTATCAAATTTCATATCATATTTATATTTCAAAAATATAAAAAAAGACTTATTTTCAAGTTTTGCATGATTGCATGATTTCAAGTTTATAAAAAAGTTGTAGTGAGCCATCCATCTTGGCTGTCCATAATGGCGTGACCCGAGCTAACGCATCTACCGTGCACCAACATTGATGCAAAAGCCTTCACTATCGAGCTTCAGGATTAACGGGAAAGAAAATATGGGTTTAAGATCTTGCCCTATTGAGTTTCACAAGCCCATAGACATTGTCGAACATAGTCTCTATGGTCTTTTGCAGTTTTTTCTTTTTATTTGATTATTCTCTTTGCTCTTTGCAGTTTTTTCTTTTGTTGGCCCATTTTCTCAAAGTATGCTTGTTTCTAGAAAGAAAATGGTTGAAATGTTTTATATTTTCCTCAAGTCTTATTTGGCATCCCATTTTAAGCGAATGTATATGAGATCGTCAACGAGATGATTCAACTTTTGACATTCAAGTTATCCTTGGTAGTAGTGTATTACTCATAACATAAGTCCTACTTGTCCTACTCCCCTTTTTCTTCAACTTGACTATAATCAGAAGGAAAGTCCAATCCATATTCCTATTTCTCAAAAATATTGGTTACTTCCGTGGTTGATATGGATACTTAAAAGCACTCTCTTAGATTAATATTGTTCCTATTTATCCCCTTAGCTATCCTAAAGCCTTCATTGATGATGTCTATGGTGTATCCTCTTCTCTGATCCATTTGGGAGGGTAGTTGTAGATCTAAAAGTGGAACCTCCAATAAAAGCTTGCTGACAAGCACAAAAAAGAGAAAACTGGACGCTTGCTATTCAAACATGTTCTTTATCTGGTTGACATCTTAGGAAGAAGGGTATCCACACTAAATGGATTTATAAAACCGAGCACTAGTTCATGGAAGTGTTGATCATTATATGGGTAGGTCTGTAGCCAAGATTCGTGTAAAGTTATGGAATTGACTATGATGAGACCTTTTCTTCTATGTATTGTATGAGAACTACTCATTGAATGGATGCACGTGCCGCTCATAATTCTTGGAGTGTGTAATACATGGAAACCAGAACTGCATATTTTATGGAACCTACATAAAGAAGTATGCTTTTTTGTATTCGCTCTTTTGTGCCAAAATCAAATGAAAAGAATACCTACAAGAAGTATGGATTAAAGGAAGCACTACATATTTGGTATCAAAAACTACATGCGTATTTATTTGTGCACGTATTTCATATTATTCAAAATTCTAGCACGTTGTATGTAGAATATGTAGGTGATGTTCTTCTAATCATTGTTATGTATGCTATTCAACATAACTACTTTATTCATGATTCAGAGGTTCAGTTGATGCAAGTTCATGGATGCATGCCTTTGTGTCAAACAAGTGCTCTTCATAAAACGGAGATCAACTTGGTACTAGTATCTCCTAGATAGCTCTTGAAAATCTTATTTAAGTATGAAATATCTCCCCTATAACTAGATATTTTGTCTCTTAAATAATAAAATGTATGTATGGATTGCCAGATTTTAAGCAATGATGTGGAACTAAGCATATATTTTTATACCTATATACTACTTGCAAGTCGCTTTGTTTTACTAAACGTGGGGAAGTTGAGTGATGCTATTTTTACATTTTTTTAAATCTCCGACTGTATTGTTTGTTACGCCACTCATGTTTCAATAAGTGTGTTTCTAATTTTCTAGCTTCATAGATCATTCATGTCTTTAGTTATCACGAAGTGGGCTACCATGCGCGTTACTATCTTGAGGCTTAAAATAGGGCGGCTTTCACAAATAGTCTATATGGAGTATGCATGGCTGAGATTTGATATGGGTGATTTGGGTTCTGTTCGTACTTTTGAAACTACCATATTTATGTGCATGCACAAAATAACGTTATTCATCTTTTAGATATAAAGGAAGTGCCTTTTGAGAAATTTGAATGTTTTATCCAAACTCTGCGCCTAGCTCCTTTTATTGGTTGACCAACCCACTTTGTTTCACAAATCTTTTACATTCATGTGAAAATCTTGTCTAATGCGACACTCTCAATGAGAATTAGCTAATATATTTTGTTAATGATATGTGTGGATTGGATTATGAGGATCCCTTTTTCCTATTTTTAGTTATTGCTTTCTTCGAGCTTGAAAATATGCCCATAACCCACATGGAATACTTAATCTTTCTGCAAAGCTAGTTTCAATCCATAAAATGGGAAAAGAATATGAGAAACCCAGAGAGAATGACAAAGATGGTGTTTACCCTCCTTCGTCGATGACCCAATTCTTCAACTTGAACGGGATGGGGGATTCAGAGATCCTTTTATGTGGAAAAACTAAGGATTTCTTAGTCATCAACTACCTTGGAGGCTTTCCAAGTCGATCGCACATATGTTATTCCGTATATTCTAGAGTGCTTCGCTCCTGCCAACATTCCACAAAGCAAACAAGAAATCAATTGCTTCACCATGCGAAAATAGCTTCCAATTAGCTTTATGAGTCAACAAAAGGAGCTTATTGAGGCATTCACAAGTCTACATGCTCAAAGCACAACGAAAGAAGAGGTGACCCAAGTCATGCCTCCCAATAGAACATCACTAAACCATGGGGGTGCACAGCAAATCTTATTTTCTTTCAAATTGGTAAAAATCCCCTTCTAGAGAACTATCCACATACAAAACACTTTCTTGTTCTCTACATGGGTTCCGTAGGCTCTCAAATTTAAGCTCAATACCACTTCTTGCTCAAAAATTGATGAAAACCTAGATTCCCTTTGATTTTTAGAGTTTCCTTGATTTTCTTTTCCATTTTGCCATGTCACTCCTTCGAAGCAAGAGGCTTCCTAGAGATTCAAGAGCCTTGTCTCCATTGTAAGAAAATAATTATGCAAGAGAAAGTCTGAACAATAGCAAAGAACATAACACATATAGTAGAGTTTCAAAAAATTTCTACAAACATCACATACACAGATGATGGCATTTTCTACCGGTTGGATCTCAAAATAGAGCTTAAATGGTGATAGAGACAGCTCTAGATAGAGAGTTATAAGGTAGGGTATGCTGGATATATTCAATATCTATGGAGTAGAAAGCTCATGCATAAATAGGCTCAGGAGAGATGTGACCTTTTGCGGATGACTATACATAGGAAATAGAAGATGGGCTACCGTCAGCCATGTAGCTCCCTTGTACATGGCTTAGGCTGGTTCAAGTGACCTAATAGTTATGAATGATTTTCAACTTCAAGTCAGAATATTCCCTTTATCGTCGTGTCAAGGATGCTGCCCAGCTAGGGAGATTGTTGGCTAGGGAGATTGTTGGCTCCTTTGGATCTTTTACTCAGGGTAGCTTCCCACTTCCTTCGACCCCACAATAGGGGACACTCGCTACTCCCTTTCCTTAGAATACCTCACATGGTCCAATTTGACCTTCATCGAATATGCAAGTTGGGATTCCCATCAATCACGTAATGGAGGCTTCACTTCCTCTCATAATTGGGCTCTTACAAAATCTTAAATGAGGTGTAGACATTGGTCATATACTTATAGCATGCCTAAATGTCTATTGAATGATAAATCAAGTAGTTATGGGTCCTATGCCCATCTATTGAACATGCATATTATTCTTCTCTTTTCCAAATGCTTTAATGAATATGTCACATAATTTGTCTCTCTTAGGCAATTTTTGCGCTCCAAAGTATCATCTTCAATTAGCTAAAAAACATAATGGTAGTGTACTTATATATGTTTGGTGAAGCATGAAATATTTGGTTCTTTGCAATGGCCATGCATCTTTGATTATCATATTTAATTATGGTCACCATTTGTGATGAAAAGCCTAGATCTCCAAGAATTCTTCTTAATTAAATTGCCTCACAAGAGGAAAAAAAAAGCTCATAAGTACTCTGTTTTAGTAGAGGAGAGTTCCTCAATCAAATGAGAAAGAGCATCCAAAAATCAATTTTCTAAATTCTTTACATCTAACCCGATCGGAATCACAATATCCTTCAAGTGTATTAGTTGCGGTCTAAAGAATACCAATATCCAACATTTTGACAATGCACCTCAGATATCACATTCCAATATTCCAATGACTCTCGTATGATTTTTTGGAAAACGTGCGTAATGATCCAACAACATAGTAGATGTCTCGTCGAGTGTTGCAGGAAAAAATAAGACTTCCATTGAGCTTATATTTCTAGGCATTTACATCGGGCATGTTATCAGGTATAGATAGTGTATGATTTACCACCATAGGTATGCCGATTGGTTTTCACTCCATCATTCCACATGCCTTAAAAATTAGTTTGACATACTTCTCTTGTGAGATGAAAAGGCCATCCTTTCTTTGCCATCCTTCAATTCCCAGATAAAAAATGGACTAGACCTAAATCTTCCAATTCAAACTTACTTCCTAATCTGATGTTAGTTTGATTAATGAGCTCCTAATGATGTCCTACAATGATTGGATCATCTACATATACAATAACAAGAACTAGCTTGCTATGTTTTTCATTAGTCACATGTAAGTACTTCTTTTAAAAACCATATTGTTGAAAAGTGACCAATCCATTGGTAGAAAGCACACGGTGATTGCTTAAGGTGATGCAAAGTTTTCATCAACTTGTAGATGTTATTTTCTGAATTGGAAACTCAAAACTTGGTGATTCAGATATATAAACCTCCTCCTTGAGGTGAACATTCAAAAATGGAGATTTGACATCCATCTAGAAAAAAAAGGCCTCGCCTTTTGTGCAGCCATTGCAAGTACCATCAAAATAGTTGTCATGCATGTTGTTAATCCAAAGGTTTCTTGGACATGAAAACCTTCAATTTGTATGAAATCTTGTTCAACTTGTCTTGCCTTATGATTTTCTATTGTGCCATCTACTTTATACTTAGCTTTCCAAATTCATTTTGTACGGATTACCTCATTCTTTGGTGGAAAGTCGATTTGCTCGTAGATTTCAATTATGAGTATACTATGATACTCAAATTGTATTATCAATGTCCAGCCTAGATCAACAAGGGATTTTTATTTGGTAGTAGATTCCATTTCCAAGCCCATGATATGTGTCGTTATATGTTCATCTTAACAATATGTTTTGAGGTTGTTCTTTGCTCCTTTAGACCCTTTCGTCTATGTAATTTATCAGAGGATGATTCTGATACATCTAATGTGATTGTGATCATCAATATGATGTTAACACCCACTTTGGCATGGCCTACAGTGTGTAGCTACAACTAGTTGGTTTTTCACCAAGGAAATTTCACACACACACACACACACACACATATATATATATATATATATATATATATATATATATATATATATATATATATATATATATATATATATATATATATATATATATATATATATATATATATATATATGCATGTATGTCTCTATGTATATATGTATGTATGTATGTACACATACATACATACATACACACACATACACACACACACACACACACACACACACACACACATATATATATATATATATATATATATATATATATATATATATATATATATATATATATATATATATATATATGCATGTATGTCTCTATGTATGTATGTATGTATGTACACATACATACATACATACATAAACATACATACATACATACATACATACATACATACATACATACATACATACATGCATACATACATACATACATACATACATACATACATACATACATACACACACACACACACGAACATATATATATATATATATATATATATATATATATATATATATATATATATATATATATATATATATATATATATATATATATATATATATATATATATATATATATACATAAATATATATATATATATATATATATATATATATATATATGTGTGTGTGTGTGTGTGCGTATATATATATATATATATATATATATATATATATATATATATATATATATATATATATATATATATATATATATATATATATATATATATATATATACATATATATATACATACACACACACACACACACACATATATATATATATATATATATATATATATATATATATATATATATATATATATATATATATATATATATATGTGTGTGTGTGTGTGTGTGTGTGTGTACGATTCCTCATCCTCAACTTTAACCTCTCTTTAAATAGGCACATGTGAGATATTTCTCTCGTTGATGAGATAGGAGATGTACCTTTATCATCTAGTAAGTGTGGTTGTTTTTCAAACTACCAATATTTTCCTTACCTGAGGACCCCACAACATGTATGCTTTAGAATATTTGCTATGTCCTATGAAGACACTTTTTTTCTTTTTCAATCCAATTTTGATCTTGCTGAATTGAGAATATGTGCATATAAAAAAACCAAAAATTATAAAATGAAAAATTAAAGGCTTTTTACTAGAATATGCTTCTTGTCTAGAATAGAATTCTTGAGGATTCATGCTCTTCAATGCTTTCGTGTTGCTTCTATTGAAGATGTAAAATGTTGTATTTACTAATGCCCACAATGAATCACACATGTGTTGAGGTTTTGATATACAGCAAGTTATTTTTACTATTTTCTTGTTTCTTTACTGAGCAATTCCATTTTGTTGAGATGTATGAGTTCTGTTACGTTGCATTTTTACACCATAGAAGTTATTGAATTCTATTGATAAGAACTCCCCTCCACTATCTATTTTGAATCTCTTTGAGTTCCTAGTGAATTCATTTTTTGCATACTTATGCCATGTCTCAAATTTCTCAAAATCAAGAGCTTCTCTTGGATGAAATAAACCCACATATTTATACTATAATCATCATCTAGTAAAACAAAGCATAAAGATGCTCCTAAAGCCATTGTAAACCTTTACCATAGAGATCAGCATGTACTAGCTCTAGAGGAGCAGGAGCTCGATTGCTGGACTCTCTTGGAAATGTCTTTCTTTCTTCTCTGCCCATCATGCAAGCTTGAAAGGTTCTTGCAACTCTAAAAATGGAGGGAAATGAGTGACCATCACTTTTCTTTGCATCTCTTTCAAAACTACAAATCCGAAGTGCCCAAATCATTGATGCCATGACTTGCTTATACCTTTATCTTTTTTAGCACACAAGATACTTAACTCATACCATTTATAATTTCTTATGCCTTTTCCTACTACATTATATGATGAATCCATGATTTGTGCACGACTCTTGTTGATTTGAACTTCGATTCCAAAATCTACTATTGCAGAAACTTACAACAATTTCTTTTAAGTGTGGGTATGTGGAAAACATCAAATAAATTCTTCTCAACACCTAGAGAAATCATAAAAGAGAAGGTTCATGTTCCTTAAATAGGACACTTGGAGTCATTTGCCACCACTTTGTTGATGGATTCCCATAGAGGAAGCAAGGAGCAATACCAATCCGTTTTGCTAGTCATATGGCAAGAAGCTCCACTATCTAAAATTCATCGTTCACCAATATGAGCTTTAGCGGATGAGCATACCTCCTTAATAGCTACCTAACTTCCTACTTTGTGGTGTTTTGTTGACTATTTGCTTATCCAAGATGAATTAATAGTCACATTTAGTTTATCAGATTGCTGATTTCTACAATCCTTGATGGAATGGCCTTTCTTTTCAAAATAGAAGAAACTTACATTGAACTTTTGTTATTTGGTTTCATGTTTGATCCATCAAAAGAGCATATTCCTTTTGCATTGGCTAAGAATGCATTATCTCTTGTAGCTTGTGGATTCATCAACTACATCTCCTCAACTAAAAGGATATCACAAAACTCATCAAATCTAAAGAGAATTAGTCTTACCTGAGTGTTAAGGTTCGTTAGTAATCCATTATAATTTGCTAGAAGAATATGCACACATCTTCTAGCAAGCTTTTCTAATTTTATAACAACACCAACTATAGCCAACGAGTCTTGTAGATGTTTATCCATTTGATAAAATCTTTAGCTTTTTCAAAGTTAGAATGCTTTTGATTTGCCAACTAGTTTTCTAGATTTTGTATCCCCACGCCTCATGTGATTTACTAGTGTGTTGAACTAAAGTAAGCACAAAATCACTTACACTAGTGACAATTGCACCTAATGCATCAACATTCAACTTCTTCCAAGCTCATAGAAAATATGAATACGGTTGAACCATCACTCTTGAATCTACCCGATCTTAAAATAGTACAAGATTTGGATCCTTTCCCATTGGTCCTATGAAAGTGCCTAGTAATTCATAGGAGTAAAAAAATGCAAAAAATGTGGACTTCTAGAGCATATAGTTGGTTCTATCTAGCTTCCCTTCAGTGATTGTAGGTTGATGAGTGTGAATAGGTGCACCATTAGCATTGATTAGAGCACCAAGATGAGTGTTTGATGATGAAGTCATCATGTAATCACTCAGATAATCTAGTGATATTCGAATACTCTAGTAGGCGGAAATAGTGATACTTCTCAAGATATTCAAACCTTATAGCGTTAGTACCATGTAAGAAAGTAGCTATAGAAGAGATCATAGGAGCAATAGTAGAGAAGATAAGAGATGTAGTAGAATTTCAGAAAATTGCTACTAAGAGTAGGTACACAGATAATGGCATTGTCCACCCGTGTGCTCTTAAGGTAGAGCTTAAATGGTGATCTAGACAACTTTGCATAGAGATTTACAAGGTAAAGGTATGACAGCTCAATTTTTAGTGTAGAGATCATGTATATATAGGTCAATGGAGATATGATGCCTTTCATTGGCAGCTATACGTTGGTGGTAGAACATGGGTGGCCACTACCCACATAATCCCCATATGCAACTTAGGTCAGTTTAATAAACTTAACAAACATTGTAGAGGTCGGAAACTCTCAGATGCCTTGGGATGAAGCTTCAGGGAATAGTCCATCCCATTTCATGGACATAATGGTGTTCCGGGCAGTTGTTGCTTTCACTTGTTGATTTCACTCACAATACCACCTTGGTTGATTTGTTTATCTCTCTCTTTTTCTCTCTCTTCCTATCTCTCTCTTTCCCCATCTTTTCTCTCAGCTCCCCTCTGCCCCGCAAAACCCCCCTCAGCCTTTCCCCGCAAAGCCCCTCTGACCCCCGCAAGCCCCCTCTCGTACCATCTCTCTCTCCCTCTCTCTCTTCCCCTCTCACTATTTTTCCCTCTCTCTCGGTCCCTCTCTTTCTCTCTCTTTCTCTCCCTCTCCTTCTCTCTCTCCATCTCTCTCTCTCTCTCTCTCTCTCTCTCTCTCTCTCTCTCTCTCTCTCTCTCTCTCTCTCTCTCTCTCTCTCTCTCTCTCTCTCTCTCTCTCTCTCTCTCTCTCTCTCTCTCTCTCTCTCTCTCTCTCTCTCTCTCTCTCTCTCTCTCTCTCTCTCTCTCTCCTCCACCCGCCATCCCTCCACTCCCCCTACTCCCTCCTCCTCACCCCCACTCCACCCTCCCCCCTCCTTCTCTCTCTTACCCCGCACCCTTCCGCCTCCGCCCCCCGCCCTCCTTTCCTCCACCCGCCATCCCCCCCACTCCGCCCCCCGCCCTCCTCTCCTCCACCCGCCATCCCCCCCACTCCGCCCCCCGCCCCTCCTCTCCTCCACCCGCCATCCCTCCACTCCCCCTACTCCCTCCTCCTCACCCCCACTCCGCCCCCCGCCCTCCTCTCCTCCACTCGCCACCCCCTCTCCGCCCCCCGCCCTCCTCTCCTCCACCCGCCATCCCCCCCACTCCGCCCCCGGCCCCTCCTCTCCTCCACCCGCCATCCCTCCACTCCCCCTACTCGCTCCTCCTCACCCCCACTCCGCCCCCCGCCCTCCTCTCCTCCACCCGCCACCCCCTCTCCGCCCCCCGCCCCTCCTCTCCTCCACCCGCCATCCCCCCCACTCCGCCCCCCGCCCTCCTCTCCTCCACCCGCCATCCCCCCCACTCCGCCCCCCGCCCCTCCTCTCCTCCACCCGCCATCCCTCCACTCCCCCTACTCCCTCCTCCTCACCCCCACTCTGCCCCCCGCCCTCCTCTCCTCCACCCGCCACCCCCTCTCCGCCCCCCGCCCCTCCTCTCCTCCACCCGCCATCCCCCCCACTCCGCCCCCCGCCCTCCTCTCCTCCACCCGCCATCCCCCCCACTCCGCCCCCCGCCCCTCCTCTCCTCCACCCACCATCCCCCCACTCCCCCTACTCCCTCCTCCTCACCCCCACTCCGCCCCCCGCCCTCCTCTCCTCCACCCGCCACCCCCTCTCTGCCCCCACCCCTCCGCCCTCCTCCACCACCTCCCCGACGTGTCCCCACTCTCCTCCACCCCCTGCCACACACACACCCTCATGTACACACATGCACACATACACTCCCACACCCATGCACATACACGCACAATTATACATACACACATATGCATTCACATACACACACACCCACACAATCACACACACACACCGACACACACACACCGAGACATACACTCACACACCCACACATGCACACACACACCCACATGCACACATACACACAGATACACTCATACATGCAGACATATACCCTCACATACACGCATATGTACACCCACTCACATACATACACCCACATCCTCAAATGCACACCCACACCTACCCCCTTCAATTACACATATGCACCCCCTTGCACGCACATACCCACCCACACACATACCTCCACACACACACACACACACCATCACACACACACATGCACCCCCATGCATTCACACACACAAAGGCCCCTAAAACACTCCAGATGGTGAGGGATGCGAAGCAGGATCCGGAAGAGAAATCTAAGAGACATATGCCACAGGTGGAGAAAGAGCATTCGAAGCCATTGTATACAGTTAATGTTGGAACTGATTTAGAAGATGGCCTCTTTGATGACTTTTTGCTTTGTGTTAATATGAAGTTTCACATGAGTGAACCACTACATGAATATCATGACTGGATAAATAGTTGGACCAAACGGGAAAATCGGTGATGAAGTAAAAAAACAACACAAAATGAGAATCTCAGATGGCAGGAGAAAAAGCTAAAAGGTAATTGTTAAATGTGAAATTGCCACCAACCATTGACGGCGATTACCTATTTTTTTGGACCAATTCAAATCAAGAGGAATATTTGACCTACCCCCAATTTTGGGTAATCAACCGGCGCGTGATCAGTGGACGTGAAGCAAGGCCCTCTTGACTTATGGAGGCCTATATCAACAATGGATTTGTGCTCATGGAGGGTACATTTTTCAGAGTTACTTTGACGCTCTTGCACTTGGTGGTTTCAAGCCTATTATAGGAGCTACTCTGTAGTGTGGATTCAAAGGGTAGGCTTCTCAGTGGAGGGCTATGAGCACTATAGTGTAAGAGAGTGTCTTGGAGTTTCTTTCTTTTCTGTGAGACCTATTGGTGTTAAGCTCTATTCTCTTGAGCAATTCCTTCATCATTTGTATTGATCTGTATTTATCTGCATAGAGTACCACGAAGCACTGAGCATTAGTTTTTGAGCATTTCCTTGACAATTCTTGTAATCATCTGAATCGAATCAAGAAGTGTATGGTCTTCCTTGGTCTATAGTTGTTCATATTTTCTGAAGTATGTACCACTCTGTGCAAATCGTATTATCTACCTCCTCACATAAATGTTAAAGGGTATACTTCCCTAAAGAGAACCCCCCTTGAGTAGGCGACGTACTGGATGTGTTAATCTTTAATCTCTACTTTTGTTAAAAGCGGATACCCCAGTACCTCCTCTACAGTTTGGCACGCACGGTAGGACCTTTGCATTTCTGTGAGAGGTGTTTTCCCTATTGCAATTGCGAATAGGTACATGACCCATACATGGGCAGATAAGGAGTCTCTTCGTGTTCGGAGGAGCCTTAACAAGTTAGCAATAACCACGGCTAGTGAGACTACCTCCCATCTGTCCTCCTTAAATTTATCGATTGATTTGGGTGCGACACCATTGTCAAAAGAGGGGTATAGGAGAACTCTAGACTTCTCCTCAGATACGTCCGAAGAAACACCAGTACAAATGGAGGATCTCTCTCACTTGCTCTCCAGATTAAACATCAAATTTCCTACCTTCAAGGGACATGCTTATGAAGATGCTGATGATCATGTGAGGAGATTCATCTCTTTATGTCATGGGCGAGGTCTGCAGAATAGAGAAGATGCAATGTTAGCACTTTTTCCATCCACATTGGAGGGTCTTGCAGATAAATGGTATAGCCAATATGCAGATGGCCATTTCACTACATGGGAGGCTCTAAAGGCGGCATTCTCACAGACATTCTGACCAAGTGATTCTTCGGAAAGGGCTCTAGATCAGCTAGAAAATTTGAAGCTAAGACCAGGTGAATCCTTTCATGAACTTCACACTAGAACAAAAGCACTTGTTGCACGTCTGCCACATGCTTCAGGTGACTTTTTGGTTAAAAAGTGGATAGAGAAGGCTCTGCCCAGGTCATCTCAGCAGAAGCTTCAAGAATCTCTTAGATTGGATGCGACCCTCAATGATTTTGTTGCAGCGGCATCACGCATTGAAGAAGCAAGGCAACATTTTGAAGGGGATACACAACCTAAGTATGCTGCAGATCTGGATCCTATTGAGCAACTAAGGAGGGAACTAGAGGCATTGAAGATGCAACAAAATCAACAAGAAGAGAAGGTCTTGCCACCACTGCGTTGAACTGATGATGAAGTGGCCCAACTTTGCCGAGAATTAGAAGACTTGAAGACCACTCAGGATATAAAGAGACAAATTTGGTGTACAATCTGTAACAACAATGGACATTCCAACGCTAATTGCCCTATTAAGGTAAGCTGTCAATTTTGTGGGAAAGATGGTCATGAAGCTAGAGATTGCTATTACCTCAAGGGTACACAGCAGAGAGGTAACCCTCAAACTTTGGATTCATACTATGCTAGCACTTCGAATACACCTAACAGAGAGGAGAATAGACCTGCAAAGCCTAGATATAATAGACCTTTGATGTGCTATCGTTGTGGTGAGTACGGCCACATGCAAAATAGGTGTTCTCTTCTAGAAGATGCACCTCCTTGTCAGCATTGTCCAGAGGTCAAGGATCATTATACCAAAGATTGCCCAAGAGTTCGTCCTGCTCCAATTCACATGATTGCAGTCTCCCCACCAGTAGAAGGTATGACTACTCAATCCTATGCTGTTTCATCCTTTGCTACGCCCATGATGACCAGAGCAAGGCAAGCAGCAGCAAACCTTAGGGGGGAAACAACAAGGAATGCAGGATAAAGAGGAAGAAAAGAAGTCTGGATGGAAGGACCAAGTGGAAATTGAAGGAGCTTATGAAGAAATGACTACTTCTCTAAGGGGCCAGCCAACAAGTCTACAAGAAAACACTCAGGAGGTAAACATTGAACAGATCTTGAAAGGTATTCAGCACAAGGTTAGTCTATATGAACTTATAAGAATGGATTAAAAAATAAGAAGTGACTTACTGAAGATTATACACTCTGCTCACTTGGTCCAATCACCTAGTATAGATGGTTTCATGGTTGATTTTCCTCCTACACCCTTAGCAGACTACCAAAGTTCGAGATTATCAGTTTGTATAAAGGATGAAGCTCTTAGAGGTGTGATCATAGATGGAGGCTCTCGTATCAATTTGATGCCAGATTTTACATTGAAGAAGCTGAAATTGAGCCCCACCAAGTTGGCACCATTCACGGTTACATTGGCACATCAACATCGGGTTGCACCACTTGGCATTATTGAAAAGGTATTGATGGTAGTACAGGGTTGCCACTTTGTGTTGGATTTTGTTGTTATTGCACTTCCATAGGAGACTTCTTATCCTTTGCTCCTGGGGAGACCTTGGCTGAGACAAGCAAAAGCTTTGCAAGATTGGGGAATAAAATAAACTATGGATTTCAACAAATACCAATAGCCAATTGCAACTACATTTGGAAGAAGGATTTGACTCAGGAAAAACTACTGGATATACTGTGGACACTCAGGTAATGCCCTCTCTACCCCTAGAAGAGGATACATTGTTAAATTGGATGATGGGAAGTGCAGAATGCTGCAAAGTGGAGATTAATGAAATTGAGGAAGAAAATGCAGATAAGGTAATTATAGGAAGGGGCAATGAAGACCACAAGGTGTTAGAGAATGAGCAATTGCAGGAAAGCACAAGCCGTGAGGAGGCAACCAATATAAAAGTATCAGAGGTG
Organism: Ceratopteris richardii; assembly: GCA_020310875.1. NCBI lineage: Eukaryota > Viridiplantae > Streptophyta > Polypodiopsida > Polypodiales > Pteridaceae > Ceratopteris > Ceratopteris richardii. The sequence continues at coordinate 189,786,638 of CM035406.1, forward strand.
GAAGATTATGAACTCAAGAGCAGAGAAGATCTTCCTTTTGCAGATATACCTCAAGGATGGATGGAAGAACATATTGCAGAATATAAATTAAAATCCACTCCTGCATATAGTGGAGATGATTTCTCAAGCAAGACCAATTCTGAAACATTGGTTCAAGAAGTAGGGGATGAAGAGAACCCTCAAATAGTTCACTTGGCATCCTGGTTGTGGCATTATCCTCCTTTGCTACAGAAGGTAACTTCTTTGCTTTTTACTTACAAAAGTGTCCTCGCATGGTCCTACAAAGATCTAACAGGAATACCAGAAGAGCTTGGATTACATCGGATACCCTTGGTTGAGGGAGCTGCACCTATAAGAAGTAGGCCATATCGACTCAATCCAAAGTATGCAGAGGCGGTAAAAGCAGAGATTACAAAACTAGAGAAAGCAGGTATAATTGTGCCAGTAGAACATTCCAGATGGCTTTCTTCTATGGTTATTGTGCCCAAGAAAAATAGTGGAAAAATAAGAGTATATGTTGATTTCCGTGCTTTGAATAAAGTAACTATTCAAGATGGATTTCCTCAGCCCTTCACAGAGCAAGTACTTGAAGAGGTAGCTGGTCACACTGTGTATAGTTTCTTGGATGGTTTTAGTGGCTACAATCAGATAGTGATCCATCCTGATGATAGGGACAAAACAGCCTTTGTCACTCCCTGGGGCACTTATGTCTATACTCAAATGGCTTTTGGTTTGAAGAATGCACCGGCTTCATTTAATAGAACGATGTATCTGATATTGGGCAAATGGTTAACAACCTTTCTACGCATTTTCATGGATGACTTTTCAGTATTTTCAGGTACAGATAGAAGGGCAGTAGTTCAAGATTTCCATGACCATTTGGAAAATCTAAAAGAAATTTTTGAGCAATGTCTCAAAACAGGTTTGAAATTGAATCCTGATAAATGTCACGTTTTGGTCACTAAGGGCACTCTTCTTGGTCACATAGTATCTGCTGAAGGCATAACTGTTGACCCTGCAAAGGTTACAGCTATTCTTTCCATGCCTATTCCACAAAGTGCAAAGTTTCTTGGGCCATGCAGGGTATCACAGAAGATTCATTCGGATGTATTCAGAAATTGCTAAGCCTTTGTCAAGGCTTACTAGTAAAAAGATTCCTTTCTCATGGAGTGCTGAAGCTGACAAAGCATTTTGTGAACTAAAGTTGAGGCTATGTACTGCTCCCCTTTTAAGTGTTCCTAATTGGTCATTGGAATTTCATGTGCATACAGATGCTAGTCTTCATGCTGTTGGTGCAGTTCTAGCTCAACCATTATCTCACAAAGTGGATAGACCTATCTCTTATGCAAGCAGACTACTCAACCAAGCTGAAAGAAATTACAGTACAACGGAAAGAGAAGGTTTGGCTATTGTATTTGCTCTTCAGAAGTTCCGACATTATCTCCTTGGTGTACATTTCATTGTTATTTCTGATCATCAGCCCTTGAAGTATTTGATAAACAAGCCTAGAGTAGCTGGAAGGATTTGGAGATGGTTACTCCTATTTCACGAATTTAATTTTGATATTCATATTAAGCCAGGAAAAGAGCACTACATGGCAGATCAAGTGTCCAGGACGGCAATGAGCGAAAAGGTAGATAGCAATCTTTTTCTAGTAGCAATTCGGACAGGTTGGTATGATGAAATTCTCCATGTTCTCAGTAGTGGAAAGATCCCAGAACACTTGACACCTGTAGAAAAGAGAAGATTGCTCCTGAAAACCAAAGCATATTCTCTTATAAATGGAAATTTATATAAAAACTGTTAGGATGACATATTGAGAAGGTGTGTCTATCTAGAGGAGGTAAAACTTCTGCTAGAGGCTGCACACAATGAAGGACATCTAAAGGGGGAAGAATTGGCTCATAGAATCATCCACAAAGGTTTATGGTGGCCTCATATTTTCAAGGATGCAATCAAGTTTTCTAAAGAATGCCACATCTGCCAGAGGTGTGCTCCCGCGCCAACCAGATTGAATTTCCAACCATTGGCCATATCTACAGGATGATTTCCATTTGAACGATGGGGTCTTGATTTCATAGGGCCAATTAGCCCAACTGGGCAACCAGGAGGTCAAAAGTATATTTTGATGGCCACATGCTATGCCACTAAATGGATAGAGGCTAAAGCTACTGTGGACTGCACGGCTTTAACAGTAGCTAAATTTATGTATAAACGTATTTTCTCAAGATTTGGTTGCCCACTGGAAATTACTAGTGAGAGGGGCACACATTTTGTAAATCAATTGCTCCAGTTTATATTTGACAGGTACAAAATCCTCCATAAAAAATCTTGTGCCTATTACCCAAGGGCAAATGGCCAAGCAGAGAGTTCCAATAAGATTTTGATCAGACTACTTCGCAAATTAGGTTTTGATCATCAAAGCTCCTAGCCGCTAACACTGATCGGTGCAATCTGAGCTTTCAGAACCACGAAAAGGGGAACCACAGGCGAGACTCCCTTCCGTTTAGTATATGGAAAAGAGGCATTGGCACCATTCGAGTTCATTATCAGAAAGGAAATAGAAATCAAAACCATTGGAATTGAACCCCCCATTCAGAGATTGGTGGCATTCGAAGAATACAGAGAATGAGCAATGCAAAAACTTCAGGTAACACAAGAAGAGCGCAAAAGACTGCATGACAGGTATTTGAGGTCCAATGAAGTATAGGAAGGGTCCATGGTTTTAGTGCATCAAATTCCACCAATTCAAACTAAATTGGCACCCAAATGGGCAGGACCTTATAAGGTAATCAAAGTATTGCCACATGGCGCTGTGCATCTGGAAGATCTGCAGGGTAAAAGGATTCCCCTGGTTAACATCTCCAGGGTGAAGAAGTATCTGAACTAGGTCAAAATGGAAGCATTACACCCTTTGTACATATCTTGGTTTTTTTTTTCAGTATTTGTAGTATAACTAGATCTCTTGAAATAAGCAGAATAAGGGAGAAATTGCACCGAGACGGTGCAAAAGCTTGATGTGGGGGTCTGTAGAGGTCGGAAACTCTCAGATGCCTTGGGATGAAGCTTCAGGGAATAGTCCATCCCATTTCATGGACATAATGGTGTTCCGGGCAGTTGTTGCTTTCACTTGTTGATTTCACTCACAATACCACCTTGGTTGATTTGTTTATCTCTCTCTTTTTCTCTCTCTTCCTATCTCTCTCTTTCCCCATCTTTTCTCTCAGCTCCCCTCTGCCCCGCAAAACCCCCCTCAGCCTTTCCCGCAAAGCCCCTCTGACCCCCGCAAGCCCCCTCTCGTACCATCTCTCTCTCCCTTTCTCTCTTCCCCTCTCACTATTTTTCCCTCTCTCTCTCGGTCCCTCTCTTTCTCTCTCTTTCTCTCCCTCTCCTTCTCTCTCTCCATCTCTCTCTCTCTCTCTCTCTCTCTCTCTCTCTCTCTCTCTCTCTCTCTCTCTCTCTCTCTCTCTCTCTCTCTCTCTCTCTCTCTCTCTCTCTCTCTCTCTCTCTCTCTCTCTCTCTCTCTCTCTCTCTCTCTCTCTCTCTCCTCCCCGTCCCTTTCTTTCTCTCTCTCTCTCTCTCTCTCTCTCTCTCTCTCTCTCTCTCTCTCTCTCTCTCTCTCTCTCTCTCTCTCTCTCTCTCTCTCTCTCTCTCTCTCTCTCTCTCTCTCTCTCTCTCTCTCTCTCTCTCCCTCCCTCTCTCCCCCTTCCTTCTCTCTCTTCCCGCGCACCCTTCTGCCTCCGCCCCGCGCCCTCCTCTCCTCCACCCGCCATCCCCCCCACTCCGCCCCCCGCCCTCCTCTCCTCCACCCGCCATTCCCCCCACTCCGCCCCCCGCCCCTCCTCTCCACCCGCCACCCCCTCTCTGCCCCCCACCCCTCCGACCTCCTCCACCACCTCCCCCACGCGTCCCCACTCTCCTCCACCCCCTGCCACACACACACACCCTGATGTACACACATGCACACATACACTCCCACACCCATGCACATACACGCACAATTATACATACACACATATGCATTCACATACACACACACCCACACAATCACACACACACACCCACACACACACACACCGAGACATACACTCACACACCCACACATGCACACACACACCCACATGCACACATACACACAGATACACTCATACATGCAGACATATACCCTCACATACACGCATATGTACACCCACTCACATACATACACCCACATCCTCAAATGCACACCCACACCTACCCGCTTCAATTACACATATGCACCCCCTTGCACGCACATACCCACCCACACACATACCTCCACACACACACACACACACACACACACCATCACACACACACATGCACCCCCATGCATTCACACACACAAAGGCCCCTAAAACACTCCAGATGGTGAGGGATGCGAAGCAGGATCCGGAAGAGAAATCTAAGAGACATATGCCACAGGTGGAGAAAGAGCATTCAAAGCCATTGTATACAGTTAATGTTGGAACTGATTTAGAAGATGGCCTCTTTGATGACTTTTTGCTTTGTGTTAATATGAAGTTTCACATGAGTGAACCACTACATGAATATCATGACTGGATAAATAGTTGGACCAATCGGGAAAATCGGTGACGAAGTAACAAAACAACACAAAATGAGAATCTCAGATGGGAGGAGAAAAAGCTAAAAGGTAGTTGTTAAAAGTGAAATTGCCACCAACCATTGACGGCGATTACCTATTTTTTTGGACCAATTCAAATCAAGAGGAATATTTGACCTACCCCCAATTTTGGGTAATCAACCGGCGCATGATCAGTGGACGTGAAGCAAGGCCCTCTTGACTTATGGAGGCCTATATCAACAATGGATTTGTGCTCATGGAGGGTACATTTTTCGGAGTTACTTTGACGCTCTTGCACTTGGTGGTTTCAAGCCTATTGTAGGAGCTACTCTGTAGTGTGGATTCAGAGGGTAGGCTTCTCAGTGGAGGGCTATGAGCACTATAGTGTAAGAGAGTGTCTTGGAGTTTCTTTCTTTTCTGTGAGACCTATTGGTGTTAAGCTCTATTCTCTTGAGCAATTCCTTCATCATTTGTATTGATCTGTATTTATTTGCATAGAGTACCACGAAGCACTGAGCATTAGTTTTTTAGCATTTCCTTGACAATTCTTGTAATCATCTGAATCGAATCAAGAAGTGTATGGTCTTCCTTGGTCTATAGTTGTTCATATTTTCTGAAGTATGTACCACTCTGTGCAAACCGTATTATCTACCTGCTCACAGAAATGTTAAAGGGTATACTTCCCTAAAGAGAACCCCCCTTGAGTAGGCGACGTACTGGATGTGTTAATCTTTAATCTCTACTTTTGTTAAAAGCGGATACCCCAGTACCTCCTCTACAAACATGAATGATTTTGGAATATAATAGGGAATAATCCATGGAATATTTGCATTTGTGGACCTTTATAACTCCCTTTCCTTACAATACCCTACATGGTCTAATTTGAACTTCATCCAACATGCAACTTGGGATTTCCATCAACTGATTAATGCACACTTTCCTTCTCCACATAATGGGGGTCCTATAGAATGTGCATTAGTACATAAAATCACGAGGGATAGAGATTGGTTAGGTAATAACACTCACATCCACACTAGCAATAAATATGTGCCTTAACATGTACTATCCTTGAAATTCAAGTGTTCCATTCGGGTTGATGTCATCAAATTTAATCAAAATCCTTTATCTTCAATCTAGTGGTGCTTTTCCATATGAAAACCTTTTCTCTAGAGCTTCTTAGATGTTTGAAGGCCCTAAGATTCCTCTCCCTGGATACTAGCAATCAAAAACCGAACAGATCCATGCTCTCAAATACTATTGGCCCACTTCCAATCATTGTTCATGGTGGAGAAGGGCTTCATTTTGTTTCTCCCCTTCCATAGGGAGCACACCTCATGAGAGTTGTTAGGAAGAACTAGGAATAGATAAAACTAGAGAGTGATTAAATAAAGATCGTTCCACTTGTGGACCACCATAAAAGAAAGAATATCAATGTTTCTTAATATAGTTTGGCTGAAGAGGCTTTAACATTAATCCATTCTTTCATTATCCATTTTGCGACCATCTTATTGGTGGAAGATTTCACATCTAGAAAAACCACTCCAAGTGCATCCTTTGGACTAGAAGATATTTTCCACTTCAAAAATCAACACACATGCTCTATTCGGATCCCTTATCCATAAGAAATTTGTAAAATCCTTCCCTACATAAGCATCTCCTCATTCAAGGTCTTCAAGCATTGTGAAGAAAGAGATGCATATAATGTTCGTGATTCTTACCAAGGAAAGAATCAACAACATGGTAGGAGCAAGAACAAGGAAAATAATGGTCAATGGAATAAGAGTAGAAGTGAATCAAGGAAGAGGGATATCGAATGCCATTATTGTCATAAGAAAGGACACATGAAGAAAGATTGTTATGCATTAAAGAATGCTAAAGGTAAAGGGTAGAATGTTCCAACTGAGGCTCTTATGGCTGATTCTCTTTCCCACACCTAGCTCTTAGATTCTAGTGCTTCTTTCCATGTGACCCCACATAGAGAATGGTTCTCTAATTATGCAGCAAAGTCTCTTGGTACCATGAGACTTGGCGACTCTTACCAGTGTGATGTTGTGGGGATTGGAGATGTGTTTGTGCAGTTCATTGATGGTTCAAAATTTGCTATGCATAATGTATGCCATGTACCTCAGTTATCATGAAGTTTGATGTCAGTTGGTCAACTTGATGACCTTGGTTACAAGGTAGTCTTCTATGCTCAGTCCTTTTGCATATCAAAGGGCAATATGGTTATTGCAAAAGGAATCAAAGTTGGCTCACTTTATCCTTTATTTGTATCACAGAAAGAACACTTTTTAGCTCTTACTTAACAGCCTATGGCTTGTATTTGGCATCTTTGTTTGGGCCATATATCCTGTAGTGGAATGGAAAGTATTTCTCGTTCTCACTACTTACCTGTGTTATCTTGCTCTGATTTTCCATTTTGTGAGCATTTTCAATATGGGAAGCAAACGAAGAATGTGCATAGAACACACATTGACTCTTCAATTCAGCCTTTAGATCTAGTTCATACAGGTGTGTCTGGTCCTATGCTGACCAGGTCCTTAATAGGTTCTCTTTACTTTGTCACTTTCATAGATGATGCTACTAGAAAAGTTTGGGTATATCTTATCAAATCGAAGGATGAGGTATTCCCTACTTTCAAAAAATGGCTTGCTTCAGTTGAGACTGAAAAAGGAACTAAGCTTAATTCTTTACGTTTTGATAATGGGGGTGAGTATATGTCACATGATCTCAGTATTTTTTGTCAGCCTAGAGGGATTTGTAAAGACTTTATAGCTCCTTATACCCTAGTATAGAATGGTATAGCTGAGAGGATGAATAGAACTATTCAAGATAGAGTAGTCTCTATGTTGCATCATGCAAACCTCTCACAAGGTTTTTGGGTAGAAGCAGTATTGATTGCAGTTCATGTGATTAACCTTTCACCTATTATGATCATCTTCAAGTTTTGCGTATGAAGCATATGTTCATATACCCAAGAATCTTAGACAAAAGTTGGACCATAAGTCAAAGAAATGCATTTTTCTTGAATATGGTAGAGAAGGACAATTTGGATATCGCTTATGGGATCTTGAAACATGATCAATTATTAGAAGTAGTGATGTCATTTTCAATGAGTCTAAGATGCATAAACAACCCATTAAGGAGGTTGAAGTTGAGCAAGGATGATTGCCCCAAATCAAATGAGGAAAAGGAATTCATGACCAAAATTCCCTATCAGTCTGCTTTTGGTAGTCTCATGTATGCTATGGTAGCTACGAGACTACACATTGCATTTGCAATGGGATTTGTGAGCAGATATATGTCTAATCCTGGCAAGAAACATTGGGAAGTGGTCAAGATGATTTTAAGATATATGAGTGCCATTATTGGTTACACAGATTCAAACTAGATAATCTTAAGTCTACATCAAGGTACATTTTTCATTTTGCTAGAGGTGCTATCTCTTGGAGATCTCGTCTTCAAGAATGTACAGCTGTTTCCACCACAGAAGTAGAGTATGTTACAGCAAGTGAGGCATGTAAGGAAGCATTCTGGCTTTCTCGTCTTGCTTGTGATATGGGTTTACCTCAACATGTACCTCGTTTGCTCAGTGATAGTCAGAGTGCTACTGCTTTGGCTAAGAATCCGGTCTATCATGCAAAGACTAAGCACATCGAGGTGAGGTATCACTTCATTAGAGATTGCTTAGCTACTGAGCACATTATTCTTAAGAAGGTTCACACTCGAGATAATGTTGCACATGCTTTGACTAAAGATCTACCACAGGATAGCTTTTGACACTATTGTCACTTGATGGAGGTTACTTGATTCATGGTCTTACACAATCATTTGTATACTATGTAACATGCCCATCAGGTGGGAGGTATAGTTTGTATACTTACACTCAGGTATTATTTATCATTCTTAATTTTTCTCCCATAGTTACTTGGGCCAGATTGGCCTTTAGTGGGGGATTGTTACCGTTAGTGTCCATGGGAAAGGCCAAATGGCCACCGGACACTTCTTTGTATATGTTCTTTAATAAAATATATAGTTGCCTAGTCAGTCACAGACTGTAAGTTCGATCGCATTTGTAAGACCTAAAAAGTTTATCTTCGTGCTCCTTATGTATTATGTTTTCTGCATCTTCAACAATGAGTGTGCAAAGTATTGTATGTGGCCTTTGGAGCTTGGTTTTCTACCCCAAGGATATCTTCTTGGAGCTCTCGAGAAGGACAGCACGCTATGGTGCATCGCCATCGAAATACTTCAGAATAAATGATCATCTTCTTTACCTTCCTTGTAGCTTAGATTCATCAACAGCAATGAGTCTTCATGTTGTTGCTCTTCTGAATAACTTGTTGTACTCCGTTGAGTTATGGCCTCTATTGTTATTGTTGAAGTTTTGTCCATCTCTGCCTCTATTGCTTCCCTATCCACCTCTTCTACTTTCTTTTTGGGTCTCCCCATTGAACCAATAATTCTGCATGTAGTGGTTGGTCTTATCACAAATGGCACAACTTTGGTCTTCTCATGCTTTGGTGCTTTCTTCTTCTCTTTCCACTTTATCTTGCTTGCAAAGTTGGTTTGGGAAGTCTCCTCTTCATCGTCTTCCTTCTTCTTTCCTTTTGGCTTCTTGTCCTGCTTATCTGCATATAGAGCACTAGATGAATTACCATGATAGGAGTTACCTTCCTTTATGCAATTGTTGGCCTCTTGATTGAAGATTTGTCCAAGAAAGATGTTGAAGTTAGGAGTTTGCACATCCATGATGACATCATAGGCTATAGTGAAAGATTGACATTGCTTGTCACCTCTTATCCCATTGAGAGTTTTCCTCATGATGGCCTCTTCTTCAATGAGCTCTCTAATGGATTCCAATTGATTAGCAACCTCCTTGACCTTTGTAACAAACTTAGTGATGGTTTGTTTTGTACTCTTCTTCATCTTGTTGAACTAATTCCAAAGATGGTTCTTCCTTGCTTGTACTAGCAGAAAAGAAAGTCTCTAGGAATCCCTCATATATTGAGTTGTCTTGCATCCTCAGATATGTGGTAATAGAAAATCAAAGATGAAGTTGAGTGTGTATGACCTTTCTTGAGCAGCCCTTGCACACCAAAGTTTGAACCTATCTGTTTCTTCTTGAGTAGGTCCTCCTTCGGATGTTGGAATAGGCATAGATTTATCACCTGACACAATCCCATATAGGTTTCTTCCTTGCAAATAAGCCTCCATTCTAATTTTCCAAGCTCCATAATTTTTTCTATCAAGCTTCTCAATCATTGATGGAAAGCCATCTCCCATCTTAAAGTTTCTCTTTCAGGAGAAGCTTAGAGAGGCTTGGAAAGTTGATTTTTCAAGTGGTGAAGTTTTTCCATAAATCCAGCATGCGAATAGCCCTAGCTCTTTGGATATGTAAAGTAGACATCGCAAGCTTGTGTGTAGTGCAATAAAACCCGATAGGTACTTTGGAACATTAACAAGAAAAAATTGATGCAAAACAGATAACTTACACCTTCACTAGCTCATAAAAATCTTCCAAAATGGATGAAGGTTGTGAATTCAAACCCTCGAGCAGCCAATACAGTAGCAATTGGAAAAATTCCTTTTAAGAAAAAAAATCATACATAGGTTTATCTTGCTATAATGCATAAAAGCTCTAATTTATAACAACTATGGAAGGAGAAATCACCTTAATACTTAATTGGTATCATCCCTATTTTTTAGGGATATGTAGAGAATGACTCGAAGACTGGAAAAATTCAATTTGTCTCAAAGTAACAAACCAAATGACTTGAGAATCGTTTCGCATAAACACATAATTATACCTTTTCAAAGCATGCTGAAACATGGGACTTGAAGACTTTTAGAGAGAGCAGCAAACTCTGTAGTTAATTGAGTCTAAGGAAGAAGGAGCAAAGAACAGAAATGGCACTAAGAAATGATGAAAGAGTATATGTATTGCTTCAAATCAACAATCTAGCTAATGTAGAAAGGTTTTGGAGTCTTTATATAGACTCTTTTTGATATGAAAACACCTTCGCTTCATGGATTTGAATTCGAAATCAGGTAGGTTTGGTAGTTTAGATTGATTGGAAACTTTTCCTACAATCTAGGAAAAGAGAAAGTAGAAGTCATACTTACCTTTTAATTGAATGATTGAGAATCAATCCCAAGCACTTCTAACTCATGACTTTTACGAATTTCACTCCTTCCTTTTACAAAGATAAATACTTTGAAAATTAATTAGGAAGATGATCCTATGATCAAACTCTCAATACAATAAATAAATGGAAATAAAAATCTATAAGGAGTCTATGTGGCATCATTCAAATGATGGATTTGATGAAGATCATGTCAACTTGAAGCATAATAAAAGCTTGATGTTCCAAAAAGATGGGACCTTGCAATGATACTTGCAACATAGAGGGTGGGACCCCAACAACTATGCAACTACACTTGGAACCTCTAGAAAGTTGCTGCTACCCAAGTGAAGAAAACTACAAGTCCCTATCATAGCCACCAGTACTTATAGAGCATGGAAGCTACAATCACCTTCTCATAAGTATCTATAGGCTCCTTCTATATCATGGAACCATTCAAAGCATGCAAGAAAGATAATTTAAAGGCATAGTTAGAGTGAGATAGAATGGATTCCTATCTCTCTTGTAGGAGATATCCTAAGTCTAATTCCATTTAGGAAGTCAAAGCCCTTGTAACCTAAAACCTGCCTCCTTAAAGGAACTCCCTGCTAGCTTGTGTTATCGATATGCTAACCTTGAGGAGTACTTTAAGTATGTTCATGAATTGCATTCACTAGAAATTCTAAGTGACTTAGTGGCCTATCATAAGTTACTTAATGCTTTCCATGCTTGTTTGATAACATTATTCATGAAGTGATCATTCTAGGAGAAGTGCATTTGCATTCCTTAAACCCACATACTATTTCACCACCTACATATAGAATTTGGAAAGCATGGTTAGAAAATCCTCTAACAGTGACATCGACTTCATTAGATCTTATTACAACTCTCAAAATTTTCTTTTAATTTTTACATGAAAACCCTAGCTTTGTTTAAATCCTCGTAGAGCTTTTATGAGTGACTATGATAGAGCCATCTTAGTGTATCCATCTCTTAGGTATGCTAGAATCTCTTCTTGGTGGGGAATTAGTGTTGGAATCTTTTTCTATTCTAGGTTGTTCATAATTTGTCTCTTGGGTGAGATGTTTATCTCTCTTTCTTTAACCTAGGTGACTAGTTCTCTCTTTTTCTCTCTTCGTCTTTCCAATAGGTGGTTTACTTCTTTTCCATGTGCAAGTGTGGAGGTATATCATAGCCATTCTAGGCTACTTGGGCCTGTATCCCCCCTTACTCCAACTCTCCTAGGCATCTACTAGTGAGGATCCTAGGCAAAAAATTTCACTATATCAATTAAAGCATGTTAGTTCACATTTTCCTCAACCCTTAAATCTTCTTAATTATACAAAATAGTATCATCATAGCATCATCCCACCATGCTAGGTGACACATACTCGAAACTAGAAGGAGACTCAATTAAAGAAAGGCACCCATTAAAAGTTACCATAGGAGAGGGTGACATTTGCATTTTACTATGATCTAAGGTTCATGATCTACAAGTATACTCTGGGATCCATCTAACAAAAAAGAAGAAAAATAGTCTCAAACCAATCTTAGAAATGACATGGTTTTTTCTTCAAAAAATAAGGAGTCGATTCCCAAAACATGGTAGAGGAAATTGGGACCCTTCTATAATGAATGGACATCAGCCTCTCTTCTCTTTGAGGTGATATTCACAAAGCCCCAAAGGACCATGTGTGAAAGCTCCTATCGTTCTCTAAGAATCAATGTCTATGGCATCAAAGAATTGCATTCTTGAACTAGTTCCCTTCAACTCTCCATGGCTAGCATCTAAGTGCTATAGCCAAGTTGCTGAATACTGCTTTGGAACGTAGAAGTCCCTTGAGAAACATTTAGGTGAGGCATTTGGGCATAGTGACTCTATTAAGAGGACAATCGATGAATTAGAAAATCCAATTCTACATGAAGGAGAAATGAAAGAACTTCGAGCAACTTATAGGACATGGAAAAGTGAGTTGCAAAGTGACCAAGTTTGATCCAGCCAATCAGCACAGGACCAGCCCTTGAGCTTATGGAAACTCAAATAGACCTTATAGGCATGCAAGGAGTGCGATAAAATGGACTATGTACTTTGGAGCATCAAGGGAAAGAGGCGATACAGAACATATAGGTTTTGCACATCTCCTATTTTTTAGGAATGCGTAGAGATAGAACTTACAAAAGAAAGACTGAGATTTATCCTATTTTATTGAATGAAATGCTTTGCTACTTCATACACATAAACTGAACACTAATACATTTCCAACGGGTACTCATTCATCCAATTTAAAGCTCTGTAGAGAGAGCAACAACCTCTACAAGCTTACTCTTGTTGAAGAAGATGATGCAAAAAAATGAAAGAGCAAGACAATGATGGCCACAAGTGTATGTATATTGCTTCCATATAATGTAAAAATAATTTGAAGCCTTTATACAAACTTTTGAAGTGCTCCACGACTTCTACAAGTGGATTTTGAATTCAAATGAAGGCAATAAAGGTTGTTGGAGAGATTCCATTCACTTTCCTACAATGTAGAAAAAGTGAACATCTAGTTTTGATCCACTTTTAGGTAAATGATTGATTCATTGATTGCAAATCAACCACATCAAATTCATCGAATTTTAGCTTTTATTTTTTATTTACATGTGTAAATCTCTAGGCGTTTACAATGGTAAATGATCCATAAAAAAATATTTTAAAATAATACAATAAATGAGCATAGGTAAAAGAATGCTTCAATGGACATTGTGGCATAATTCAAACCATAGCTTTTTCGATGTAGATCAAATCCACCATACGCATAGTGTAAGCTTGATGTTCCACTAACTCCCCCTCAAGTTAAATCTTCATTCTCTAACAGCTGAAATATCGGGCATTGTTTTAAATCTACAAAGCATTTTTCCATAAAGTGCCTTCCTCATCATATCTACTACTTGCTTTTTAGTTGGAACAAAAGAAATGTCAATCTCCTTTGCCATGAGCTTCTCCTCGAGTAGTAATGAACCTCTATGTGTTTGTTTCTTGCATGGAAAATAGATTTTCTTTGTTGGATGCAGGGAACTTACATTATCTCCAAATATGTGAAGTTTGGAACTCACAAGTCTCAAATATGTATACAATACTTTAAACCACATTGCCTCTTGAGTAGATATGGTCAAACCTATGTACTCTACTTTTGTTGAGGATAAAGCAATTGTTGGTTGTTTCTTGGAACTCCATGATACTAGCTTTGAACCTCCAAATGCTAAGTAACTAGAGGTAATTCTTCTATCATCCTTAGCTCCTACCCAATCTCTATTCGAATAGATTTTGATATCCAAATCTGAAGAGTAAGGTTAGAATATAGCTTCATTGATTGTACCTTTGACATACTTAAGTACTCTCTTAGCTGCATCCATGTGTGGTCTTCTTGGAGAGTGCATGAATTGGCTTAACACTCCTACACTATATGAGATTTCTACCCTTGTATGTGTAGCATATATCAAGCTACCTACCAAGCTTTGATATTCTTTATTGTCCTCAATTTTCTTAGCTTCAAAAACACTAAGTTTATGATTCATCTCCCAAAAGTTTACCACCAAGCTTTGTGTTCTCCATTCTAAACTTGAGAAGTAGATCCTGAATGTATATTCTCTGAGTTAGATACATCCCTTCATATATATAAGTCACTTGCATACTAAGGAAATTTGCAGCCTCACCTAAGTCACTAATTTTAAACTCCTCTTGCATGTGTCTCTTGATCCTTTGAATGTTATCCAAATCATCATATGTCACAATAATATCATCTACATATACACATAGGTAGATAACCTCATTCTGATCACTTTCGATGAATAGAGAAGGATCAGAGTTGCTAGGTTTGAACTCTTGATCTTGAAGTTTTGTAAGCAACCTATAATTCCAAGCTCTAGGATCTTTTTTCATTCCATACAATGCTTTCTTAAGTATGCAAACATAAGATGCATCATTAGGGTTCTCAAAACCTTGAGGTTGTGAGATGTATACCTCTTCACTTATCGAACCAGTTAGAAATGGATTTTTTACATCAACTTGGAGAAGTCTTAAAATTTCTTGCAGCAACTACAATTATTAATGGTTTGATTGTAGTCGTCTTTGAAAGTAGAGGAATGTGTCCTTGTAGTCTATACCATGGGTTTGTGTGCATCCATTTGCAACTAATCTTGCCGTGCATCTTCAAACTTACCCATCTGAGTTTTTTTCAACTTTATATACCCATCTGCAACCAATTACCTTTTGATTGGATGACATTGGAACCGAATCCCTAGTGTCCATCTCCTTCAATGCATCTATTTATTCTTTCATGGCCTTTTCCTAATAAGAGTTTTCCTTTGCCTCCTCGTAGGTTTAGGGTTCCTCTAAAATTGAGTCTTTTGCCAAGTAGATTGAATGCTTTGTAACAAATATGGAATCATATCATACGTATCTGGTTGTTTCTTCTCTCTTGTTGGTCTTCTAGGATCTTGCTTAGAGCATTCTCCTGACTCGTGCATCTTTGTTTTGCCTCTTGACTTCCATAGTTTGTAATCCTTTTCTACTGGATCATGGTCATCATCTATATCACTTCTTGGATCCTAGACTTGTGTATCATGCTAGCTTCCTAATTCATGAGAATCAGAATCAAGATCATATAGTAGAGTTACCTTTCGTTTATCTTCATCATACCAAGACCTTTCTTCTTCAAACACAACATCTCTACTTGTACTAAATTCATTGTTTGAAGGATTATAGAACCTATAACCCATCCGAGTTGAATCATACCCAATAAACACTACCTTTGTTGCCCTTTTATCTAGCTTACCTCTTATTTGTGATGGTACATGAACATATTCTAAACAACCAAAAACCTTGCAATGTAGAAGACTAGGTTTTTCTTCCATGCCATGTTTTATAACAAGTCATATCCTAAAGTGATTTGGATTGTAGTCTAAATAGATAAGGAACACAACACTTGAAATAGCCTTTGCCCATAGATAATGTGGCAACCTCTTCTCTTCAAGCATTAATCTCACTGATCCAACCAATGTCTTTTTTCTTCTCTCTACAATTCCATTTAGTTGAGGAGAGTAAATGGTAGTCAATTCCCTTTTGATACCTTTATCGTGCAAGAACATATCAAAACTTTGGAGAAGTATTCTCCCCCTCCATCAGATCTGAGCTTCTTGAGTGATCTACTTGTATGATTCTCCACATGTGCTATACAATTTTTGAAGCAATCAAACACTTCATTCTTTCTCTTCATAAAGTATAGAATAGTCCATCTACTATGGTCATATGTGATGGGGAATAGGGGATGGGGACCAAGCAAAGAGCCGTCTATAGAATAGCATATGTATGGGGACAAAGCAAAGAGCCCTCATCCCCTATTTTAACTTCATTCTATGTTTTGCAATTTCCAAATCAGATAGAAGAGCAATGTTACCTGCAAACATGATTTGAACATCAAGAATCTATGTAGAACAAATGATCATCTTCTTTACCTTCTTTGTGGCTTAGATTCATTAGAAGCAAGAAGTCTTCATCTCGTTGATCCTCTGAATAATTTTTGAACTCCCTTCTTTTATGGCGTCTATTGTTATTGTTGAATGTGTGTCCACCTTGCCTCTATTGCTACGATACCCACCTCTTCCACTTCCTTTATAGGTCTTCCCATTGAACCAACAATTCTGAGTGGTGTGGTTGGTCTTATCATAGATGGCACAAGATTGAATATTTTGAACTTTCACTTTGTCATGCTTTGGTCCTTTCATGTTCCCTTTCCACTTGCTCTTGCTTGTGAAGTCAGTTTGGGGAGTCTCCTCATAATCTTATTCCTGCTTCTTGCCTTTCAGATTCTTCTCCTTCTTATCTACATATAGAGAAAAACTTGAATTACCATGGTAGGAGTTACCTTCCTCTATGCTATTGTTGGCCTCTTGATTGAAAATTTGTCCAAGAAAGATGTTGAAGTCCCGAATTTGCACATCCATGTTGAGATCATAAGCCGTGGTGAAGGATTGCCATTGTTGATAACTTTGAATCCCATTGAGAATTTGCCTCATGATGGCATCTTCTTCAGTTAGCTCTCCAATTTATGGTTACTAATCCAAAACCTCTTTGACCTTGGTAACCAACTTTGTGATGGTCTGTTTGATTTTCTTCTTCATTTGGTTGACCTCATTCCAAAAAAGATTCTTTCATGCTTTGATACTAGCAGGAAAGAAAGTCTCTAGGGCATCCCAAGTCTCTTGAGATGTCTTCCATCCTGTATTATGTAGAAATGGAGACTAAGAGATATATTTCAGTATGTAGGACCTTGTTTGAGCATCCCTTGCACACCAAAATGTGAGCTTATCTGTCTCCTCTTGTGTAGGTCCATAGTTGTCAAAATCAAGCTGCTCAATCAGTGAGGGAAAGCCATCACCCATTTTGATCTAGCTTTAATACCATTGAATGCACTTGGAGAGCTTGTAGGAGGTAGAAAAGTGAGTTGTGAAGCAACGAAGTTTGGTCGAGCCAACTTGCATAAGAACATCCCTTGAGCTTATGGAGATTCAAATAGACCTTATAGGCATGCAATACATGCAATAAATTGGTCTACTTACTCTGGAGCATCAAGGAGAAAGAGTTGATATGAAATAGCTAGGTTTGCGTATTGACTACCTCCAAAAACTTACTATCTTTTAATGAGACAATCAACTTTATGCTCATAGCAACCAGCATGATTACAATCGGAAAACATCCTTTTGCATGATTGATACACATAGGGTGGAGTCTATGAAATACAAAAGAGTAAAAGATGTAAGCAAAATATGCTTTTGGAATGATCCGTACACTCAATAGTTGTCCCTCCTATTTTTGAGGAATGCGTAGAGCTAGACCCTGAGATAGGAAAACTGTGATTTCTCCCCATATACTAGGCAAAATGCTTTGAGCGTGTATATACATAGAGTAAACACAAATACCTTTCCAATGAGTGTTCACTTATGCAATTTTTAGCTTTATAGAGGAGCAACAACCTCTACAAGCTTACCGTTGTCGAAGAAGAATGCAAAAAAATGAAGGAGCAAGACAATGATGGCCACAAGTGTATGCATATTGCTTCCATGCAATGTACAAGTGATTTGAAGTCTTTATATGGACCCTTCAACATCTCAAAGACTTCTACAAGTGGATTTTGAATTTAAATGAAAGCAATAAAGTTTGTTGGAGAGAATCAATTCACTTTCCTACAATCATGGAAAAGTGAAGATCTAGTTTGATCTACTTTCAGGTGATTGATTGATTCACTGAACCACCTCAAGTTCGTGGAAGTTTACCTCTAATTTTCTACTTTTACATGTGTAAAGCTATAGGATTCTACAATGGTAAAATATTGGTTCAATGGATATTTTGGCATAATCCAAACCATAGATTTTTTGATGTAGATCAAATCCTACTTAACCATAGTGTAAGGTTGATGTGCCCACAAGAAATACTATCACAATGCATGAAAATGGAGACATCATTGGTGCAAGGCTACTCACTACATCAAGACATTTGATGATAACAAAATGGGCAGAGAAGACACTTCCAAGAACCTTCTGATAACATATAGGAGAATTCATCATACATGATGCCACCCTCAAAGCATTTGAGGCTATAGCTACAATGATACAAGAACTACATGCTCATTTTGAAATGTACAAAAGCAAAAGTACTAATGATTTCCAAGATGAAGCTCCTTCCATTAATAAATCATGTGACTCATTCGCTATGTGTATGATCAAGGTTGCTACTATAGAAGACACTTTGTCCAATAGTTACTCCCCAACCAACCATCTAGTTCAACTCATGGAACTACTTGGTATCATGAATTTAGCTAAAAAACAAAATGCAGCAATAAAATAGAAAATCAATGATTTTTAGAACTCAAGAGGCGCTATTAAAAAATGAAGTGACTGAATGTGAGAAAGAAGAGAGACCCATGCCCATGGTTGCTCATGAATGAAAGAAGCAAACACCTCCAACTCAAGAATTACAAGAATAGGAACAATGTGCTATTTCTTAAAGCACCCTTCATACATGGCCTATGCACAATCCAAGGAAAGGATGCAACAATTCCATGCCATTATTGGGAATATTGGGGTGATCAAAACAGTTACGGATACCATGTTGAGAATGGTCTTCATAACATGGTCTAGTCTAGAGTGTGCACCTACAACTTTAGTGTATGTACAAATATTTTTATGTAACTATGTTTACCTGACTTATAAATATTATTTCCAATCAAATTGTAATCCTAAGTTTCTAGAGCTAAACCACATTTTCTAGCTACAATCACATTGTGTCGAAAAGTTCTTGATTTGAAGAAGTTGACTAATGTAGTGATATTCTAGTATCATAGAAATATTGTACAGGTTTGCATGCTCTAGTGCCCTATCCTCTTGTTGCAAAGAAAAAAACTAAACTAGTATGTTCATTTTCACCTCTAGAACTATGTTCTTTTTATCAACATGGAAATATATGCCTTGCCAATTCAGCATGAAAGTCAACACCAAATGCAATGTCTACTAGTTCAAAGAAAAGGCCTTATAATTTTGAATAAAAACGTGCATTCCATTAGATGAAGTTTTTCCACTGATAACTTTTCGATTGTCTTCAATCTCAGTTACACACAAATTATAGTGAGCATTTGCTCAAATGTTACAATAAATGGACATGAACTAGAAAAGACAAATTTTGAGGCCATATTTTTCAATTTTTCAATTGTTCAACCTTTAGAAAGATCCCCAAAAACTTGCTCTATAGTGCCAAAATCCATCAATAACTATCGATTTCCTAAAACATATCTAGTTTTTCAAAATGCTTGAATTGATCTATTTTTTTATGCTAAAAGTTGAGTTCCTAAACAAACCCATTTTTTCTTCATCTAATAACCCCTATGAAGTTGAAAATGTGAAAGATTATATCTCTCCCTAGACATACATTATGTGGCCTATCAAGTTCAAGTGAATATATCATGAAAGCGTCATTTGTTTCTTCAAGACAAATCAACGAAGTTGGTGTAAAAGCAAGAGACTTAAGTGTCTCAGGACACTGGAGTGTTGTTAAGTGGGAAAGAGACAGATTCTTAGTAGTGGCATTTCTTTAGCAAAAATGAGAGACATATGGCTAGGATAGCATGGCTATAGCTAATAGACATGGAGAGAAAAAAAAATACCATCATCTACTCAATGCTTAGTGTTTTGTGAGCTTCTTGCACAACTGAATCAGTATTCCATCAATGCCAAAACTAAGGCACTATAGTTTATCCAACCTCTCATGGATGGGAGAAACTCATCTATGGTTGTGTAAAACCTTGGTTGTGGGAAGAAGCATACAAAAGGATGCTCTACAAGCAAATTGTAGCTCCATTTGCATACATTAAAGACTACAAACCTAAATGGCAAACCCCCATTTGCTTGCATGTGATGTGTGGAGTCATCAATAATGTATTTTTTGTCTCAAGATTAATCTCAAGGCTTCTTCAATATAGAGAGATAGTTAGTAATGTGTTAGCATAGATTTGATTTCAAAATCATTGAATTTTCCATACAAATAATATGCTTCTTCAATACTTCTTTAGTGATCATGTTATGATTGTTTGGCATTACTAGAGCACTAGAGAAGTAATGAAGAAGCATCTTCCTTCTATGGAAAACTCAATGATCTTGAAATTAGATGTATGATAAAACATTACCAGCTATCTCTCTATAGTGAAGAAGCCTTGCGAGATTACTTGTGTTACTTTACTTCACCATAGAGGTACAACACAGGGTGGGGAATGGGGTTTACTATAGTTTATCTCGTGTGTTTCTATTTCAAATTTAGTATCTTCCCACTCTTCAACAATAATTAACAACATTGAGTATAATAAAAGAAAAATACTCAATATAGATCAACATATAGAATTAATATTGGAAGTTATATTACTCAAAAAGGTATTGCAAGCTTGAATGCTAAAACCTTCTTTAGACTACTAAAAGATCTCTCAAACTCAAATCTCTACTAGAAAACATACATCCGCTTTTTACAAATGAATAGACTTTACCTCTCTCTCGTTAGTTACAACAGTGAACGACGGTTAAGTTTGCAAGGAAGTTTTAGAGACATAAATTTATAGGAAAATATAGTTAATTCAGCTTTTTAGGAAATCTAGGTAGCCATACAAGCAACACCCTAGCATTGGCATGCACTGTGGACATAAACACTCTTAATTACAATTAATCCCTATCTAAAGGGGGATTTTGGATTCTACCTAAGTCATAAAGGAATTCTTCAAAAAGCTCTATAAATCTAGATACTCAAGATCCAAACATCTCCCAAAAAAATCTTGGTTTGGATTGTCTTGAAGATGGAGTTTCCAAACATCAGCATCAACTTTTGCTTCCATGAACTCTTTAGTTAACTTTTCCGGGAGTTCTATTGTCGTCGTCGAAGCTTCTTCAGTCTCATTGTGGAGTTGCTAAGTTCTAAATCTTTTTGAATCAGTTTAGTATGCCTAATTTCAACCTCCTTCTATAATTCATCTCAAGATTACATCAATTACTTACTCTGCACCTCCTTATCAATCACTATCGAAGTATAATCTCTCCTAACTTCTTTAGCTTCTCATAATTGTATCTCAAACTCTTTGATACCTTCCATTTTGGCCAAAGCAACCTCAAGATTTTATTATTCAAGATACTTCTTGATCAAAGGCAAAATTCCTCTAAGTGAGTAGAGTTGCCCGCCTAGTCCCACAAATCATTCTTCTCACCTCTAACTCTCCTGATTTCATCTTGTACTACCAACAATTGTTCTCTAACTTCTTGGTGATCTTCACTTAGTTCTTCAATGTGAATCTCTAAATCATCTACCTTGGCTTTGAGCACCTGTACTTCTTTGTCACATATAGTAGTGTGACCTTCTATCTTGTTGGTGCAAATGCCAAGCCTTCACACTTGGTTAGGCATTGGAAGCATTATGTGTATTTGCTTGAAGATCCATAAGAACCATTGCTTATACTCTTCACTATTAACTCTTGTAAAAATCATTTGAATTAGAAGAACCTTGTAAATGCCACTTAAATCATGGAGTTGGGAGACCTTTGTCGTACGACTTTCCTTCATGGAATATCTCCTTGATTAGAGGATGAACTTTTAGGTGAAAGTGCATTTGAATTTCAAAATTCAAATTTGAGGAGATTCCCTATAAAAGTAACTTAAAATCTCACTGCCATATGTGCCCCCATTACTAACCCTAGTGTTGATCATTTGATGTAATTGAGAGGCTCACACTATAGCCTACTCATATCACCATCATTGGGCATCATATTCATGTGAATGATCATGTACAACTTTGTTACATAATACATTACATTGATGATTACATCTACATTCACCTCTGTCATTGTCACTCAAAATAGTGAACTTGTCTTGCTCATATCGTAGTGATCTCTACATTATTTTCAATGTTCTATAGCTCATTGGAACAATGACAAAGTCTATTATAAGATAGAAAAGTTTGATAAAGTTTCATTCAGCCGATTGGGAGAAAATCTTCTCGAAGTGGTTACTAGTAATTCTTTGCAGAGTTCCTAAAAAGCGGTGGTAAGCTTCTACTTGCTAAAGTGATTGCTCAGAGTATAGTCTATCATTTTAAGTGACTTCACTTGGAAACATTATCTCTCTAAACTACTTAGATAGCCTCAAAAGGAATTTTTCTAATTGCTACTATACTGTGAGCACTCAGTAAAACTTCTAGCAAATATCAAGACCAAAATAACAACTTTTTTGTTCATAAGCTAGTTGCAAACTTATCTGTTTTGATCAAATTGTTTGAAGCATCATCTCCAATGTACATAGGCACTTATTTAGTGTCATTAGAAAGCTAAAAGGGCCTACGACTCAACTCTGAAGTAAAATAGGGCTGGTACAAAGCAAGGATTAGTAGTACCAACTCATTTCTTGAGGTCCCATCCATCACTCCCAACAATGATATATATGTATGCATATATGTATGTGTATATGTTTGCATGTATATGTTTGCATGTATATGTGTATGTATATGTGTATGTATATGTGTGTGTATATATGTGTATGTATTCTAATTCTTTTTTTCTGTTTAAGATTAAATTAAAAAGAGATATTGTATGGTGGAAAAATATAAGAGGCAACCTAACATACCACTTGAGACGTGGAAATTTTTTCATAGACACCTACTTCTTCAGGAGTCATTTCCTCAGCAGAAGGTATACAAATTAATAATTTATATTTATAATTTTCATATATTTTAGTAATTTTTTAAATTTAATATATGTAATTTTTTCTTTAATAAACAAGCTACTACAAACAATGAGTTGAGACAGGCCACACATCGCACCCAGGCCAAATGGACCAATGGGTTTTGTAGCTACATTTGTAAGTATATGTGTTATTGTGAGTATATTTTTTATTTTAGTTAAAATGCAAGAAACTAATCTTTTTTATTTGTTTCAATGTAGCGAAATGATTATGGCGGATATCCTATGAAAGATGAGATCGAGTATGCTAAAAATTTTGGATATCGGCATTTGAGGGAGTATATACGAGATCATCCGGATGCATTTGTGAGTATTATTAAATTTTATATAATTATTTTATTTTTATGGATGTTTGAATTCTTTTACTTATTTATGTTTGTTATATGTAATACAGGAGTATTATGGAGAGGTAGATATGGATGAGGTGGAGAGACAGACACAGAAGCGACGATCTCGATCAAACTGGGTGATCATGATGATGAGGATGAGGATGATCAGGATGATCATGATGCTGATGATGATCATGATGATGATGATTAGGATTCTTGATTATGACACATATATATATATATATATATATATATATATATATATATATATATATATATATATATATATATATATATATATATATATATATATATATATATTATCTACATATTGTTCATTTTAGTTATGTTTTGAACTATGTGTATGGTATTAAGTAATGAAAAGTTTTGTTCTATTGATTGTTATTATTGTTTATATTAAGCATGTGTTTTAGTACTTTAATTATATAACTCATTCATATGTGTGTATGTATGTGCATGTATATGTGTGTAATATGTGTGTGTTGGTATATTTAGGTAGTGATGTGTGTGAACACTCTATGACCACCGAGGCACTTTTTTCCCTCTTTAGAAGGTTTTTTTCCCCCAGCTTGTATATACGCCTATTGCCCCAATAGGCTACTTATCCTTGTACATTATCTAGGAATACATTCAGTATTGTGTGTTGTGCTCCAAGCTTCTTCTTCTTCCTTGTGCTATTCGTGTGCCTTTGCAGGCGTTTAACTCCAACAATTGGTATCAGAACAGGTCCTCGCTTCATCTAGGGCGCCGTCGACACTCCTCTGGTTGCAGTCTTCGAATCACACGAATTTTCGTGAGCATACTGAGCGTGTTTTGCAGTCTCATTTGAGCTCATTTCGGCCTCTGAATGCACTATAACAGCACTTGTGCAGGCTATTTTGTCTTTTTGTGCCAAAGGTATATACGAGTTTCTATTCGGCACTATATGCGTTTGGAAGTCTGCTACAGGTCTAGTAGAATTCGTGTGGGCGGTTTTGTTCAACTTTTTAAGATACACTCAATTTTCTGCATAAAGGTATTTTAGTCACCGGCCATGGCTGAAAGTAGTGATGTATTCCGTATGTTGGATGTTGAGGATAAGTTGGATGGTACCAACTACCCATTATGGGATTATATGATGCAACATGTCCTGTTTGCAGAAGGATTGTGGAACATTGTGCAGGGTGTCAAAAAACATCCTATCACACCTGCAACTATTACAAATGCAGGTACTAAAGCTGATGCAGAAGGTGTCGAAGATGATGATATTCTGCATATTCCTGTTCGTGCTACAGTTTTTGCTTCACCTACTGCAGAGCAGAGTCGCTGGGATTGCAGAGATGCCCATGCACATGCATTGATAGCTTTGTCTGTCAAACATGCCATTATTCCTCATATTCGCTCTTGCAAAACAGCTGAGGATGCTTGGGATACACTTACCACATTGTACTAAGCTAGGATTGAGGCTCATGTTGCTTACCTCCGAAATAGTTGGAGAGTGAGCACATGAATGAAGGTGATTCTATGGACAGTTTCCTAATGAAGATCAAAGACTTGAAGGAACATTTGATTTCTGCTGATGAGGTCATACCACATAGCTCACTTCTGCAGATCGTTATAAATGGTCTTCCTGATTCATATCAGAGTTTTGCTTCTACTCTTCGGTTGATGATGAAAGGAAATCCAACTACCTTATCATTTGAGGAGTTCATCTTTGTTCTGTTGCAAGAAGATCAGTCCAGGTAGAACAGGTCCATTATGGGAGTTGTAGATCAAGCTTTCCTGGCTAGTTAGAAGGGTAAAGGAAGATGGAGCTCTTCAACTAGTAAGCAAAAATATGTTAATTTTGCATATTCGAAGAAGGAAGATAAAGATGAGAAGAAATCAGAAAAGCAAAATTTGTTTTGTAAGTACTGTAAAGGGAATGATCATATCATAAAGAACTGTCCAAAACTGGTTGCTAAAGAGGCAAAGAAGAAAGAGGATAGAATGGTTGTTGTAGAGGCCTCTACACCAAAAATAGAGTCTACTAATCTTGTGCAGGAAGAAGAATGGGTGTTTACTAGTGTTTGCAATTTTGCCCCATCTTCTCATGAGCAGTGCCTGTCTGCAGTACACTCGGATGTTTGGTATTTTGAGAGTGAGGCAACCAAACATATTACCTCGCAGCACAGTTTCTTCTCTTCACTCGAGCCTCCCCCTACAAGGAATACTCTTACATGCACCAACAACTCCTCTTATCCTATTATGGGAGTTGGTAAGATCAATTTGACTACTATTGATGGTAGTTCTTTTACTTTGTCAATTGCTTTATTTGTGCTAGGGATGAAGAAGAACCTGTTATCAGTTTCTGCATTAGTGAAGATTGGATTGGTTATGAAATTTGTTGATGACAGGTGTATAGTTCATGATCTGTCAAATGGGGATGTGATTATTGCTTCTTGCATTTTATGTTGTGGTCTATATAAGCTCATAGACTATGAAAGATATGTAAATGATTTAGCATGTGCAGTAAATGATTGTCAAGCTATGTGAGATGCAAAGCTTTGGCATGCACGCTTTGGTCATCTGAATTTTTCTAGTTTGCTATGCCTGCAGAAATCTGAAATGGTGTCCTCTTTACCCAAACTTGAGGCACCTGGAAAACATGTTTGTGAAGGCTCTACTTTGGGCAAAATGCATTGCTCATCCTTTCCAAAAGATGGTTCAGTTTGGGCTACTAAAAAATTGCAGCTTGTACATAATGATGCCTGTGGCCCTATGCAGACACCCTCTTTTGGGAATTATCTTTAATTCGTGACTTTGATCGATGACTTTTTAGGCATGCATGGGTATATCCATTGAAGGCAAAGTCCAAAGTGTTCATGTGCTTCAAAAGAGTTTTTGGTTTTGGCTGAAAATCCCTCAGCATGTAAAATGGGCACCCTCCATTCTGATCGAGGGAGGGAATATATGTCTTCTAATTTTAATGCATTTCTGGCTGAACATGGGATAAAACACTAGTGTATAGTTCCATATACACCTAAACAGAATAGAGTTTCTAAACAAAAGAATACGTCACTCATGGAGATGGCGAGGTGTATAGTCAAGAGTCAATCTTCTTGAGGCTGTCATGTGTGCAGCATATGTACTGAATATGTGTCCCACTAAAGCGCTACAGTCGATCACTCCATATGAGACTTGGCATGATCACAAGCCATTTGTTGCTCATCTGCGTGTTTTTGGTTGTTTGGCATATACATTAGTGCGTGAACTGTCGCAGAAAATTGGATGATAAAGCAGTAAAATGTATTTTCGTTGGGTACCGTTCTGAAAGTAAAGGCTATTGTCTCTATCATCCACAGACTAAATGCATTTTGGTTAGCCGTGATGTTGTTTTTGTGGAAGATGCTATTCAGCCATTGCGTCATGTACTAGGGAGACATCTATTAGCTCCCAAGACATGTATGATAATTTGTTGCCTCTTTTTATAGGTGGAGAATCTAGTGCTAGTCATAATGAGGCAACTTCTCAGCCTTTGCAGGTTTCATGTGATGATGTAGATAATTCGATTTCTGATGTAGATATACATGATGCACTTATTGATGAGAGAGCTGATATTGAGCAGATAAGAAGTATGCCAAAATGGTTGGTGTAGACCTTACATGATAGCAAATTAGATGCACCTCTATCATATCATACTCGATCAGGATCTCATAGTGCCTCTTTTGCATCAGATTGCTATGCTATGGCTGCATCTAGTCTCTGTGATAAGAATGAGCCTGTTTTGTTTGATGAAGCACAAAATTCAGAAAATTGGATGGTTGCTATGCAATCTGAATATGATGTAATAATGAAGAATGGTACTTGGTCTTTATTTGACTTGCCTCCTGGCAAGAAGGCCATTGGCACTAAGTGGGTATACAAGGTGAAGCGTAAACCTAATGGTACAGTTGACATGTATAAGGCTAGGCTTGTTGCAAAGGGATATGCACAAGAAAGAGGCCTTGATTTTGATGAGACCTTTGCACCTACATGCCGTATGACTACTGTTTGGAGCATTTGTGCACTTGCAGCCCATCATGGTTGGAATGTACATCAGTTGGACATTAAAACAGCATTTCTGAATGGTGACTTGCATGAAGAAGTGTATGTTATTCAGCCCCGTGGCTTTGTGGAGAAATGGCATGAAAATAGGTGTGTAGGTTAAAGAAGGCATTATAGGGTTTAAAGCAAGCACCACGTGCTTGGTATGAGAAGATACATGCCTATCTGATTGCACATGGTTTTGAGAATAGTCCAACTGAAAGCACCTTATATGTTAAGCGTGCTAATGATGTGCTTCTGATCATTGTTGTCTATGTTGACGACATGCTGCTCACTGGTCCTATTGAGAAGCATATTGCTGATTTTAAGGCTGATTTTCATGCCTCATTTGAGATGTCTAATTTCGGGCATTTGCATCACTATTTGGGCATTCTGTTTATGCAAGTTGATGGTGGAATGACTTTGTGTCAAACGAAATAGATTGACACATTATTGTAGCATTCTGGCCCTTAAGACTGTAAACCTATTGCCACTCCTATGGAGACATGTTTATGATTGAGTCTTCATGATGTTGGAGATACATTTGATGCTATCCTCTATCAGCAGGCTGTTGGATGCCTGATTTACTTATGCATTACTAGGCAAGATATTCAGTTTGTTGTCTCATAAATGAGCAGGTTTATGCATTGTAGTGGTGTCAAGCATTGGTAGGCGGTTAAGCGCATCTTTCGCTACTTCAGTGGTACTTAGCTACTTGGGTTGTTTAATCCCAAGGGGGAATCACTACTACCAGATTTGCATGCTTTTTCTGACTCAGACTTGGCTAGTTGCTATGACACTCATGTGTCCACTAGTGGCTTTTGCTTCATGCTTGGTAGCTCATGTATATCTTGGTTGAGCAAGAAGCAGCCTACTGTGGCCACTTCCAATTGTGAGGCTGAGTATAGGGCAGCTTTCGAAGCTACTGTTGAGTGTGTGTGGCTCAGATGCCTTATGCCTGATTTGGGTGTTGGTCACTCTTCTGCCACCACCATCTTCACTAACACATAGAGCGCATTGGTAGTTGCAAGGAAGCCTATGTTCCATGCTCGCACTAAGCACATTGAGGTGCATTATCATTATGTCAAGGAGATGTTCTTTGCTAGGGACATCATCTTGGCATATGTGCCCATGCAGGAGAACATTGCAGACCTTTTCAAGAAGGCTCTGCCTAGGGAGAAGTTTGAAGCTTTCTGCAAAGCTTTGGGATTACTTCCTTTTGTGGAGTGATTTACTCATAGCTTGGCACTTCCTTATACATGCGTGCCAGCTTCTTGTTCACTCCATCACTCTTAGGGGGAATTTGATGATATATTAAGGTAGTGATGTGTGTGAACACACTAGGACCGTCGGGGCACTTTCTTCCCTCTTTAGGAGGTTCTTTCCCCCGGCTTGTATATACACCTATTGCCCTAATAGGCTACTTATCTTTGTACATTATCTAGTAATACATTCACTATTGTGTGTTGTGCTCCAAGCTTCTTCTTCTTCCTTGTGCTGTTTGCGTGCTTCCACAAAGGTCTAACTCCAATAGTGTGTGTACGTATGTGCATGTATATGTGTGTAATATGTGTGTATATATGAATATATGTACATATGTATATGTGTATATTTATGTATTGGCATGTGTAAGTGTATATGTGTATGTATGTGTATGTGCATGTGCCTGTGTATGTGTGTGTATATGTATGTATGTGCATGTGCATGTGTAAGTGTATATGTGTGTATATAAGTATGTGCGTGTGCATGTGTATGTGTGTGTATATTTATGTGCATGTATATGTGTAAGTGTATGTGTATATGTGTGTATGTGCATGTATATGTGTATATGTATGTATGTGCATGTGTGTGCACATGTGTATATGTGTGTGTACGTATGTGCCTATGTATGTGTATATATGTGTATGTGTGTGTGTATATACATATGTGCATATGTATGTGTATGTGTATAAACATATACAAATGTATGTATATGCATGTGTATATGTATGAAACATGCATGTGCATGTGGATGCATTTCCATTTGCATCCATGTGCATGCATGTGGATGTGCATATACATGTATTTAAGTATATGCTAATATATATATATATATATATATATATATGTATGTATGTATGTATGTATATATATATATATATGCAATAATGCATGCATGCATGTCTTTTTATGTGGTTGTAGAAATGTTTGTGCATATGCATGTGTATGTGTAAGTGTATGTGCACATGTATGTGTGTGTATGTGCATGTGGATATGTGTATATGTGTGAACATGCATCTTCATCATGTATAAGTATATATGTGCATATCAATAAGTGTGAGTATGCTTACTGATGAAAATAACAGAATTCAAATCATATACAAAGAATGCAAATTGTACTTACAATAGGTAGCCATATTTTTTGCTTGGTTCGCTTCTTGAATAACCTACAATAAAGAGAGAGAGAGAGAGAGAGAGAGAGAGAGAGAGATAGAGAGAGAATTCAAAGAGAAAAAGACGTAGAAAGAGAGAAACTAAGATAGAGAGAGACGATAAGATAGAGATTAGGAAAACCAACAATTCTTCATATACTTGTTTTAGTTGGTAAGCGTAGCGCAATTGGGAACATTGGAGAGCTCTTTGATCAGATGCGTGAACATGCTGATCGAAGAGCATCCAACGTTTTAATTTATTTTGTCGAGAGAATATCGTGTAAGTTATGGTAAGGCATCGTAAAAAGTATTGGAATTAGCATCGCATAAGCAACATTGTAAGCATCACTTATGCGATGCAAAAAAGAGTCACTTATGCGACACTTTCTTAAATCATCGCTTTAGCGACGCTCTACACAAGCATCGCATATCCCATCGTGCTACATGTCGAAAAAACATCGTTTTGTTTGTTGTTTAATCAACGGTCCGCACTTGATGCTTCTTGTGATGCTTTTTGCAATTTTATAGCGACGAAATTGTGTCTCCTTAACCGTTGCTATGTGCCCGTATTCTTTGTAGTATTCGTATCCAACTACTAAGTATTCTTGGTAGGTCGACGCAACTGACACACTTCCTCCTTGAGTGGCTTAAAGATTATCTCATCCCATTTACATGTCCATTGCTCGCGACAACCTCCTTCATCACGGAATATAGTTCCTATGACACCATAATGCTTCATCTATATGAAGACCACTAGTGTCACAAAGGGAAACCCAAACATCCGAGGATTAGTATTCGAAAGTTTATCATATTTGTACTCACCAAAGGAGGCCTCGTCGAACATCTTCTCCATCTCCTCTACCAAACCGGTTTCTCCTGGTGCGGTAATACCACATTAGCTGACCTTCAACTGCATAGCGCTATATGTCAAGTCAATCATGATATGCATAACATCTCCAATTTTGATTCGACGAATGCATTGTTACCACGGGATGGGATTCCAAGGGACATACACATACTACAACAATCCATGCTACTTGAACTAATTAATATGCTACCGTTTTAAGTGACAGCGATCACCAATGGGTTCATATCTATCAACTCGACAGTGTTGAGCAACACAATTCCCGTCATATTGGCCACAACGTTTCGGACAAAGAATACATAGACTATAGTATGCACTCAAAGCTACAAGTAGAAAACTGATTTGATGAATCATTCTACGTAAAAAGGATAGTAAAACTTGTTGTAAATTTTGTGCATGTGTGCAATTGAAAATTTTGAGGATTGAATTTTGCATGCATAGCCAATGATTCCGATAGGATTCTAAGGTCTTTTGGTGTTGCCACCTTGGAGGCACTGCCCATCATGCATGAAAGCAATGATGTGTTTATTAAATGTTGCATCCATTTAATAATGCTGCATGCATAGCCAATGATTCCAATTTGATTGTAAGATTTTCTTGAGCTTCCACCTTGAAGGCGTTGCCCATCATGCATGGAAGCAATAATGTGTCTATAAAATGCGTGAATTATTTCCACTTATTTAAATAAAAACATATATACACTATATTACAATGATATCTATAGCCTCACAGACAGTAAGGCAACAACTTGGAACCATTGACCCGAGTCCATAAAATTTTGCCTGTTAAAAATTCTTACCAGAAAGTGGCTCACCCAATTTCTTGATGGATCCAAAAAGGACATCTCCAACAAATTTTAAATGGTTCTCAATATTGATATATCTTTAATAAGGCATACAGATTGAACTCCTAATTGATCCGCCATATGACACGAATTAATTCCAATAGATCTCCTAGTGGTAGTTGAATCATCAATTTACAAAATATCTTCAAAGGGTTCATTATTATGTTGCCCACTTCCACATCCTTGCGGTTGGGCTCATCATCAACTCTTGGAGGATGTGAATCCATATTTTGCAAAGAGATTTTAGGAGTACTGGTTTTTGTGAATTTCATGTTCTGAAGATTTGGAGTCTTTTGATTAGATCTTGATTAACAAAATTTCTTTAGCCCGACATGATGCTTGGTTATATATTTGATGATGTGTCATCACTTCTAGAATTCGCTTAGAGTCATTAAGATTTAGAGGCCTTCTCGATCTAGTAACTACTTGATCTTCTAAAGTGAGAGTAACCATGTTCATTATTGGAGCTTTATGTCCTACTTCTAGCTTCCTTCTATCATAATCTTGCACCTCTAGACAATCAGCATCAATGTGACCAAATTCAAGATAGAATCGACATAGAAAACCTTCACCTTCCTTTTGATATTCTGCTTCCTTTCTTTTGTATTGATTGAAGGGTCTATGTACTCTTCCATATCCTTGATAATTGGGCCAATTTTTATCCTTATTTCTTGAAAAATGTTGTTCTAGAATGTTTCAATGATTCTTAGAGTAGTTTAACTCGACATTATGTAGAGCGGCTGGCGAATACCATTGCCAATTGTGTTTGGATTCTCCTTGCATATGACTAGCTACAACTAGCTCATTACTTGTGTTGTATCTACATGATTCATGATATTACAATTTGCAAAATAAAGTTGGTTTTAGGGCATAATTGTCGCTACATGCCATGGATCAGTTACAACTAAAGGATTTGAGGTTACCATATTTGTATTGTACCAAATAAACAAATCTTTTCTTTTAATAAAGAATTAAGTCCATCCATGAGCCAAACTCATACCACATCACGAGGATGCTCTATTTCGAGAGATTTTATTAACATACTCCAAAATAAAGATTCATAATCTATAGCTCTTTGATTCTATTGTTGCATCATGTACTATAAAGTGATAAACAATTAACCTGATGTTTTCACTTTCCAAAGTCACTTTAAGAACGAAGTCTCGGAAGCATCATATGTGGTGAAATTACTTTGACAAATTCTGCTAACTAGTGGACTATTTCTCCACCTAAGGTGGCCTAGAACACTTGACACTTCCATGAATGATCTGGATTTCTTTCCACCAAGTCGTACTATGTATCAAAAAGGCAAACATGCATGTCATGATCATATCTTTCCACTAAATCGATTGAATTGCACTCCACTTTTTCAGTGCATTGGAAATGCCATACCAATCAAAACTTTCCAACTCTTCCACTCATTGTCAACAGGTATCCATGCAATCTAATCTTCTTCAATCTTGATTCTCTATTGAGACCTTGCCTCAAATACCACACTAAACTTACATCATAACACACTCTGCTTCTCTACGAGCTGCTTTGTCCAAATAAAATCTAAAGGGCCGAGCGTCACACCAAAATTTGAGGGTCTCCTTTCTAGCTCCCCATTGAATTCCTTTGTGCCCTTTTGTCCTTTCTCATTATCCAATTACGACTTGGCCACCTCCAAACCTGCCTATCTCCAATAGTTGTGTTAGTAAAGGCACCATATTACACCTTTGTCCACCTAGTAATGTTATTTTTCTTATGCAGGAGTGCTACTTGAACTATCTCCTTCCACAGTATTCACATACGATAATGTCGATGATCCTACCACTCTGAGTGCTACGTGCACTTGTTGA
Organism: Ceratopteris richardii; assembly: GCA_020310875.1. Taxonomy (NCBI): domain Eukaryota; kingdom Viridiplantae; phylum Streptophyta; class Polypodiopsida; order Polypodiales; family Pteridaceae; genus Ceratopteris; species Ceratopteris richardii. The sequence continues at coordinate 189,820,020 of CM035406.1, forward strand.
TGCTTTAAAAACCACTTGTTTGATCCTCTTTCCATAATTTCTCTCCATTGCCAAAAATCCTCTTGTTCATCTCTCTTGCACTACTCGTTGCCTCAGCTCAGCATGTGATATTGGAGATATGCCATCCCATCGTGGTCATAAAATGTTTGCCATTACTTTACTTCATCCTACAAGTACAACACATGTTTAGGGAATGGGATTTTCCGGAGTTTAGTCCAGTTTGTTTCCATTCCCTATTTAATATCTTACCATATTCCACAGATAATTAACAACATAGAGTACAAATTAAAAAAAAAGTGAACAATACACAAAATAATGAATTAATACTGGAATTTGTATTACTTACAAAAGGTATTTCAACATTGAATGTAGTATTACAACCTTCTTCAGACTACTGAAAAACCTCTTCGACACAACTCTCTAAGGGAATACATACATCTGCCTTTTGCAAATTGATGCACTCAGCCTCTTTCTCGTCACTTACAATAGTGAATGACGGTTAAGTTTCCTAGGAAGTCCTAGAGATATATATTTAAAGATTAATATAATTAATTCATATATTGCCGATAGCCTAACAGGAGAGACTCCACAGTTCAGTTATTATCACAATGGAAAACAAGAAGATAAAAATATGTTCCATGCATGTGACTCTAGCTTTTTTTCCACAATGTTAGTGAATACATTTTAATACCTTTTCTTGATCTCCAAAGATCTTTTCTTATGAATATCATAGATTTGATTATAAAATAAGAGATAGAAATGTTCATAATGGATTATGCCTCATCATATATACTTAAAACCTTGTGTAATGCCACACAAAATTGGAGCTTTATAAGGGAGTATACACCACCTTCAGTGCTGCTCAAAGGTAGAACCTTCGCTATGAGCTCCACATTCTCTTTCTCACATCATAAAACAAACAAAGAAAATCTTAAGATATGCTAGTAAGAAGATGAGCAAGGCTTGTGCAGTAAAGATCGAGAGGAGCAAATGATTTCATCTCAAAGGATCTCAAAATGTTACAACAAAAATGAACAAATCAAAAGAGCAAAGAATATGCAAATGCATCAAAAGTATTACCTACCACATGATGTGAAACCTTTTATATTTCTAGGGATTCCATATGTCCTTAGATCCCTAAAACCGCTTGGATCTAAAATTTGTTCTTATAAAATTCACGTTTACACATGATTATTGTACTATCGTTTTAATAATACCCATGCATGTTTGAACTTATCAAGCTTTAATGTTCTACGTGTTGTTTTTAAGTAAACATATTCCTAACGGATTTTACCTACTCTATCGTACAACGTGTTTATAACCTTAAAGAACGTATTCTTTGAAGATGTCAAACTTGAAGTTGTTGAGTTTCATTGTTTAACTTTTAATATTATTTCTTAGTAACCATGTCTATGAAAGACTTTTCTTCTTCTAATTGTACCACTTATTTTGATGACGATTAAGAACGTACTTCTTAAAGATTGCAAATTTTGACATCGAAGGGGTCTTCGAAATTTTGTTGATTTACATAGTCAGGCATCATATTTAAGAACGGACTTTTTTTTTTTTTTTTTGAAGAAACAAGGAAAATTTAAATTAATGGTGGCCATATACAAAGTGCCTTGGGCAGGAGACACCTGCCCCAGAGGACAATTTACAAATAGTAGAACATGTCTAGCCTTTTACAAGAGTACTGTTCGGCTAACAGTTTTTTCCATCTAGAGGGAGAATTTTCAAACAAAATCTTGAAGACATCATAGTTATTACAAGAGGCATCTCTGATTCTCCTAATACAGGACAAAGAAGCATTTTTCAGAATAACATGCAAAATGATAAGGTAGTTCCTTTTTTTGCTACCAAATGTAGCCTCATTCCCTACTGAGCCAAATGTACCAAAGAATGTATCCCCTCCAAATATTCCACAGCAAAATATCCAAGTGATTACAGCAGCCAAGAATAACTTCCATTTTACTAAGTTTGGGGAGACCATTCACTAGCAGATACTTCTCCACAGCAGACCAGAAGTTTTTAGCATGTTGACATTCAAGGAAGAGGTGTGAAACATCCTCCACAATGCCACAAAATATACAGGATCCACCACTATTATAAATTTTCCTAATTTTATTACCAGTCCAGAGGCCATGGTGTAACATCCTCCATTGAAGAAAAGAATGTTTGCTGCAATCTGGAAAGGACCACAGGGCTTTGAATCTGTAAGACCACTGGTGTGTAGACCAATTCACCTGCCATCTAGAGTTGAGCTTCTTCAGGATTTGATCAGCAGAACCTCTGTCATGTTTGAATTGCTTGAAGATGACATTAGCAACATCCACCAGATCAACTGTTTTCCTATGCCACCTGTCCTTCTTTTCCATCAACAAGATTCTATGCTTTTGAATTACCTGCAAGCAAGACATAGACAGATTAGTGGTAGAAAGGATTTCTTGTGAAGTCCTTACCCTAGCACCACACATGTAGTTGTTCCAAGTAGTAATTCCAGCTTTGTGGCATTTGTGTTGCTTGATGGACAGACTGTTTTTTTCACAGTAAGCAAGCCAACCCAGCCAAGGAGACTCCTGCAAATAAAATTGAAGAGAACAGTCAAGTTCATTGGTGAGTTTAAAAGAGTTTTTAGCTTTGAAGCAGGCCCTCCACATTCTGCAAACTAAGGGACTACCAAAAGGGGTGATGGGATGAGGGGAAGTTATAATGTCCCAAAGGTTGAGATTTTTCCAGGTCCTGTAGTCAGAAAGACAGAATCTAGCAGTAATTCTTTTCAGAAGACAGGCCCAAACATCATTACAGTCAATACATCTCAGAATCCATTTAGAAGCCAAGTTGTCTGCCATTTTCACAGGATTAATAATGCCCAAGCCACCTTGATGTTTAGGGAGACAACACACTTTCCAGGCCACTTTGGGGACTTTTTTTTTATCAGACTTGCTTCCCCATAGGAAGTTCGTGGCTGGACTGATAACCTGTCCAAGTTGCTTATTAGAAGGAGACCAACAAGCCAGGAAATAGACCAATTTTGGAAGAATGTAATGATTTAGGACAAAAGTTCTATGAGGGAGGGAGCTATTAGTATCATACCAGTATGTCAAGTGTTTTTTAAACCTTGCAACCACCCAATCCCACCTTTGAGCAAAAGAAATCTGGAAACCCATGGGAATCCCCAACAATCTAAAAATCTCTCCATCTTTGATAATGTTGCATCCAAGTCTAGAAACACATTCAGGAGTATAATCATTAGAAGCTCTAAATCCAGTTTTGGAATGGTTAACTTTGGAACCACTAGCAAGACAAAAAATCTCTAGACATTCCAGGAATTTGTTCACAGAAAGATCATCAGCATTTAGCATAACATTAGTATCATCAGCAAACATTTGAAGCCCAAGAGGGGAAGGGGAGTTAATCACATTGATCCCTTTTATAGTACCATTGTTCATAGCATCTTTACCAGCCAACCTAAAGCATCACTAGCAATAGCAAAGAGCATGGGAGCAAGAGGACAACCTTGACGTATGGATCTCCTAAGAGTAAAGGGATCAGATATGTGGCCATTGATGGAAACTCTAGAACAAGCATTGCCAAAAAGAGTGCTAATATTTCTGATGAGTCTTCTGCCAGCTCCCAAGTCTTGAAGAGATTGGAGAATAAAATCCCATTCAATTCTATCATAAGCCTTGTCAAAGTCAATCTTGAAGAAATAAAAATTTTGGCCGAGGTCTTTAGCATTGTCTATGCCTTCCCAAAGAGAAATGATAGCATCAAGGATGTATCTACCGTTGATGAATCCTTTTTGCTCAGGGAGGATAAAGTGTTTCATCATGGGACTGAGTATTCTGGCTATGGTGGAAGCTATAATCTTGTAGATGGTGTTGAGGCAAGTGATAGGTCTCCAATTATTGAGGTCATCTTTATTTCCCCTTTTGTGAATGAGTCTGATTACACCAGTGTTTATGTGACAAGGGAGAAATCCTTTGCTAGAAGCCTCTTCCCACACCAAGAGAATATAAGGAGTAAGAAAATCACATAGAAATATGAAGAATTCATTTGGCAATCCATCAAACCCCGGAGACCTATAGGGTTTCAATTTATAAATGGTTTCTTTGATCTCACCGGCAGTGAGGGGCAGGTCCAGGATGGGAACCAGGCTTTCAGGAATCATTTTTTTCCTTTTTAGAGCAATAGTAGCTCTGGCCCTCCGGATGTCCTCCCCCCACTTGGGAGTACCAGAGAAAACATCCATAAAGAAGCTTTTAGCCTCCTGTAGAGTCTCTTCAATATTTAAAGTGTGACCACCTTCTTTCTTTTTCAAATTGGGAATGAAGTCCCTGACCTTATTTTTTTTTAACAGAGAGAACATATGGTTGTTGTTCCTGTCCATTTTCTCACTCCAAAATTCTTTTGATGAGGCAAGGGAGTAACTAGCTTCAAGATAACTTTCCTTGCACAATCTCAAATGTAACCTTTGAAACTCTTGAGAAGTAACATCTAAAGCTTTAAGTTTATCCACAATAGCTCTATATCTTATAGCTCTACACTCTTTGGCTTTTTGCTTAAAGTGGGTAAAAACCACCTGCACATCTTTAACCGCTTTTTCCGAGGCCTTACCAGGAGAACTAGTGTTTTTAAAATGGTGGGAAAAAATCCTTTTAGACTCAGCTCTAATGCAGGGGAGCTTGAGAAGGTTAACATCAAGATGAGGCCAACCAGACTTAAAGGAGGGGTTACCAGTTCTAATGTTGACAATAAGGGGTTTATGGTCAGTCATCAGGAGGGAATGATCAATATGAGCACTAACCTCCCAACATTTTTGCAAAATGTTATTGTTGACATAGCATCTGTCTAATCTACGAGCCATGTAGGAAGCACCAGACTGTTTATTGGACCAGGTAAAACCAGAAATGATCTGAAGTCCTGACCCGTTTCTGTTTTTTTTTTCCCCTAAGGCAGAAGACCTTTCACAAAATGCTAGAAAATTTCTTCCCCTAACACTACAAGAAAAAGGGGGGCGTAGGGACACCCCCGAATCGGGAAAAAAACAAGAACCGTTGCTTATGCGACGAGGTTGTCGCATAAGCGACGGTAGGAATTTCAGATTTTTCTTTTTTGCCCGACCCTCGTCGCATAAGCGACGATAGGGTCGCATAAGCCACGCTGCTTAAAAAACGTCGCTGCTTAAAAAACGTCGCTGCTTAAAAAACGTCACTGATTAGCAATGAATTTAACGACGTTGGCAAACTGTAGAGCGTCGCATATGCGACGCTCTCGAATGAAAAAAAAATTCATTTCTCCCGGGACTTGGATGCGAGCAAGAACAGAGAGACCGAGAGAGAGAGAGAGAGAAAGAGCATGCGCGAGAGGGAGAGAGAGAGAGAGAACATTGGCATGTATGCGCACACACACACACTTACACACACATACATATGTACACACACATATACATGCATAGGCACACACACACATACGCATAGACACACACACACATACACACAAATACACACACATATACACACATACGCAATGCATAATGCATACACATACACACATGCACACATAATGCCTACACATGCACACACATATACACATGCACACACATATACATGCACACACATAATGATTCATTCACACACATACACATGCATACACACATAGACACACATATACACTTACACATCCAAACATACACACTCATAGACACACATTCATACACACACACACATCCAAACATACACACTCATAGACACACACACATACACATAGATGCGCACACACATACACACACATAGACGTGCACACACATACACACACATATACACACACAATCACATACACACATAATGATGCATCCAAAACATACACATGCATACACACATAGACACACATATACACACACACATATATGCATACACACACACACATAGAGAGACATACACACACATACACATATATGCATACACATACACACATAAACACATACACACACATAGACACATACACACATAAACACATACACACTCATAGGTACACACACATACACATAGACACACACACATATAGTATATACACATACATGCACACATAGACACATACACACATACACATGCATACACACACATACACATGCATACACACATACAGACACATATACACACACATACACACATACAGACACATATATGCATACACACACATAGAGAGACATACACACATAAACACATACATGCATACATTTGCATAGATAATGCATATGCATATGCATATAATGTACATACATACTTACATGCATACATAATGCACATGCATAGATACATACATAGATACATCCACTTCCTTTCTAGGTCTTCCCATTGAACCAACACTTCTGAGTGGTGTGGTTGGTCTTATCATAGATGGCACAAGATTGAATATTTTGAACTTTCAGTTTGTCATGCTTTGGTCCTTTCATGTTCCCTTTCCACTTGCTCTTGCTTGTGAAGTTAGTTTGGGAAGTCTCCTCATAATCTTATTCCTACTTCTTGCCTTTCAGATTCTTCTCCTTCTTATCTACATATAGAGAACAACTTGAATTACCATGATAGGAGTTACCTTCCTCTATGCTATTGTTAGCCTCTTGATTGAAAATTTGTCCAAGAAAGATGTTGAAGTCCCGAATTTGCACATCCATGTTGAGATCATAAGCCGTGGTGAAGGATTGCCATTGTTGATGACTCTGAATCCCATTGAGAATTTGCCTCATGATGGCATCTTCTTCAATTAGCTCTCCAATTTATGGTTACTAATCCAAAACCTCTTTGACCTTGGTAACCAACTTTGTGATGGTCTGTTTGATTTTCTTCTTCATTTGGTTGACCTCATTCCAAAAATGATTCTTTCATGCTTTGATACTAGCAGGAAAGAAAGTCTCTAGGGCATCCCAAGTCTCTTGAGATGTCTTCCATCCTGTAATATGTAGCAATGGAGATTAAGAGATATATTTTAGTATGTAGGACCTTGTTTGAGCATCCCTTGCACACCAAAGTGTGAGCTTATCTGTCTCCTCTTGTGTAGGTCCATAGTTGTCTAAATCAAGCTGCTCAATCAGTGAGGGAAAGCCATCAACCATTTTGATCTAGCTTTAATACCATTGAATGCACTTGGAGAAGCTTGTAGGAGGTAGAAAAGTGAGTTGTGAAGCAACGAAGTTTGGTCGAGCCAACTTGCACAAGACCCTCCCTTGAGCTTATGGAGATTCAAATAGACCTTATAGGCATGCAATACATGCAATACATGCAATAAATTGCTCTACTTACTTTGGAGCATCAAGGAGAAAGAGTTGATATGAAATAGCTAGGTTTGCGTATTGACTACCTCCAAAAACTTACTATCTTTTAATGAGACAATCAACTTTATGCTCATAGCAACCAGCATGATTACAATCGGAAAACATCCTTTTGCATGATTGATACACATAGGGTGGAGTGTATGAAATGCAAAAGAGTAAAAGATGTAAGCAAAATATGCTTTTGGAATGATCCGTACACTCAATAGTTGTCCCTCCTATTTTTGAGGAATGCGTAGAGCTAGACCCTAAGATAGGAAAACTATGATTTCTCCCCATATACTAGACAAAATGCTTTGAGCGTGTATACACATAGATTAAACACAAATACCTTTCCAATGAGTGCTCAGTCATGCAATTTTTAGCTTTATAGAGAGAGCAACAACCTCTACAAGCTTACTGTTGTCGAAGAAGATGATGCAAAAAAATGAAGGAGCAAGACAATGACATTGAACCACCTCAAGTTCGTGGAAGTTTACCTCTAATTTTCTACTTTTACATGTGTAAAGCTATAGGATTCTACAATGGTAAAATATTGGTTCAATGGATATTTTGGCATAATCCAAACCATAGATTTTTTGATGTAGATCAAATCCTACTTAACCATAGTATAAGGTTGATGTGCCCACAAGAAATACTATCACAATGCATGAAAATGGAGACATCATTGGTGCAAGGCTACTCACTACATCAAGACATTTCATGATAACAAAATGGGCAGAGAAGACACGTCCAAGAACCTTCTGATAAAATATAGGAGAATTCATCACACATGATGCTACCCTCAAAGCATTTGAGGCTATAGCTACAATGATACAAGAACTGTATGCTCATTTTGAAATGTACAAAAGCAAAAGTACTAATGATTTCCAAAATGAAGCTCCTTCCATTAATATATCATGTGACTCATTCACTATGTGTATGATCAAGGTTGCTACTATAGAAGACACTTTGTCCAATAGTTACTCCCCAACCAACCATCTAGTTCAACTCAAGGAACTACTTGGTATCATGAATTTAGCTAAAAAAACAAAATGCAGCAATAAAATAGAAAATCAATTATTTTTAGAACTCAAGAGGTGCTATTAAAAAATGAAGTGACTGAATGTGAGAAAGAAGAGAGACCGATGCCCATGGTTGCTCATGAATGAAAGAAGCAAACTCCTCCAACTCAAGAATTCCAAGAATAGGAACAATGTGCTATTTCTTAAAGCACCCTTCATAGATGGCCTATGCACAATCCAAGGAAAGGATGCAACAATTCCATGCCATTATTGGGAATATTGGGGTGATCAAAACAGTTACGGATACCATGTTGAGAATGGTCTTCATAACATGGTCTAGTCTAGAGTGTGCACCTACTACTTTAGTGTATGTAGTCTCTAAAATCTTAAAAAAATCTCTCTCATGTACAAATATTTTATGTAACTATGTTTACCTGACTTATAAATATTATGTCCAATCAAATTGTAATCCTAAGTTTCTAGAGCTAAACCACATTTTCTAGCTACAATCACATTTTGTCGAAAAGTTCTTGATTTGAAGAAGTTGACTAATGTAGTGATATTCTAGTATCATAGAAATATTGTACAGGTTTGCATGCTCTAGTGCCCTATCCTCTTGTAGCAAAAAAAAAAACTAAACTAGTATGTTCATTTTCACCTATAGAACTATGTTCTTTTTATCAACATGGAAATATATGCCTTGCCAATTCAGCATGAAAGTCAACAGCAAATTCAATGTCTACTAGTTCAAAGAAAAGGCCTTATAATTTTGAATAAAAACGTGCATTCCATTAGATGAAGGTTTTCCACTAATAACTTTTCGACTGTCTTCAATCTCAATTACACACAAATTATAGTGAGCATTTGCTCAAATGTTACAATAAATGGACATGAACTAGAAAAGACAAATTTTGAGGCCATATTTTTCACTTGTTCAATTGTTCAACCTTTAGAAAGATCCCCAAAAACTTGCTCTATAGTGCCAAAATCCATCAATAACTATCGATTTCCTAAAACATATCTAGTTTTTCAAAATGTTTGAATTGATTTATTTTTTTATGCTAGAAGTTGAGTTCCTAAACAAACCCATTTTTTCTTCATCTAATAACCCCTATGAAGTTGAAAATGTGAAAGATTATATCTCTCCCTAGACATACATTATGTGGCCTATCAAGTTCAAGTGAATATATCATGAAAGCGTCATTTGTTTCTTCAAGAAAAATCAACGAAGTTGGTGTAAAAAGCAAGAGACTTAAGTGTCTCAGGACAGTGGAGTGTTGTTGAGTGGGAAAGAGACAGATTCTTAGTAGTGGCATTTCTTTAGCAAAAATGAGAGACATATGGCTAGGATAGCATGGCTATAGCTAATAGACATGGAGAGAAAAAAAAATACCATCATCTACTCAATGCTTAGTGTTTTGTGAGCTTCTTGCACAACTGAATCAGTATTCCATCAATGCCAAAACTAAGGCACTATAGTTTATCCAACCTCTCATGGATGGGAGAAACTCATCTATGGTTGTGTAAAACCTTGGTTGTGGGAAGAAGCATACAAAAGGATGCTCTACAAGCAAATTGTAGCTCCATTTCCATACATTAAAGACTACAAACCTAAATGGCATACCCCCATTTGCTTGCATGTGATGTGTGGAGTCATCAATAATGTATTTTTTGTCTCAAGATTAATCTCAAGGCTTCTTCAATATAGAGAGATAGTTAGTAATGTGTTAGCATACATTTGATTTCAAAATCATTGAATTTTCCATACAAATAATATGCTTCTTCAATACTTCTCTAGTGATCATGTTATGATTGTTTGGCATTACTAGAGCACTAGAGAAGTAATGAAGAAGCATCTTCCTTGTATGGAAAACTCAATGATCTTGGAATTAGATGTATGATAAAACATTACCAGCTATCTCTCTATAGTGAAGAAGCCTTGCGAGATTACTTGTGTTACTTTCCTTCATCATAGAGGTACAACACAGGTTGGGGAATGGGGTTAACTATAGTTTATCTCGTGTGTTTCTATTTCAAATTTAGTATCTTCCCACTCTTCAACAATAATTAACAACATTGAGTATAATAAAAGAAAAATACTCAATATAAATCAACATATAGAATTAATATTGGAAGTTATATTACTCAAAAAGGTATTGCAAGCTTGAATGCATTAGTAAAACCTTCTTTAGACTACTAAAAGATCTCTCAAACTCAAATCTCTACTAGAAAACATACATCCGCTTTTTACAAATGGATAGACATTACCTCTCTCTCGTTAGTTACAATAGTGAACGACGATTAAGTTTCCAAGGAAGTTTTAGAGACATAAATTTATAGGAAAATATAGTTAATTCAGATTTTTAAGAATTCTAGGTAGCCATACAAGCAACACACTAGCATTGGCATGCACTGTGGACTTAAACACGCTTAATTACAATTAATCCCTATCTGAAGGGGGATTTTGGATTCTACCTAAGTCATAAAGGAATTCTTCAAAAAGCTCTATAAATCTAGATACTCACGATCCAAACATCTCCCAAAAAAATCTTGGTTTGGATTGTCTTGAAGATGGAGTTTCCAAACATCAGCATCAACTTTTGCTTCCATGAACTCTTTAGTTAACTTTTCCAGGAGTTCTATTGTCGTCGTCGAAGCTTCTTCAGTCTCAGTGTGGAGTTGCTAAGTTCTACATCTTTTTGAATCAGTTTAGTATGTTTAATTTCAACCTCCTTCTATAATTCATCTCAAGATTACATTAATTACTTACTCTGCACCTCCTTATCAATCACTATCAGAGTATAATCTCTCCTAACTTCTTTAGCTTCTCATAATTGTATCTCAAGATCTTTGATACCTTCCATTTTGGCCAAAGCAACCTCAAGATTTTATTATTCAAGATAATTCTTGATCAAAGGCAAAATTCTTCTAAGTGAGTAGAGTTGCCCGCCTAGTCCCACAAATCATTCTTCTCACCTCTAACTCTCCTGATTTCATCTTGTACTACCAACAATTGTTCTCTAACTGCTTGGTGATCTTCACTTAGTTCTTCAATGTGAATCTCTAAATCATCTACCTTTGCTTTGAGCACCTGTACTTCTTTGTCACATATAGTAGTGTGACCTTCTATCTTGTTGGTGCAAATGCCAAGCCTTCACACTTCGCTAGGCATTGGAAGCATTATGTGCATTTTCTTGAAGATCCATAAGAACCATTGCTTATACTTTTCACTATTAACTCTTGTAAAAATCATTTGAATTAGAAGAATCTTGTAAATGCCACTAAAATCATGGAGTTGGGAGACCTTTGTCGTACGAGTTTCCTTCATGGAATATCTCCTTGATTAGAGGATGAACTTTCAGGTGAAAGTGCATTTGAATTTCAAAATTCAAATTTGAAGAGATTCCCTATAAAAGTAACTTAAAATCTCGCTGCCATATGTGCCCCCATTACTAAGCCTAGTGTTGATCATTTGTTGTAATTGAGAGGCTCACACTATAGCCTACTCATATGACCATCATTGGGCATCATATTCATGTGAATGATCATGTACAACTTTGTTACATAATACATTACATTGATGATTACATCTACATTCACCTCTGTCATTGTCACTCAAAATAGTGAACTTGTCTTGCTCATATCGTAGTGATCTCTACATTATTTTCAATGTTCTATAGCTCATTGGAACACTGACAAAGTCTATTATAAGATAAAAAAGTTTGATAAAGTTTCATTCAGCCAATTGGGAGAAAATCTTCTCGAAGTGGTTACTAGTCATTCTCTGCAGAGTTCCTAAAAAGCGGTGGTAAGCTTCTACTTGCTAAAGTGATTGCTCAGAGTATAGTCTATCATTTTAAGTGACTTCACTTGGAAACATTATATCTCTAAACTAATTAGATAGCCTCAAAAGGAATGTTTCTAATTGCTACTGTACTGTGAGCACTCAGTAAAACTTCTAGTAAATATCAAGACCAAAATAACAACTTTTTTGTTCATGAGCTAGTTGCAAACTTATCTGTTTTGATCAAATTATTTGAAGCATCATCTCCAATGTACATAGGCACTTATTTAGTGTCATTAGAAAGCTAAAAGGGCCTACGACTCAACTCTGAAGTAAAATAGGGCTGGTACAAAGCAAGGATTAGTAGTACCAACGCATTTCTTGAGGTCCCATCCATCACTCCCAACAGTGATATATATGTATGCATATATGTATGTGTATATGTTTGCATGTATATGTGTATGTATATGTGTGTGTATATATGTGTATGTATTCTAATTCTTTTTTTCTGTTTAAGATTAAATTAAAAAGAGATAATGTATGGTTGAAATATATAAGAGGCAACCTAACGTACCACTTGAGACGTGGAAATTTTTTCGTAGACACCTACTTCTTTAGGAGTCATTTCCTCAGCAGAAGGTATACAAATTAATAATTTTTATTTATAATTTTCATATATTTTAGTAATTTTTTACATTTAATTTATATATTTTTTTCTTTAATAAACAGGCTACTACAAACAATGAGTTGAGACGGGCCACACATCGCACCCAGGCCAAATGGACCAATGGGTTTTGTAGCTACATTTGTAAGTATATGTGTTATTGTGAGTATATTTTTTATTTTAGTTAAAATGCAAGAAACTAATCTTTTTTATTTGTTTCAATGTAGCGAAATGATTATGGCCGATATCCTATGAAACATGAGATCGAGTATGCTAAACATTTTGGATATCGACATTTGAGGGAGTATATACGAGATCATCCGGATGCATTTGTGAGTATTATTAAATTTTATATAATTATTTTATTTTTATGGATGTTTGAATTCTTGATATTTTTATGGATTCTTGATTATAACATTAGATTATATATATATATATATATATATATATATATATATATATATATATATATATATATATATATATATATATATATATATATATAATCTACATATTGTTCATTTCAATTATGTTTTCAACTATGTGTATGGTATTAAGTAGTGAGAAGTTTTGTTCTATTGATTGTTATTATTGTTTATATTAAGCATGTGTTTTAGTACTTTAATTATATAGCTCATTCATATGTGTGTATGTATGTGCATGTATATGTGTGTAATATGTGTGTGTTGATATATTTAGGTAGTGATGTGTGTGAACACTCTAGGTCCACCGAGGCACTTTTTTCCCTCTTTAGAAGGTTTTTTTCCCCCAGCTTGTATATACGCCTATTGCCCCAATAGGCTACTTATCTTTGTACATTATCTAGGAATACATTCAGTATTGTGTGTTGTGCTCCAAGCTTCTTCTTCTTCCTTGTGCTATTTGTGTGCTTTTGCAGACGTTTAACTCCAACAATTGGTATCAGAACAGGTCCTCGCTTCATCTAGGGCGCCGTCGACACTCCTCCGGTTGCAGTCTTAGAATCACACGAATTTTGGTGAGCATACTGAGCGTGTTTTGCAGTCTCATTTGAGCTCATTTCGGCCTCTGAATGCACTATAACAGCACTTGTGCAGGCTATTTTGTCTTTTTGTGCCAAAGGTATATACGAGTTTCTATTCGGCACTATAAGCATCTGGAAGTCTGCTACAGGTCTAATAGAATTCGTGTGGGTAGTTTTGTTCAACTTTTTCAGATACACTCAATTTTCTGCATCAAGGTATTTTAGTCACCGGCTATGGCTGAAAGTAGTGATGTATTCCGTATGTTTGCTGTTGAGGATAAGTTGGATGGTACCAACTACCCATTATGGGACTGTATGATGCAACATGTCTTGTTTGCAAAAGGATTGTGGAACATTGTGCAGGGTGTCAAAAAACATCCAATCACACCTGCAACTATTACAAATGCAGGTACTAAAGTTGATGCAGAAGGTGTCGAAGATGATGATATTCTGCATATTCCTGTTCGTGCTACAGTCTTTGCTGCACCTACTGCAGAGCAGATTTGCTGGGATGGCAGAGATGCCCATGCACATGCATTGATAGCTTTGTCTGTCAAACATGCCATTATTCCTCATATTCGCTCTTGTAGAACAGCTGAGGATGCTTGGGATACACTTACCACATTGTACTAAGCTAGGATTGAGGCTCATGTTGCTTACCTCCGAAATAGTTGGAGAGTGAGCACATGAATGAAGGTGATTCTATGGAAAGTTTCCTAACGAAGATCAAAGACTTGAAGGAACATTTGATTTCTGCTCATGAGGTCATACCAGATAGCTCACTTGTGCAAATCGTTATAAATGGTCTTCCTGATTCATATCAGAGTTTTGCTTCTACTCTTCGGTTGATGATGAAAGGAAATCCAAATGCCTTATCATTTGAGGAGTTCATCTCTGTTTTGTTGCAGGAAGATCAGTCCAGGTAGAGCAGGTCCATTATGGGAGTTGTAGATGAAGCTTTCCTGGCTAGTTAGAAGGGCAAAGGAAAATGGAGCTCTTCAACTAGTAAGCAAAAATCTGTTAATTCTGCATATTCGAAGAAGGAAGATAAAGATGAGAAGAAATCAGAAAAGCAAAAATTGTTTTGCAAGTACTGTAAAGGGAATGATCATATCATAAAGAACTGTCCAAAACTGGCTGCTAAAGAGGCAAAGAAGAAAGAGGATGGAATGGTTTTTTTTTTTTTTTTTTTTTGAAGAAACAAGGAAAATTTAAATTAATGGTGGCCATATACAAAGTCCCTTGGGCAGGAGACACCTGCCCCAGAGGACAATTTACAAATAGTAGTACATGTCTAGCCTTTTACAAGAGTACTGTTCGGCTAACAATTTTTTCCATCTAGAGGGAGAATTTTCAGACAAAATCTTGAAGACATCATAGTTATTACAAGAGGCATCTCTGATTCTCCTAATACAGGACAAAAAAAGCATTTTTCAGAATAACAGGCAAAGTGATAAGGTAGTTCCTTTTTTTGCTACCAAATGTAGCCTCATTCCTACTCAGCCAAATGTACCAAAGAATGTATCCCCTCCAAATATTCCACAGCAAAATATCCAAGTGATTACAGCAGCCAAGAATAACTTCCATTTTACTAAGTTTGGGGAGACCATTCACTAGCAGATACTTCTCCACAGCAGACCAGAAGTTTTTAGCATGTTCACATTCAAGGGAGAGGTGTGAAACATCCTCCACAAGGCCACAAAATATACAGGATCCACCACTATTATAAATTTCCTGATTTTATTACCGGTCCAGAGGCCATGGTGTAACATCCTCCATTGAAGAAAAGAATGTTTGCTGCAATCTGGAAAGGCCCACAGGGCTTTGAATCTGTAAGACCACTGGTGTGTAGACCAATTCACCTGCCATCTAGAGTTGAGCTTCTTCCGGATTTGATCAGCAGAACCTCTGTCATGTTTGAATTGCTTGAAGATGACATTAGCAACATCCACCAGATCAACTGTTTTCCTATGCCACCTGTCCTTCTTTTCCATCAACAAGATTCTGTGCTTTTGAATTACCTGCAAGCAAGACATAGACAGATTAGTGGTAGAAAGGATTTCTTGTGCAGTCCTTACCCTAGCACCACACATGTAGTTGTTCCAAGTAGTAATCCAGCTTTGTGGCATTTGTGTTGCTTGATGGACAGACTGTTTTTTTCACAGTAAGCAAGCCAACCCAGCCAAGGAGACTCCTGCAAATAAAATTGAAGGGAACAGTCAAGTTCTTTGGTGAGTTTAAAAGAGTTTTTAGCTTTGAACCAGGCCCTCCATATTCTGCAAACTAAGGGACTACCAAAAGGGGTGATGGGATGAGGGGAAGTTATAATGTCCCAAAGGTTGAGATTTTTCCAGGCCCTGTAGTCAGAAAGACAGAATCTAGCAGTATTTCTTTTCAGAAGACAGGCCCAAACATCATTACAGTCAATACATCTCAGAACCCATTTAGAAGCCAAGTTGTGTGCCATTTTCACAGGATTAATAATGCCCAAGCCACCTTGATGTTTAGGGAGACAGCACACTTTCCAGGCCACTTTGGGGACTTTTTTTTTATCAGACTTGCTTCCCCATAGGAAGTTCCTGGCTAGACTGATAACCTGTCCAAGTTGCTTATTAGAAGGAGACCAACAAGCCAGGAAATAGACCAATTTTGGAAGAATGTAATGATTTAGAACAAAAGTTCTATGAGGGAGGGAGCTATTAGTATCATACCAGTATGTCAAGTGTTTTTTAAACCTTTCAACCACCCAATCCCACCTTTGAGCAAAAGAAATCTGGAAACCCATGGGAATCCCCAACAATCTAAAAATCTCTCCATCTTTGATAATGCTGCATCCAAGTCTAGAAACACATTCAGGAGTATAATCATTAGAAGCTTTAAATCCAGTTTTGGAATGGTTAACTTTCGAACCACTAGCAAGACAAAAAATCTCTAGACATTCCAGGAATTTGTTCACAAAAAGATCATCAGCATTTAGCATAACATTAGTATCATCAGCAAACATTTGAAGCCCAAGAGGGGAAGGGGAGTTAATCACATTGATCCCTTTTATAGTACCATTGTTCATAGCATCTTTAACAAGCCAACCTAAAGCATCACTAGCAATAGCAAAGAGCAAGGGAGCAAGAGGACAGCCTTGACGTATGGATCTCCTAAGAGTAAAGGGATCAGATATGTGGCCATTGATGGCAACTCTAGAACAAGCATTGCCAAAAAGAGTGCTAATATTTCCGATGAGTCTTCTGCCAGCTCCCAAGTCTTGAAGAGATTGGAGAATAAAATCCCATTCAATTCTATCATAAGCCTTGTCAAAGTCAATCTTGAAGAAATAAAAATTTTGGCCCAGGTCTTTAGCATTGTCTATGCCTTCCCAAAGAGAAATGATAGCATCAAGGATGTATCTACCTTTGATGAATCCTTTTTGCTCAGGGAGGATAAAGTGTTTCATCATGGGACTGAGTCTTCTGGCTATGGTGGAAGCTATAATCTTGTAGATGGTGTTGAGGCAAGTGATAGGTCTCCAATTATTGAGGTCATCTTTATTTCCCCTTTTGTGAATGAGTCTGATTACACCAGTGTTTATGTGACAAGGGAGAAATCCTTTGCTAGAAGCCTCTTCCCACACCAAGAGAATATAAGGAGTAAGAAAATCACATAGAAGTATGAAGAATTCATTTGGCAATCCATCAAATCCCGGAGACCTACAGGGTTTCAATTTATAAATGGTTTCTTTGATCTCACTGGCAGTGAGGGGCAGGTCGAGGATGGGAACCAGGCTTTCAGGAATCATTTTTTTCCTTTTTAGAGCAATAGTAGCTCTGGCCCTCCGGATGTCCTCCCCCCACTTGGGAGTACCAGAGAAAACATCCATAAAGAAGCTTTTAGCCTCCTGTAGAGTCTCTTCAATATTTAAAGTGTGACCACCTTCTTTCTTTTTCAAATTGGGAATGAAGTCCCTGACTTTATTTTTTTTTAACAGAGAGAACATATGGTTGTTGTTCCTGTCCATTTTCTCACTCCAAAATTCTTTTGATGAGGCAAGGGAGTAACTAGCTTCAAGATAACTTTCCTTGCACAATCTCAAATGTAACCTTTGAAACTCTTGAGAAGTAACATCTAAAGCTTTAAGCTTATCCACAATAGCTCTATATCTTATAGCTCTACACTCTTTGGCTTTTTGCTTAAAGTGGTTAAAAACCACCTGCACATCTTTAACCGCTTTTTCCCAGGCCTTACGAGGAGAACTAGTGTTTTTAAAATGGTGGGAAAAAATCCTTTTAGACTCAGCTCTAATGCAGGGGAGCTTGAGAAGGTTAACATCAAGATGAGGCCAACCAGAATTAAAGGAGGGGTTACCAGTTCTAATGTTGACAATAAGGGGTTTATGGTCAGTCATCAGGAGGGAATGATCAATATGAGCACTAACCTCCCAACATTTTTGCAAAATGTTATTGTTGACATAGCATCTGTCTAATCTAGCAGCCGTGTAGGAAGCACCAGACTGTTTATTGGACCAGGTAAAACCAGAATCTTTAGAAGCATCCACAAATTCATGCAGGATACATAGGTTTTTCCAAGCATTTTTTTCAGAACCAAAAATAATATTACCTTTACACTCCCATCTGTCTTTGATACAGGTGACCATGTTAAAATCCCCAATCATGATGGAGGGACCTTGTATTAGACAGATCTCTTCCCAACACAATTTTCTAATCATACATTTATTGGCAGCATAAACAGAAATGATAGAAAGGTTATAGGGGTTACCCAGCCTGAAGCAGCACCATTGATTGATGCAGCTAGAAGACTTATCAACCAAGAAGAGTGACAGGGATTTGCTGAGGCCAATCACTGCACCACCCTTATTATCCTGATGATTGGTGGAAAACCAGATGAATTTATTAGATAGAATATTGAGCTTGATTTCCAAGGATTTCCCACCAGTTTTAACCTCCTGCAGGCAAATAACTTCAGGAATTCTATGCAGAGACATAATCCAACTATTGATCATCTTTGGTCTTACAGGATCTGTAAGCCCCTTCACGTTTATGGAAAGAATGGAAAGGTTAAACATCATAATAATTAAAAGATTCATTTCTTACTATTCTTAGCAGACTTTACCGTAGAAGATCTCACCGAGTCTTTCTTTCTTGGTTTACTTGAAGATGCCAGTTGGGTTGACATGTTTGTGTCCTGCATAAGAGGCATAGCTTCCTCATTCAACATTTCATTTTCCATAGTTTCCAGTTTGTTATGATCCATAGCATCAAGTTCCTGTCTGAAAATCTCAACAGAAAGATTAGGATTCTCTAGATTTTCCAGCAAAGGGGTGGGATCAATCGAAAGCTTCCTTTCGAGGTCTTTTTGGGTATATATCGATTACTTTGTTTTTTTTCCTACCAGGGACCAACCGTTTACTAGCTTATCTTGATTGTCCTTAGAATCACTAGCATTAACTTTGGTTGATTCTTCAACATTTAAGATGTTCTCTTTGGGACTTGAGTGGTGAAGGTTGTCAGCTGGGCTATCCTCAAAGGGGTTATGCACCTCTTCTAAAAGAACTCCAAACATATTATCATTACCAGTCACTTTTTTTTTCCTTTATTTAGAGTTTTCCTAGCAAGAGGAGCACTATTCTTGGTCACAAAATTGCCAGTATTCTTATTTGGGTCTTCATTCACCGAAATTTTCTGAACCTGCAGTAAAGGACAATCTTTTATGATATGACCTTGCTTGTAGCAGTTATAGCAAGCATTTGGGATGTTTCTGTACAACACCTTTTGGGTGTGAAGTTTTTTCCCATTTGAGTTTTTGATCACAATGAAGGGCCTGATTTCAGAGGCTATGTCCACTTCTATTAACAGTTGGGGGTCCCATCTCGGATTGATTATGCTATTTTTACTTTTTTGACCGAGGACCTTGCCAACCATCTTCCCTAAGCTCTCCACCCAAGGATAGAAATCTATGGGTAGTTCAGGGAACTCTTCGCAAACAGGGATTTTTGTAGGCTTAGGGCCCTTAGGATCAAACCCTATATACCATTTAAAGAAAGACACTGGGACATTTCTGATTAGCCACTGGCCTTCACTAATGACTTGTAGGGCACTATTAGCATTTTCAAAAAAAAATAGGAAATAATTATTCGGGCAGTATTGAATGTGTTTAACCATTAGACCTCTGGCTTCCCAGTGATGCTTAATCCAGTTTTTCAGAGAATCTTGGGCAGGCCTAGGACCGTGACACAACCCTATGACCACTCTGTCTATGAGGTGCTCATGCCAGTTGTCTAGTGAAGAATTATCAATGACCAACGTAGCCTCTTCCTCTTCGGAGGGCAAGCTATCACAAATAATTTCATGAGGACTGTCGAAGAGCTTACCTTTTCCCTTATTGGGAGATGGAGCAGGATTGTTGTTACCAGTAAATTGTTGCATGTCGAAGAAGGCTTCATCAAGCTTGGCTCTTGCCTTGGCCAAGTCCGCATAGGTTTTCTTCAGAGAATGAATCTTTGCGCTGCTCTGTTGAAGAGACACAAGGAAGTTACTCGAACCAGCAACGAAATCCGCAGAAGAGCTCCCTTCTAAGTCTATCGTCCTGGGCTGTAGCATGCAGTCCTTTTGTCCTTCACCCGGACATGACATCCCATTTCTTAGGGACTCAAACGGTGCCATGCAGAAAGAGAAAACCGGGCACGCGAGCACAGAGGAAGCTCCTCCCCCCTGGGTGGGGGAGGAGAGGAGAAGACTCCGACGCGCGAACACTCGAAGCTGAGCACCCTCTCAGTCGCCTTCGTTAGCCCTTGTAGATCACCCTCACAGACGCCATCTTTAGGAGAGCACCCTAGCAGAGGACAAAGGAAGCTCCTCCCCCTCTGGGTGGGGGAGGAGAGGAGAAGACTCCGACCACCAAAAATAGAGTCTGCTAATCTTGTGTAGGAAGAAGAATGGGTGTTTACTACTGTTTGCAATTTTTCCCCATCTTCTCATGAGCAGTGCATGTCTGCAGTAGACTCGGATGTTTGGTATTTTGAGAGTGGGGCAACCAAACATATTACCTCGCAGCGCAGTTTCTTCTCTTCACTCGAGCCTCCCCCTACAAGGAATACTCTTACATGCGCCAACAACTCCTCTAATCCTGTTATGGGAGTTGGTAAGATCATTTTGACTACTATTGATGGTAGTTCTTTTACTTTGTCAATTGCTTTATTTGTGCTAGGGATGAAGAAGAACCTGTTATCAGTTTCTGCATTAGTGAAGATTGGATTGGTTATGAAATTTGTTGATGACAGGTGTATAGTTCATGATCTGTCAAATGGGGATGTGATTATTGCTTCTTGCATTTTATGTTGTGGGCTATATAAGCTCATAGACTATGAAAGATATGTAAATGATTTAGCATGTGCAGTAAATGATTGTCAAGCTATGTCAGATGCAAAGCTTTGGCATGCACGCTTTGGTCATCTGAAGTTTTCTAGTTTGCTATGCCTGCAGAAATCTGAAATGGTGTCCTCTTTACCCAAACTTGAGGCACCTAGAAAACATGTTTGTGAAGGCTCTACTTTGGGAAACATGCATCCTTCATCCTTTCCAAAAGATGGTTCAGTTTGGGCTACTCAGAAATTGCAGCTTGTACATAATGATGCCTGTGGCCCTATGCAGACACCCTCTTTTGGGAATTATCTTTACTTCGTGACTTTGATCGATGATTTTTTCAGGCATGCATGGGTATATCCATTGAAGGCAAAGTCCAAAGTGTTCATGTGCTTCAAAAGAGCTTTTGGTTTTGGCTGAAAATCCCTCAGCATGTAAAATGGGCACCCTCCATTCTGATCGAGGGAGGGAATATATGCCTTCTAATTTTAATGCATTTCTGGCTGAACATGGGATAAAACACTAGTGTACAATTCCATATACACCTAAACAGAATGGAGTTACTAAACAAAAGAACACGTCACTCATGGAGATGGCGAGGTGTATAGTCAAGAGTCAATCTTTATTACATAGTTTCTGGCTTGAGGCTGTCATGTGTGCAGCATATGTACTGAATATGTGTCCCACTAAAGCGCTACAGTCGATCACTCCATATGAGACTTAGCATGATCACAAGCCATTTCTTGCTCATCTGCGTGTTTTTGGTTGTTTGGCATATACATTAGTGTGTGAATTGTCGCAGAGAATTGGATGATAAAGCAGTAAAATGTATTTTTGTTGGGTACCGTTCTTAAAGTAAAGGCTATCGTCTCTATCATCCACATACTAAATGCATTTTGGTTAGCCGTGATGTTGTTTTTGTGGAAGATGCTATTCAGCCATTGCGTCATGTACTAGGGAGACATCTCTTAGCTCCAAAGACATGTATGATAATTTGTTTCCTCTTTTTATAGGTGGAAAATCTAGTGCTAGTCCTAATGAGGCAACTTCTCAGCCTTTGTAGGTTTCATGTGATGATGTAGATAATTCCATTTCTGATGTCGATATACATGATGCACTTATTGAAAAGAGAGCTGATATTGAGCAGATAAGAAGTATGCCAAAATGGTTGGTGTAGACCTTACATGAAAGCAAATTAGATGCACCTCTATCATATCGTACTCGATCAGGATCTCATAGTGCCTCTTTTGCATCAGATTGCTATGCTATGGCTGCATCTAGTCTCTGTGATAAGAATGAGCCTGTTTTGTTTGATGAAGCACAAAATTCAGGAAATTGGATGGTTGCTATGCAATCTGAATATGATGCAATAATGAAGAATGGTACTTGGTCTTTATGTGACTTGCCTCCTGGCAAGAAGGCCATTGGCACTAAGTGGGTATACAAGGTGAAGCGTAAACCTAATGCTACAGTTGACAGGTATAAGGCTAGGCTTGTTGCAAAGGGATATGCACAAGAAAGAGGCATTGATTTTGATGAGACCTTTGCACCTACATGCCGTATGACTATTGTTTGGAGCATTTGTGCACTTGCAGCCCATCATGGTTGGAATGTACATCAGTTGGACATTAAAACAGCATTTCTGAATGGTGACTTGCATGAAGAAGTGTATGTTTTTCAGCCCCGTGGCTTTGTGGAGAAAGGGCATGAAAACAGGTGTATAGGTTAAAGAAGGAATTATATGGTTTAAAGCAAGCACCACGTGCTTGGTATGAGAAGATACATGCCTATCTGATTGCACATGGTTTTGAGAATATTCCAACTGAAAGCACCTTATATGTTAAGCATGCTAATGATGTGCTTCTGATCATTGTTGTGTATGTTGACGACATGCTGCTCACTGGTCAGCATATTGTTGATTTTAAGGCTGATTTGCATGCCTCATTTGAGATGTCTAATTTGGGGCATTTGCATCACTATTTGGGCATTCTGTTTATGCAAGTTGATGGTGGAATGGCTTTGTGTCAAACGAAATATATTGACACATTATTGTAGCATTTTGGCCCTTAAGACTGTAAACCTATTGCCACTCCTATGGAGACATGTTTATGATTGAGTCTTCATGATGTTGGAGATACATTTGATGCTATCCTCTATTAGCAGGCTGTTGGATGCCTGATTTACTTATGCATTACTAGGCAAGATATTCAGTTTGTTGTCTCACAGATGAGCAGATTTATGCATTGCCCAGGTGTCAAGCATTGGTAGGTGGTTAAGTGCATCTTTCGCTACTTCAGTGGTACTCAGCTACTTGGGTTGTTTAATCCCAAGGGGGGATCACTACTACCAAATTTGCATGCTTTTTCTGACTCAAACTCGGCTAGTTGCTATGACACTCATGTGTCCACTAGTGGCTTTTGCTTCATGCTTGGTAGCTCATGTATATCTTGGTTGAGCAAGAAGCAGCCTACTGTGGCCACTTCCAATTGTGAGGCTGAGTATAGGGCAGCCTTCGAAGCTACTGTTGAGTGTGTGTGGCTCAGATGCCTTATGCCTGATTTGGGTGTTGGTCACTCTTCTGCCACCACCATCTTCACTAACACATAGAGCGCATTGGTAGTTGCGAGGAACCCTATGTTCCATGCTCGCACTAAGCACATTGAGGTGCATTATCAGTATGTCAGGGAGACGTTCTTTGCTAGGGACATCAGCTTGGCATATATGCCCATGCAGGAGAACATTGCAGACCTTTTCAAGAAGGCTCTGCCTAGGGACAAGTATGAAGCTTTTTGCAAAGCTTTGGGCTCACTTCCTTTTGTGGAGTGATTTACTCATAGCTTGGCACTTCCTTATACATGCGTGCCAGCTACTTGTTCACTGCATCACTCTCAGGGGGAATTTGATGATATATTTAGGTAGTGATATGTGTGAACACACTAGGAACGTCGGGGCACTTTTTTCCCTCTTTAGGAGGTTTTTTCCCCCGGCTTGTATATACGCCTATTGCCCTGATAGGCTACTTATCTTTGTACATTATCTAGTAATACATTCAGTATTGTGTGTTGTGCTCCAAGCTTCTTCTTCTTCCTTGTGCTGTTTGCGTGCTTCCACAGACGTCTAACTCCAACAGTGTGTGTATGTATGTGCATGTATATGTGTGTAATATGTGTGTATATATGAATATATGTACATATGTATATGTGTATATGCATGTATTGGCATGTGTAAGTGTATATGTGTATGTATGTGTATGTGCATGTGCCTGTGTATGTGTGTGTATATGTATGTATGTGCATGTGCATGTGTAAGTGTATATGTGTGTATATGAGTATGTGCATGTGCATGTGTATGTGTGTGTATATTTATGTGCATGTATATGTGTAAGTGTATGTGTATATGTGTGTATGTGCATGTATATGCGTATATGTATGTATGTGCATGTGTGTGCACATGTGTATATGTGTGTGTACGTATGTGCCTATATATGTGTATATATGTGTATGTGTGTGTGTATATACATATGTGCATATGTATGTGTATGTGTATAAACATATACAAATGTATGTATATGCATGTGTATATGTATGAAACATGCATGTGCATGTGGATGCATTTCCATTTGCATCCATGTGCATGCACGTGGATGTGCATGCAAGTCTTTTTCTGTGGTTGTAGAAATGTTTGTGCATATGCATGTGTATGTGTAAGTGTATGTGCACATTTATGTGTGTGTATGTGCATATGGATATGTGTATATGTGTGAACGTGCATCTTCATCATGTATAAGTATATACGTGCGTATCAATAAGTGTGAGTATGCTTACCAATGAAAATAACAGAATGCAAATCATATACAAAGAATGCAAATTGTACTTACAATAGGTAGCCATATTTTTTGCTTGGTTCGCTTCTTGAATAACCTGCAATAAAGAGAGAGAGAGAGAGAGAGAGATAGAGAGAGAATTCAAAGAGAGAAAGATGTAGAAAGAGAGAAACTAAGATAGAGAGAGACAATAAGATAGAGATTAGGAAAACCAACAATTCTGCATATACTTGTTTTAGTTGGTGAGCGTAGCGCAATTGGGAACGTTGGAGAGCTCTTTGATCAGATGCGTGAACATGCTGATCGAAGAGCATCCAACATTTTAATTTTTTTTGTCGAGAGAATGTCGTGTAAGTTATGGTAAGGCATCGTAAAAAGCACTGGAATTAGCATCGCATAAGCGACATTGTTAGCATCACTTATGCGATGCAAAAAAGAGTCACTTATGCGACACTTTTTTAAACCATCGCTTTAGCGACGCTCTACACAAGCATCGTATATCCCATCGTGCTACATGTCGAAAAAACATCGTTTTGTTTGTCGTTTAATCAACGGTCCACACTTGATGCTTCTTGTGATGCTTTTTGCAATTTTATAGCGACGAAATTGTGTCTCCTTAACCGTTGCTATGCGCCCGTATTCTTTGTAGTATTCGTATCCAACTACTAAGTATTCTTGGTAGGTCGATACAACTGACACACTTCCTCCTTGAGTGGCTTAAAGATTATCTCATCCCATTTACATGTCCATTGCTCGGGACAACCTCCTTCATCAAGGAATATAGTTCCTATGACACCATAATGCTTCATCTATATGAAGACCACTAGTGTCACAAAGAGAAACCCAAACATCCGAGGATTACTATTCGAAAGTTTATCATATTTGTATTCACCAAAGGAGGCCTCGTCGAACATCTTCTCCATCTCCTCTACCAAACCGGTTTCTCCTGGTGCGGTAATACCACATTAGCTGACCTTCAACTGCATAGCGATATATGTCAAGTCAATCATGATATGCATAACATCTCCAATTTTGATTCGACGAATGCACACTTGTTACCACGGGATGGGATTCCAAGGGACCTACACATACTACAACAATCCATGCTACTTGAACTAATTAATATGCTACCGTTTTAAGTGACAGCGATCACCAATGGGTTCATATATATCAACTCGACAGTGTTGAGCAACACAATTCCCGTCATATTGGCCACAACGTTTCGGACAAAGAATACATAGACTATAGTATGGACTCAAAGCTACAAGTAGAAAACTGATTTGATGAATCATTCTACGTAAAAAGGATAGTAAAACTTGCTGTAAATTTTTTGCATGTGTGCAATTGAAAATTTTTAACATTGAATTTTGCATGCATAGCCAATGATTCCGATAGGATTCTAAGGTCTTTTGGTGTTGCCACCTTGGAGGCACTGCCCATCATGCATGAAAGCAATGATGTGTTTATTAAATGTTGCATCCATTTAATAATGCTGCATGCATAGCCAATGATTCCAATTTGATTGTAAGATTTTCTTGAGCTTCCACTTTGAAGGCGTTGCCCATCATGCATGGAAGCAATAATGTGTCTATAAAATGCGTGAATCATTTCCACTTATTTAAATAAAAACATATATACACTGTATTACAATGATATCTATAGCCTCACAGACAGTAAGGCAACAACTTGGAACCATTGACCCGAGTCCATAAAATTTTTCCTGTCAAAAATTCTTACCAGAAAGTGGCTCACCCAATTTCTTGATGGATCCAAAAACGACATCTCCACCAAATTTTAAATTTATGTGTTTCCGCTTCACTTTTTAATTGAAAAAAAAGACCAAATCACCAATCTAAAAACCAAGAGTCCATAAATGAGTATCATGCTAGTACTAGTGTCTATACAGTAGGAAACTGTTGTATGGATGTTCTTCCAAGTGCCATAAAGTATCCATCTGAGAAATTAATGATTCTTTTGGTCAATAAATGTTTCTATACTACAATTCGTAAACTAGGGATCATAAACTCCATACGAGCAATAATTTCCATACCGTAGACTAGCTTAAAAGGTGTAAAGACTGTTGAAACCTTGTATGAAGTATGCTAATCCCAAAGAACTAAAGATAAATACAATTCTCATTTGGTTGGACACTCAAGAAGAAACTTTTGCAACATTGTGAATAAAATCTTGTTAGTACTCTCTGCCAATCCATTTTCTCTAGGATAATATGCAGAACTGGGTTTATGTGCAATTCAAAAATAATTATATTAGACTTAATGATCTTATTTAAAAAATTATTTAAAAAATAAGTACCCAAATTTGAAATTAATTCAGATGGAAGTCTGAAATGAAAAAATAATTAAGTCATTAAGACCATGGTAACACTTTTGGCTGTGGAATGTTTCAAACTCTAGACCTTTGCCCATCGGGTGCAATAATTAGTACAAGTTAAAATAAAAGTCTTACTAGAAGAAGTTGGAGGATGAATAGAACCAATGAAGTGCTGCCCCCACTTTTGAAAAGGTTCCAAAGGAAGGAGCTTCAAAGGAAAATGATGAATATCTCGAGGTTCACCCATTCTTTGGCAAGGATCAGACCATCATATGTGATCTTGAACATCCTTGTCAATAGTAGGCCAACGTAGCCCACATTGGGATTTTTTCAAATATAAGCTATACACCATGATTAACACCATAAACTCGAGAATGTGCTTTATTCATACCACGATTTACTTCATGTGGTGTACACATAAAAAATTAATGACCCTGTAACGCTAGCTTGTTCCAACCAATGGACCCTAAATGTGAAGGAGGGACACCAATTGCTAGGAAAGACGTCATTTCCTCATACTAGGTACGGACTCCCTAGGTTCACTCTCATCTGCTACATGAAATAGATCGACATCAGGAAAAGAATTATTAACCCAGTCAAGAGGTTCACACTTATCTAAGCGAGATAGAAAATTGGCAATGATGTGTGAGGAACTAGGCTGATAGGGAAGTCCACATGAGTGTCATTCCAACGTAATCCACTTTTGGAGTAAAGTGTAGTAAACTACTAGGTCATGTTATTTCTAGTATTGTAATTGAAGTTGATCTAGATAAGGATAAGGTTATTCTGGAAGTTCCATCTCCATGTTCTCCTAAGTAAGATTATGGTTTCTAAGGAAACTTTGTTGGGATGGGTCGAACATATGTTGTTTAGCTTGTATTGTTATGCCCTTAAATGCTCTTGCTCATGTGAAACCTATAGCTTTTATATGGACTGTTGAATGTGATCTAGGATTCATAGACCTTGCTTACTCAAACAACTATAGTTCAAGCCCGGATTCGTCTCAACCTTTCGATGTCTTTGAGATGCTTCAAATATTTCCCATCGGTTCAATTTGAATGTAGAAAGGAGGTTGTTCTTGGTTTAGATCTACATATTATGCTAGTCGACATTTAACAATGGAAGAGTGTAATTACTTAGTTATGAAAATATAATGTTTCGGACTCATTCGTTCCATCACGAGATTTTGGCATTACTTGTTGGGTAGTTCTTTCACTTTTCATGTTGATTATTCTAATCTACTATCTTTACTCAAATAGAAAAAACTTGCTGGAAGGTTGGCTCAATGGTCTTTACTATTACAAGAATATGATTATGATAATGCACTTAGTAAAGTAGAGCTGCAAGTGGTGTAGGTGATTGAATTGTGGTCTAGAGACATGCAATAACTTTGTGGTCTAATATGGAACAAAAGATTATTCTGTATACCTCTTAAAAGTACTAGGAGCATTCCTTAATCCAAACCACATAAGGGTACATGCAAATACTTCCCAGTTAGTAATGAAAGAAAACAATGGGGATTCATAAGATATCATTGTTGAATAAATAGAAAAGCATATGGTTTTAACACAAATTTATGATCATAGAATCTCGGATCCAATCCACACATATCAAAGTGATTCCAAGAAAATGCATCCTTAAATTCATCTTGTAGTCGAAGTTATTCCTTCCACAATCTATCCTTTAAACTAGCATTGATTCTTACTTTTCCAGGTAAACTCTCTATACCTATATTTACTTGGTCTAGTAGATGTCATGAATGCTCACATTAGTTTAAGTAAAGACATCTTCTTTAACTAGTTGGGTTTTTCTTCATCCCATTGACGAAGCACATCTTTTGGTTGTACAAAAGCTACTACAAGCTCTCATTAGAACTTACTCAATACCTCGAGAATATCAATTAATCCAACCAGCCACAAACCACATGTGGCTTCCAAAAATTGGATTTTTCCATCCTCCACTAACTTGGCCACCGTGTGTGGTGGTTTTGCAACTGACGGTATTTGAGCTTTCGGATAGTGCTTCTCATGTTTTAGAGGAATGGAATACTTCTAATGTCCTCTTGAAAAAGTGATCATGTGGGACCCATAACCATGCTAAACCTTAGCTTTCTTAAGGTAAGGTCGCCCAAGTAAAAGGTTATAATCATCACTTTTACTAATTAAGTTAATAACCACAAAAGAAATTTTAAAAGCAAGGTTCTCAATATTGATAGCTATATCTTTAATAAGGCATACAGATTGAACTCCTAATTGATCCGCCATATGAATATGAAAGGGTGCATGTGTATCGGTCCAACTCGTTTGTCTACAAATAGGCAGAGTGGCAATATTTCTTCCACATCGGCCATCAATCAATACTCTAGAAATCTGCATACTTTTATACCACACTAAAATAAGAAGTATTGCATCAACGACCAATTCATCTTGAATTGCTTCCACTGTATTGATGTGAGCTTGATCTTCCATATTTACTACAATACTCAACTTGTGCACTCCTTTCAATGAAGTGTCTTCAAACGCACGAACTAATTCCAATAGATCTCCTAGTGGTAGTTGAATCATCAATTTACAAAATATCTCCAAAGGGTTCATTATTATGTTGCCCACTTCCACATCCTTGCGGTTGGGCTCATCATCAACTCTTGGAGGATGTGAATCCATATTTTGCAAAGAGATTTTAGGAGTACTGGATTTTGTGAATTTCATGTTCTGAAGATTTGGAGTCTTTTGATTAGAACTTGATTAACAAAATTTCTTTAGCCCGACATGATGCTTGGTTATATATTTGATGATGTGTCATCACTTCTAGAATTCTCTTAGAGTCATTAAGATTTAGAGGCCTTCTCGATCTAGTAAGTACTTGATCTTCTAAAGTGAGAGTAACCATGTTCATTATTGGAGCTTTAAGTCCTACTTCTAGCTTCCTTCTATCATAATCTTGCACATCTAGACAATCAGCATCAATGTGACCAAATTCAAGATAGAATCGACATAGAAAACCTTCACCTTCCTTTTGATATTCTGCTTCCTTTCTTTTGTATTGATTGAAGGGTCTATGTACTCTTCCAAATCCTTGATAATTGGGCCAGTTTTTATCCTTATTTCTTGAAAAATGTTGTTCTGGAATGTTTCAATGATTCTTAGAGTAGTTTAACTCGACATTATGTAGAGCAGCTGGCGAATACCATTGCCAATTGTGTTTGGATTCTCCTTGCATATGACTAGCTACAACTAGCTCATTACTTGTGTTGTATCTACATGATTCATGATATTACAATTTGCAAAATAAAGTTGGTTTTAGGGCATAATTGTCGCTACATGCCATGGATCAGTTACAACTAAAGGATTTGAGGTTACCATATTTGTATTGTACCAAATAAACAAATCTTTTCTTTTAATAAAGAATTAAGTCCATCCATGAGCCAAACTCATACCACATCACGAGGATGCTCTATTTCGAGAGATTTTTTTAACATACTCCAAAATAAAGATTCATAATCTATAGCTCTTTGATTCTATTGTTGCATCATGTACTATAAAGTGATAAAAAATTAACCTGATGTTTTCACTTTCCAAAGTCACTTTAAGAACGAAGTCTCGGAAGCATCATATGTGGTGAAATTACTTTGACAAATTCTGCTAACTAGTGGACTATTTCTCCACCTAAGGTGGCCTAGAACACTTGACACTTCCATGAATGATCTGGATTTCTTTCCACCAAGTCGTACTATGTATCAAAAAGGCAAACATGCATGTCATGATCATCATCAATCTTTCCACTAAATCGATTGAATTGCACTCCACTTATTCAGTGCATTGGAACTGCCATACCAATCAAAACTTTCCAACTCTTCCACTCATTGTCAACAGGTATCCATGCAATCTAATACTCTTCAATCTTGATTCTCTATTGAGACCCTGCCTCAAATACCACACTAAACTTACATCATAACACACTCTGCTTCTCTACGAGCTGCTTTGTCCAAATAAAATCTAAAGGGCCGAGCGTCACACCAAAATTTGAGGGTCTCCTTTCTAGCTCCCCATTGAATTCCTTTGTGCCCTTTTGTCCTTCCTCATTATCTAGTTGCGACTTGGCCACCTCCAAACCTGCCTATCTCCAATAGTTGTGTTAGTAAAGGCACCATATTACACCTTTGTCCACCTAGTGATGTTATTGCTCTTATGCAGGAGTACTACTTGAACTATCTCCTTCCACAGTATTCACATACTATAATGTCGATGATCCTACCACTCTGAGTGCTACGTGCACTTGTTGATGCTTTAAAAACCACTTGCTTGATCCTCTTTCCATAATATCTCTCCATTGCCAAAAATCCTCTTGTTCATCTCTCTTGCACTACTCGTTGCTTCAGCTCAGCATGTGATATTGGAGATATGCCATCCCATCGTGGTCATAAAATGTTTGCCATTACTTTACTTCATCCTACAAGTACAAAACATGTTTAGGGAATGGCATTTACCGCAGTTTAGTCCAGTTTGTTTCCATTCCCTATTTAATATCTTACCATATTCCAAAGATAATTAACAACATAGAGTACAAATTAAAAAAAAAAAGTGAACAATACACAAAATAATGAATTAATAGTGGAATTTGTATTACTTACAAAAGGTATTGCAACCTTGAATGTAGTATTACAACCTTCTTCAGACTACTGAAAAACCTCTTAGACACAACTCTCTAAGGGAATACATACATCTGCCTTTTGCAAATTGATGCACTCAGCCTCTTTCTCGTCACTTACAATAGTGAATGACGGTTAAGTTTCCTAGGAAGTCCTAGAGATATATATTTAAAGATTAATATAATTAATTCATATATTGCCGATAGCCTAACAGGAGAGACTCCACAGTTCAGTTATTATCACAATGGAAAACAAGAAGATAAAATATGTTCCATGCATGTGACTCTAGCTTTTTTTCCACAATGTTAGTGAATACATTTTAATACTTTTTCTTGATCTCCAAAGATCTTTTCCTATGAATATCATAGATTTGATTATAAAATATTGAAAAGAGATAGAAATGTTCATAATGGATTATGCCTCATCATATATACTTAAATCCTTGTGTAATGCCACACAAAATTGGAGCTTTATAAGGGAGTATACACCACCTTCAGTGCTGCTCAAAGGTAGAACCTTCGCTATGAGCTCCACATTCTCTTTCTCACATCAAATAAAACAAACAAAGAAAATCTTAAGATATGCTAGTAAGAAGATGAGCAAGGCTTGTGCAGTAAAGATCGAGAGGAGCAAATGATTTCATCTCAAAGGATCTCAAAAATGTTACAACAAAATGAACAAATCCAAAAGAGCAAAGAATATGCAAATGCATCAAAAGTATTACCTACCACATGATGGGAAACCTTTTATATTTCTAGGGATCCCATATGTCCCTAGATCCCTAAAACCGCTTGGATCTAAAATTTGTTCTTATAAAATTCACGTTTACACATAATTTTTGTACTATCGTTTTAATAATACCCATGCATGTTTGAACTTATCAAGCTTTAATGTTCTACGTGTTGCTTTTAAGTAAACATATTCCTAACGGATTTTACCTACTCTATCGTACAACGTATCTATAACCTTAAAGAACGTATTCTTTAAAGATGTCAAGCTTGAAGTTGTTGAGTTTCAGTGTTTAACTTTTAATATTATTTCTTAGTAACCATGTCTATGAAACTTTTCTTCTTCTAACTGTACCACTTATTTTCATGACGATTAAGAACGTACTTCTTAAAGATTGCAAATTTTGACATCGAAGGGGTCTTCGAAATTTTGTTGATTTACATAGTCAGGCATCATATTTAAGAACGGACTTGATGTCTCATGAGCGAAATGATCTGAAGTCCTGACCCATTTCTGTTTTTTTTTTCCCTAAGGCACACATGCACACACATATACATGCACACACATAATGATTCATTCACACACATACACATGGATACACACATAGAACACATATACACTTACACATCCAAACATACACACTCATAGACACACATTCATACACACACACATCCAAACATACACACTCATAGACACACACACATACACATAGACGCGCACACACATACACACACATAGACGCGCACACACATACACACACATATACACACACAGTCACATAGACACATAATGATGTATCCACACACATACACATGCATACACACATAGACACACATATACACACACACATATATGCATACACACACACATAGAGACACATACACACACATACACATACATGCATACACATACACACATAAACACATACACACACATAGACACATACACACATAAACACATACACACTCATAGGTACACACACATACACATTGACACACACACATATAGTATATACACACACATGCACACATAGACACATAGACATGCATACACACACATACACATGCATACACACATACAGACACATATACACACACATACACACATACACACACATATATGCATACACACACATAGAGAGACATACACACATAAACACATACATGCATACATTTGCATACATAATGCATATGCATATGCATATAATGTACATACATACTTACATGCATACATAATGCACATGCATAGATACATACACACACACACATACATACACACATAGACACATACACACACATGAACACATACATACTCATAGATACACACACATATACACATAGACACACACACATACACACACATACACACATAATGATGCATACACACACATACACATGCATAAACACATACAGACACATGTACACACACATTCACACACACATTCACACACATATATGCATACACACACACATATGCATACATACATACTTACATGCATATGCATACACACACATATGCATACATAATGCATATGCATATGCATACATAATGCATATGCATATGCATACATAATGCATATACATATGCATACATAATGCATATGCATATGCATACATACATACTTATATGCATACATAATGCATATGCATATGCATACATAATGCATATGCATATGCATACATAATGCATATGCATATGCATACATAATGCATATGCATATGCATACATAATGCATATGCATATGCATACATACATACTTATATGCATACATAATGCACATGCTTACATACACTGTCATAATGTATACACACAGACATACACACATAGACACATACACACATAATGATGCATACACACACAAACATATGCATACACACACATATGCATACATACATGCATACACATACACACACATAGATACATACATACACATAAATACATACACACTCATAGACACACACACATACACATAGACACACACACATACACACATAGACACATACACATAATGATGCATACACACATACAGATGCATACATAGACACACATAATGATGCATACACACACATACATATGCATACACACACATATGCATACATACATGCATACACATACACACATAGACACATACACACACATAGATACATACATACACATAAACACATACACACTCATAAACACACACACATACACATAGACACACACACATAGACACATGCACACGTAATGATGCATACACACATACACATACATACATGGACACACATAATGATGCATACACACTCATACATATGCATACACACACATATGCATACATACATGCATACACATACACACATAGATACATACACACACATAGATACATACATATACATAAACACATACACACTCATAGACACACACACATACACATAGACAACACACACATATACCTAAACACATACACAAATAGACACATACACACATAATGATGCATACACACACATACACATGCATACACACACATATGCATACATACATGCATACACATACACACATAGACACATACACACACATAGATACATACACACACATACACATGCATACACACATACAAACACATATACACACACACATACACACATAGACACATACACACATAGACACATACACACATAATGATGCATACACACATACACATGCATACATAGACACACATAATGATGCATACACACACATATGCATACATACATGCATACACATACACACATAGACGCATACACACACATAGATACATACATACACAAAAACACATACACACTCATAACACACACACACATACACATAGACACACACACACATACACACATAGACACATGCACACGTAATGATGCATACACACATACACATGCATACATAGACACACATAATGATGCATACACACACATACATATGCATACACACACATATGCATACATTCATGCATACACATACACACATAGATACATACACACACATAGATACATACATATACATAAACACATACACACTCATAGACACACACACATACACATAGACAACACACACATAAACCTACACACATACACATATAGACAGATACAAACATAATGATGCATACACACACATACACATGCATACACACACGTATGCATACATACATGCATACACATACACACATAGACACATAGACACATACACACACATAGATACATACACACATACAAACGCATATACACACACACATACACACATAGACACATACACACGTAATGATGCATACACACATACACATGCATACATAGACACACATAATGATGCATACACACACATACATATGCATACACACACATACATATGCATACACACACATATGCATACATACATGCATACACATACACACATAGACACATACACACACATAGATACATAGATATACATAAACACATACACACTCATATACACACACACACATACACATACACAACACACACATATACATACACACATACACACATACACACATAGACACATACACACATAATGATGCATACACACACATACACATGCATACACACATATATGCATACTTACATGCATACACATACACACATAGACACATACACACACATAGATACATACATGCACCTAAACACATACACACTCATAGACACACACACATACACATAGACACACACACACACATATACACACACACAAACACACATAGACACTTACACACATAATGATGCATACATAGACATACACATGCATACACACATACAAACACATATACACACACACCTACACACATAGACACATACACACGTAATGATGCATACACACATACACATGCATACATAGACACACATAATGATGCATACACACACATACATATGCATACACACACATATGCATGCATACATGCATACACATACACACATGGACACATACACACACATAGATACATACATATACATAAACACATACACACTCATAGACACACACACATAGACATAGACAACACACACATATACATACACACATACACACATAGACACATACACACATAATGATGCATACACACACATACACATGCATACACACATATATGCGTACATACATGCATACACATACACACATACACACATATACACACATAGATACATACATACACATAAACACATACACACTCATAGACACACACACATACACATAGACACACACACACACATATACACACACACAACACACATAGACACTTACACACATAATGATGCATACACACACATACACATGCATACACACACATACACGTATATATATTGATTTCTAATCATTTTGTTTTATATGTTAGGTATTTTGGATCCCAGTAGAGAGAGAAAGGCGAAACTCACTCTCATAAAAAGTCTTATGAGAGCAAGAGTTCCGTCAGATACTCTAGGGGCCATAATGCGAGACTACGCAGAGATGTCTGATGAGGAGCTGGATTATACGATCCAGATGCTTACGCAATCAGACGAGGGCTAATCTACAGCTCCACACGCAGGAAGAGAGCTATCTGCTCATAGGTATGTTTTTTCTCATAAACTCTTTTAATGATATTATAACACATTTTTTTTTTTATTTCTATCTATCTATTTTCAGAACACCTATACCACCTCCAGCACGTGATAGTAGAGTAGAGATGTTGCCTATGAGGACATGCATAGGCACGTTAGGACTAGAGTGCAACATAGAGCCAGAGGGGAATATTGTATACATAGGAAATGGATTGGAGTTCAAGAGGAGAATGCGCGCACTATGTGACTCTTACTTGCACTTTATCCACTTATCGTGGAAGTAAGTAAAAGTTTTACATATCAATTGAAATATATATCTTATGTTTTATTTATATTATGTTTTTTATTTTTGTAGTGAGCATGATGAGAGGGATAAAAAGTACGTGCTCAGTTCACTTGAGACGGAGTTTGGGACAGTGTGGTATCCTAAATGGTGTTTAAAAGATATGCGGACACTTATGGCTCATCGTCGCGACAATGGACGGTATGTAGAGGGGGCGGGGATGAGGGTGAGTGGAGGGCGCAAGGGTGGGGTTGAGTGGAGGGGCGGAGGTGGGGGTTGGGCTGAGTGGGGTTGGGGTTGGGGGTTGGGGTTGGGGTTGGGGTTCGGGTTGAGCGGAGGAGGCCGGGGTTGGGTTTGGGGTTGGGGTTGAGTGGAGGAGGCCGGGGTTGGCGTTGGGGTTGAGTGGGGTTGGGGTTGGGGGATGAGTGGAGGAGGTGGGGATGAGGGTGAGTGGAGGGCGCAAGGGTGGGGTTGAGTGGAGGGGCGGAGGTGGGGGTTGGGTTGAGTGGGGTTGGGGTTTGGGGGTTGAGTGGAGGAGGTGGGGATGAGGGTGAGTGGAGGGCGCAAGGGTGGGGTTCAGTGGAGGGGCGGAGGTGGGGGTTGGGTTGAGTGGGGTTGGGGGTTGGGGTTGGGGTTGAGGTTGGGGGTTGAGTGGAGGGGCGGAGGTGGGGGTTGGGTTGAGTGGGGTTGGGGTTGGGGTTGGGGTTGGGGGTTGGGGTTGGGGTTGGGGTTGAGCGGAGGAGGCCGGGGTTGGGGTTGGGGTTGGGGTTGAGTGGAGGAGGCCGGGGTTGGGGTTGTTGTTGAGTGGAGGGGGCGGGGATGAGGGTGAGTGGAGGGCGCAAGGGTGGGGTTGAGTGGAGGGGCGGAGGTGGGGGTTGGGTTGAGTGGGGTTGGGGTTGGGGGTTGAGTGGAGGAGGTGGGGATGAGGGTGAGTGGAGGGCGCAAGGGTGGGGTTGAGTGGAGGGGCGGAGGTGGGGGTTGGGTTGAGTGGGGTTGGGGTTGGGGTTGGGCTTGGGCTTGGGGTTGGGGTTGGCGTTGAGCGGAGGAGGCCGGGGTCGGGGTTGGGGTTGGGGTTGAGTGGAGGAGGCCGGGGTTGGGGTTGGGGTTGAGTGGGATTCGGGTTGGGGGTTGAGTGGAGGAGGTGGGGATGAGGGTAAGTGGACGGCGCAAGGGTGGGGTTGAGTGGAGGGGCGGAGGTGGGGGTTGGGTCGAGTGGGGTTGGGGTTGGGGGTTGAGTGGAGGAGGTGGGGATGAGGGTGAGTGGAGGGCGCAAGGGTGGGGTTGAGTGGAGGGGCGGAGGTGGGGGTTGGGTTGAGTGGGGTTGGGGTTGGGGGTTGGGGTTGGGGTTGAGTGGAGGAGGCCGGGGTTGGGGTTGGGGTTGAGTGGAGGGGGCGGGGATGAGGGTGAGTGGAGGGCGCAAGGGTGGGGTTGAGTGGAGGGGCGGAGGTGGGGGTTGGGTTGAGTGGGGTTGGGGTTGGGGGTTGAGTGGAGGAGGTGGGGATGAGGGTGAGTGGAGGGCGCAAGGGTGGGGTTGAGTGGAGGAGGCCGGGGTTGGGGTTGGGGTTGAGTGGAGGGGGCGGGGATCAGGTTGAGTGGAGGGCGCAAGGGTGGGGTTGAGTGGAGGGGCGGAGGTGGGGGTGGGTTGAGTGGGGTTGGGGTTGGGGGTTGGGGTTGGGGTTGGGGGTTGGGGTTGGGGTTGGGGTTGAGCCGAGGAGGCCGGGGTTGGGGTTGGGGTTGGGGTTGAGTGGAGGAGGCCGGGGTTGGGGTTGGGGTTGAGTCGGGTAGGGGTTGGGGGTTGAGTGGAGGAGGTGCGGATGAGGGTGAGTGGAGGGCGCAAGGGTGGGGTTGAGTGGAGGGGCGGAGGTGGGGGTTGGGTTGAGTGGGGTTGGGGTTGGGGGTTGGGGTTAGGATTGAGTGGAGGAGGCCGGGGTTGGGGTTGCGGTTGAGTGGAGGGGGCGGGGATGAGGGTGAGTGGAGGGCGCAAGGGTGGGGTTGAGTGGAGGGGCGGAGGTGGGGGTTGGGTTGAGTGGGGTTGGGGTTGGGGGTTGAGTGGAGGAGGTGGGGATGACGGTGAGTGGAGGGCGCAAGGGTGGGGTTGAGTGGAGGAGGCCGGGGTTGGGGTTGGGGTTGAGTGGAGGGGGCGGGGATGAGGGTGAGTGGAGGGCGCAAGGGTGGGGTTGAGTGGAGGGGCGGAGGTGGGGGTTGGGTTGAGTGGGGTTGGGGTTGGGGGTTGAGTGGAGGAGGTGGGGATGAGGGTGAGTGGAGGGCGCAAGGGTGGAGTTGAGTGGAGGGGCGGAGGTGGGGGTTGGGTTGAGTGGGGTTGGGGTTGGGGGTTGGGGTTGGGGTTGAGGTTGGGGGTTGAGTGGAGGGGCGGAGGTGGGGGTTGGGTTGAGTGGGGTTGGGGTTGGGGTTGGGGTTGGGGTTGGGGGTTGGGGTTGGGGTTGGGGTTGAGCGGAGGAGGCTGGGGTTGGGGTTGGGGTTGGGGTTGAGTGGAGGAGGCCGGGGTTGGGGTTGGGGTTGAGTGGAGGGGGCGGGGATGAGGGTGAGTGGAGGGCGCAAGGGTGGGGTTGAGTGGAGGGGCGGAGGTGGGGGTTGGGTTGAGTGGGGTTGGGGTTGGGGGTTGAGTGGAGGAGGTGGGGATGAGGGTGAGTGGAGGGCGCAAGGGTGGGGTTGAGTGGAGGGCGCAAGGGTGGGGTTGAGTGGAGGGGCGGAGGTGGGGGTTGGGTTGAGTGGGGTTGGGGTTGGGGGTTGAGTGGAGGATGTGGGGATGAGGGTGAGTGGAGGGCGCAAGGGTGGGGTTGAGTGGAGGGGCGGAGGTGGGGGTTGGGTTGAGTGGGGTTGGGGTTGGGGGTTGGGGTTGGGGTTGGGGTTGAGCGGAGGAGGCCGTGCTTGGGGTTGGGGTTGGGGTTGAGTGGAGGAGGCCGGGGTTGGGGTTGGGGTTGAGTGGGGTTGGGGGTTGAGTGGAGGAGGTGGGGATGAGGGTGAGTGGAGGGCACAAGGGTGGGGTTAAGTGGAGGGGCGGAGGTGGGGGTTGGATTGAGTGGGGTTGGGGTTGGGGGTTGGGGTTGGGGTTGAGTGGAGGAGGCCGGGGTTGGGGTTGGGGGTTGAGTGGAGGAGGTGGGGATGAGGGTGAGTGGAGGGCGCAAGGGTGGGGTTGAGTGGAGGGGCGGAGGTGGGGGTTGGGTTGAGTGGGGTTGGGGTTGGGGGTTGGGGTTGGGGTTGGGGTTGGGGGTTGAGAGAGAGAACGAGAGAGAGAGAGAGAGAGAGAGAGCGAGAGAAAGTTAGGGGAAATGGTTCCATGGCGTGCGAAAGGGGGCCATGGCTTTGGCACCCACTGCGTAAAGCACTCGACTGCACGTGGCTATAGGGGTGCCAAGAATAAAGGAAGCTCCAACTGGAACAGGTGCAAGGAAAGTCCAACGGCTCTTCGAACTCCTCATGAGCTTACTCCCATTAATACGTGAAAGAAAGAGCTTGCCGGACCCAGGTGGAAGGCAAAGTGAGAGAGGGAAAGAGAAGGACTACTACAGAATGCATTGGTTTTCAAGAGCAATCTTCTCTTTTCTACAGATGTCAAGTGTTCTGGGATCTTTCCAGTAGTGAGAACATGAAGAATTTCATCATACCAATCAGTTCGAATTGTTACTAGGAAAAGATTGCTATCCACCAGTTCGTCATTAATACCTGTTGCTTCTTCGCTCATCGCCGTTCTGGAAACTTGATCTGCCATGTAGTGCTCCTTTCTTGGCTTAATATGAATATCAAAATTAAATTCTTGAAATAGGAGTAACCATCTCCAAATCCTTCCAGCTACTCTAGGTTTGTTTATCAAATACTTAAAGGGTTGATGATCAGAAATAACAATGAAATGTACACCAAGGAGATAATGTCGGAACTTCTGAAGAGCAAATACGATAGCCAAACCTTCTCTTTCTATCGTACCGTAATTCCTTTCAGCTTGGTTGAGTAGTCTACTGGCATAGGAGATAGGTCTATCAACCTTATGTGATGATGGTTGAGCTAGAACTGCACCAATAGCATGAAGACTAGCATCTGTATGCACATGAAATTCCAATGACCAATTAGGAACACTTAAAAGTGGAGCAGTACATAGCCTTAACTTTAGTTCACAAAATGCTATGTCAGCTTCAGCACTCCATGAGAAAGGGATCTTTTTACTAGTAAGCCTTGATAAGGGCTTAGCAATTTCTGAATACATCCTAATGAATCTTCTGTGATACCCTGCATGGCCCAAGAAACTTTGCACTTCCTTTGGGCTTTGTGGAATTGGCATGGAAAGAATAGCTGTAACCTTTGCAGGGTCAACAGTTATACCTTCAGCAGATACTATGTGACCAAGAAGAGTACCCTTGGTGACCAAAAAGTGACATTTATCAAGATTCAATTTCAAACCTGTTTTGAGACATTGCTAAAAAATTTCTTTTAGATTTTCCAAATGGTCATGGAAATCTTGAATTGTTGCTCTTTTATCTGTACCTGAAAATACTGAAAAGTCATCCATGAAAATGCGTAGAAAGGTTGTTAACCATTTGCCCAATATCAGATACATCGTTCTATTAAATGAAGCTGGTGCATTCTTCAAACCAAAAGCCATGCGAGTATAGACATAAGTGCCCCAAGGAGTAACAAAGGCTGTTTTGTCCCTATCATCAGGATGGATCACTATCTGATTGTAGCCACTAAAACCATCCAAGAAACTATACAAAGTGTGACCAGCTACTTCCTCAAGTACTTGCTCTGTGAAGGGCTGAGGAAATCCATCTTGAACAATCACTTTATTCAAAGCACGAAAATCAACACATACTCTTATTTTTCCACTATTTTTCTTGGGCACAATAACCATAGAAGAAAGCCACCTGGAATGTTCTACTGGCAGAATTATACCTGCTTCTTCTAGTTTTGTAATCTCTGCTTTTACCGCCTCTGCATACTTCGGATTGAGTCGATATGGCCTACTTCTTACAGGTGCGGCTCCCTCAATTAAGGGTATCCGATGTAACCCAAGCTCTTCTGGTATCCCTGTTAGATCTTTGTAGGACCATGCGAAGACACTTTTGTAAGTAAAAAGCAAAGAAGTTACCTTTTGTAGTAAAGGAGGATAATGCCACAACCAGGATGCCAAATGGACTACTTGAGGGTTCTCTTCATCCCCTAAATTTACTTCTTGAACCAATGTTTCAGGACTACTCTTGCTTGAGAAATCATCTCCACT
The DNA here is from genome assembly GCA_020310875.1 of Ceratopteris richardii. NCBI lineage: Eukaryota > Viridiplantae > Streptophyta > Polypodiopsida > Polypodiales > Pteridaceae > Ceratopteris > Ceratopteris richardii. The sequence continues at coordinate 189,862,778 of CM035406.1, forward strand.
ATATGCAGGAGTGGATTTTAATTTATATTCTGCAACATGTTCTTCCATCCATCCTTGAGGTACATCTACAAAAGGAAGATCTTCTCTGCTCTTTGATTCATAATCTTCCCTCTCTGATACTTTTATATTGGTTGCCTCTTCAAAGCTTGTAGTTTCCTTCAATTGTTCATTCTTCAACACATTGTGGTCTTCATTGCTCTTTCCTGTAATTACCTTATCTGCAACTTCTTCCTCAATTTCATTGATCTCCACCGTGCAACACTGCACTTCCCATCATCCAATTGAACAATGTATCATCTTCTTGGGGTAGAGTGGGCATTACCTGAGTATCCAGAGTATATCCAGTGGTTTTTCCTGAGTCAAATCCCTCTTCCAAATGTAATTGCAGTTGGCTATTGGTGCTTGTTGAAATCCATAATTTATTTTTCCCCCAATCTTGCAAAGCTTTTGCTTGTCTCAGCCAAGGTCTCCCCAGGAGTAAAGGGTAAGAAGTCTCCTGTGGAAGTGCAATAACAACAAAATCTAAAACAAAGTGGCAGCCCTGTACTACCATCGATACCTTTTCAATAATGCCAAGTGGCGCAACCCGATGTTGATCTGCTAATGTAACCGTGAATGGTGCCAACTTGGTGGGGGTTCAATTTCAGCTTCTTCATTGTAAAATCTGGCATTAAATTGATACGAGAGCCTCCATCTATGATCACACCTGTGAGAGCTTCATCCTTTATACAAACAGATAATCTTGAGCTTTGGTAGTCTGCTAAGGGTGCAGGGGGAAAATCAACCATGAAACCATCTATACTAGGTCATTGGACCAAGTGAGCAGAGTGTATAATCTTCACTAAGTCACTTCTTATTTTTGAATCCATCCTTATAAGTTCATATAGACTAACCTTGTGATGAATACCTTTCAAGATGTGTTCAATGTTTACCTCCTGAGTGTTTTCTTGCAGACTGGTTGGTTGGCCCTTTAGAGAAGTAGTCATCTTATCATAAGCTCCTTCAATTTCTACCTCGTCCTTCCATCCAGACTTCTTTTCCTCCTCTTTATCCTGAAATCCTTGTTGTTCATCTCTATGGGTTGCAGCTGCTTGCCTAGCTCTAGTCATCATGGGCATTGCAGAGGATGAAATGGCATAAGACTGAGTGGTTTTTCCTTCTTCATGTGGAGAGACTGCAATCATGTGGATTGGACCACGACGACCTCTTGGGCAATCTTTGGTATAATGATCCTTTGCCTCTGGACAATGTTGACAAGGAGGTGCATCTTCTGGAAGAGAGCACCTATTTTGCATGTGGCCGTACTCACCACAACGATAGCACATCAAAGGTCTATTATATCTAGGCTTTGCAGGCCGATTCTCCTCTCTATTTGATGTATTTGAAGTACTAGCATAATATGAATCCAAATTTTGAGGGTTACCTCTCTGCTGTGTACCCTTGAGGTAGTGGCAATCCCTTGCTTCATGACCGTCCTTTCCACAAAATTGATAGCTTACCTTAATAGGGCAATTAGCATTGGAATGTCCATTGTTGTTACAGATTGTACACCAAATTTGTCTCCTTATATCTTGTGTGGTATTCAATTCTTCTAACTCTCAACGAAGTTGGGCTACTTCATCATCAGTGCATCGCAGTGGTGGGAAGACCTTCTCTTCTTGTTGATTTTGTTGCATCTTCAATGCTTCTAGTTCCCTTCTCAGTTGCTCAATCGGATGCAAGTCTGCAGCATACTTTGGTTGTGTATCCCCTTCAAAAGGTTGCCTTGCTTCTTCAATGCGTGATGCCGCTGCAACAAAATCATTGAGGGTCGCATCCAATCTAAGAGACTCACGAAGCTTCTGCTGAGATGACCTGGGCAGAGCCTTTTCTATCCACTTTTTAACCAAAAAGTCACCTGGAGCATGTGGCAGACATGCAACAAGTGCTTTTGTTCTAGTGTGAAGTTCATGAAAGGATTCACCTGATCTTAGCTTCAAATTCTCTAGCTGATCTAGAGCTCTTTCCGAGGAATCACTTGGTCGGAATGTCTGTGAGAACTCCGCCTTTAGGGCCTCCCATGTAGTGAAATGGCCATCTGCATATTGACTATACCATTTATCTGCAAGACCCTCCAATGTGGATGGAAAAAGTGCTAGCATTGCATCCTCTCCATTTTGCACACCACGTCCACGGCATAAAGAGATAAATCTCCTCACATGATCATCACCATCCTCATAAGCTTGTCCCTTGAAGGTAGGGAATTTGATGTTTAATCTGGAGAGCAAATGAGAGAGGTCCTCCATTTGTACTGGTGTTTCTTCGGACGTATTTGAGGAGAAGTCTAGAGTTCTCCTATACCTCTCTTTTGACAATGGTGTCGCACCCAAATCAATAGATAAATTTAGGGAAGGCAGAGGGAAGGTAGACTCACTAGCCGTGGTTATTGCTAACTTGTTAAGGCTCCTCCGAACAAGAAGAGACTCCTGATCTGCCCGTGTATGGGTCATGTACCTACTTGCAAATGTAATAGGGCAAAAATACATCTCACACAAATGCAAAGGTCCCATCGGGCGTGCCAAATTGTAGAGGAGGTACTGGGGTATCCAATTTTATCAAAAGTAGAGAATAAAGATTAAACACATCCAGTCTATCACCTACTCAAGGGAGGTTCTCTTTAGGGAAGTATACCCATTAACATTTCTGTGAGCAGGCAGAGGTAAATAATAGCACAGAGTTGTACATACTCTAGGAATATTAGTCAACAAATGACTACAGAAGACCGTATATTTCTTGATTCGAATCAGATGATTACAAGGTTGGGCAGAGTGATGCTCAAATGTGCAAGCTTAGGGCTAGCATGCCACCCTAAAAGTGAATAACCTCAATGCAACAGAGTCTTCCCATCAGCTTAAGGGGCCAATTATATGCAGATTAACCCAGAACAATACAAATGGTAAAGAATTTCTCAAGAGAATAGAGCTTAAGAGCAACACTAACTCACAGAAAAGAAAAATCCAAGCCACTCTCTTACACTATAGTGCTCATAGCCCTCCACTGAGAAGCCTACCCTCTGTATCCACACTACAGAGTAGCTCCTACCATAGGCTTGAAACCACAAAGTGCAACAGAGGACTTCTGCACGTACGTACGCGTATCTGAACCATTGTATCTCTAAAAAATTGTACCTCAAATGAGCACAAATCCATTGTTTTTATAGGCCCCAATAGGCCAAGAGGGTCTTGCCGATTCCTCACGACCACTGATCACGCGTCGCTTGATTGCCAAGATTGGAGGGGTAGATCAAATATTCCACTTGATTTGAATTGGATCCTCAAAATAGGCAGTCGTCATGAATGGTTGGCGGCAACACTCATTTCACCACTTTTACTTTTACCACTTACACCTTTACTATCACTTTTGAATGCAAGCTGAGATCCTTAGTTTGTGCCGCCCGTGATATTTGAATGTCCCTGAGAAGCACATCCTTCACCTAATTTTTGTAGTAGCTTTTGATCCTTCATATTAAGTGAGTTGTGGGGAGTTTGAGAGAGATTACAGGGTTTTTGGAGGGTTGTGGAGGGTTGTGGAGTTGTGTGGGGTTTGTGGGTTGGGTAGGAATAGGAGTGAGTTATGGGGAGTTGTGGGGGTTTTTTGAGTGTAGTCAAAATTTGATCCAATATTTCAAAGTTATTGGTTCGCCATTGGAAAGTACTCGTGGAGAGCTTTCCAACGATATATAACACTATAGGGTTTGGTTGAGAAATGATCCTCCAAATGTCCATCCAAACTATATGAGAGCTTTATGTAAGGTCGTGGAAAAATGTGGCATTTGAGGGGTTTGTGGGTGGTGTGGAGGGCTGTGGGGTGGGCTGTGGGGAGGGCTGCGGGGGAGGTCACGGGGGAGGTGGTGGTGGTGGTGGTGGTGGTGGTGATGGTGGTGGTGGTGGTGGTGGTGGTGGTGGTGGTGTGGTGGTGGTGGTGGTGTGGTGGTGGTGGTGGTGGAGGTGGTGGTGGTGGTGGTGGTGGTGGTGGTGGTGGTGGTGGTGGTGGTGGAGGTGGTGGTGGTGGTGTGGTGGTGGTGGTGGTGGTGGTGGTGGAGGTGGTGGTGGTGGTGGTGTTGATGGTGGTGGTGGTGGTGGTGGTGTGGTGGTGGTGGTGGTGGTGGTGGTGGAGGTGGTGGTGGTGGTGGTGGTGGTGGTGGTGGAGGTGGTGGTGGTGGTGGTGGTGGAGGTGGTGGTGGTGGTGGGGAAAAGGAGGGGACGATGGAGTTGGAGGGGGTCGGGGTGATGGTGGGGCCGGGGGGTGGTGGGGGAAAAAAGGAGGGGACGAAATGCCGCGATACACTTCTTCATTTCATCATGTGAGGTAGGAAGAATATTCTGACTTGGTAAAAACTTTTCAGATAATAACCTATAAGTTTATCAAAAAAAGATATATTAAAAAAGGTAAATAAATATATATACATATATACATGCAGGTTTTTATTCTTACTTTAGATAAGGTCAGAACAAGAACTTCAATTGAGTAGATACTTTTTGCCCGCGCATCTTCTAAAACTATTAATGCATCTTTCAAAATATTTACGCAAAATTTGGATGGCAGGATACGATTGTTTGTTTTGGATGATATGAAGTATGTACCTTGATTGAATGATTTGTCGATTCACACTTTCAAACTGAACATATGTGTGAATTGACAAATCATTCATATCCTCCAAAACAAACAATTGTATCCCACCATCCAAACAATCGTATCCTGCCATCCAAACAATCGTATCTTGTCAATTCACACATATGTTCATATAATGGTGACCTGGATGAATCGCATGCACAGAGGTTACTCAAGATAGAGCAGGATTTTTCGAGTATGCAGTAAACCTCTTGCATGTGACTCTTGAGTAACCTCTGTGCATGCGACTCATCCAGGTCACCATTGCGAATATTTGGAAAGATGCATTAATAGTTTTAAAAGATGCGCGGACATTAAGTTTCCATTCAATTCAAGTTCTGGTTCTTACCTTATCTAAAGTAAGAATAAAAACCTGCATGTATATATATATATATATATATATATATATATATATATATATATATATATATATATATATATATATATATATATATATATATATATATATATATATATATATATATATATATATATATGCATATATATATATATCTAAATAGATAGAAAATTGAAATTTATACCTTAATAGTGTTGAAACAGATACATTACTCCATCCAAAACGATTTTGAAGGTTGAGAATAAGTAAGCTCGCATTTATTCGTGTCAAACGACTTCCTTCATATACATGCTTTAGACATTCCTCTCAAACATATTTCTCATTTTTAGAAATATCCATGCTCACCAATCCTCAATAAAATCTGCCATGCCATCATCTTCATCATTGTCACACAAATCTTGTACTTTATCATCTTTTGAATATAGATCTTTCAACTTTGCATATTGCACAGGATTAGTGTTGCGTAGCCTCCTCATGGAAGCTTCTGATAAATGAGTTCTTACTGGTAATTGTGAATGTTGTGGACGAATATCATCAACATCATACATTGGAATCTACACATATAAATAAAACTCATTAGTATTCCATAAATGAATAAAAATTAAACTTCAAATATAAAATTAAGTATATAACTTATTAAATATGGATAGAAAAATTTTATTCTCTCTAGCTAAAAGGTGCTCTTGGAGGTCTACGCCATCCGTAATTCACTAATAGTTCATCACCAACATGTAATGTAGTAATAACATTGACAACTATGTATCTTGATACATCTCTACTCATGTATGGTGATTCATGACTATTTTCACGCTCCTCAAATGTGCAATTAGTCCTTGAACTATTAGGTAACCCTCGACTACTATTTATTAAACCTACTATATTTCCATGTGTGTAAGGTCTTCCATCACTATATAATCTTTCATTTTCTGCATGTAAAATCCTTCTACTAGTAAGGGATGCTGCGTTCAAGCATATTCCATAAGTACTCATGCTTTGCACATAACGTGAAAGTCGATGCCAATCTCCCCATCCATATATAGGACCACAAAATGACATAAGAGTGACTTCAGAGTTCGGAGGCACATACAAATCCTCTACAATAAAGAGACCACGACCAGCATTAGTAATAGTGGATGGAGCAATCATATAGGGATTTCCCCAAAAGTTGAAAACCTCTCCATCTAAAGGAAGTAGTCCTCTATTCCATCCTCCATATCTTCTTCTATCATATGTTTGTACTAAAGAATGATCACGAGCTGGCAATGGATAATCTCCAGCCGTTTCATTCTCTAAACCAAGAGGTAGAGGATTTCTAGAAACCTCTGCTTGTAATTGATGAACAGCAAGTCCATGACGTGTACGAGGTATATTAACATTATGAGAAAAATCATCATCATCATCATCATCGAGCAAGTATTCCTGTATTATCAATAATAATTTGATTTTATACATGGTTTTTAAATAAAATAATGACATTAATATATATAGAAAATACATACCCAAGCATTATCACGTTGACTAGGTGATGATGCATGCTCAAAAGTACCATACTCTGCCTCATGTTGAATACATTCCAATCGTGGTCCTTGATATGTGCTATAACAAGAGTTACACCAACATATAATATGCTCTTGATAGTAAAATTCATCATAATTCCTATCGGAGGACACATGTGAAGTTGTTGCATGGGTAGGAGGCGGTGGAGTACCCTCTCATTGATCAAAATTTGCACATCATAAGAAACATAAAAAAAAAATAAGTTATGTATCCATCAAATATAGTTAAAATTAAATATTTCATATACTTACAGTATAAAGTCGTTGCACGATGAGGAGACGGTGGTGGAGTTCCATCTGATTGATCAGAATCTACAAATAATGGTATTTGATATTAATAATTTGATTATCTACGTAAATAAAAAATTCACATATTCATATTTACACATACACACATATTCACATATACACATTTACACATACACACATATTCACATATACACAACTACATATTATTGTGGGATAAATGCATGTATTTTGTATGAATGAGTGTATATGCATGCATGTGTGTGTACGTATATATGTGGATATGTATATGTGTGTTTATGTTATATGTATGTATATGTGTACATATATACATATATGCATGCGTATAAGTTTGCATGTATATGTGTATGTGGGTATGTGTATGTGTATGTGTATGTGTGTGTATATGTGTATGTATTCTGACTTTTTTTTCTGTTTGAGATTAAATTAACAGGAGATATTGTATGGTCGAAAAAAATAAGAGGCGAGCTAACATACCACCTGAGTCGTGGCAGTTTTTTCGTAGACAGCTACGTCTTCAAGAGTCATTTCCTCAGCAGAAGCTACACAAATTAATAGTTTATATTTATAATTTTTATATATTTTAGTAATTTTTTACATTTAATTTATGTATTTTTTTTCTTGAATAAACAGGCTGCTCCAAAGAAGAGAGTGGAGTCGGGCCACACATCGCACTTAGGCCAAATGGGCCATAATGGTTTTGTAGCTACGTTTGTAAGTATACTGTGAGTATATTTTTTATTTTAGTTAAAATGCAAGCAACTAATGTTTTTTATTTGTTTCATTGCAGCGAAAGGATTATGGCCGATATCCTACAAAACACGAGATTGAGTATGCTACACATTTTGCATATCGGCGTTTGGGCGAGTATATACAAGATCATCTTGATGCCTTTGTGAGTATTTTTAAATTTTATATAATTATTTTGTTGTTATGAATGTTTAATTATTTTATTGATTTATGTTTGTTATATGTAATACAGGAGTATTATCGGGAGACAAATATGGATGAGGTGGAGAGACAAACACAAGAGGGACGATCTCGATCGTCATAGGGTGATCATGAGGATGAGGATGAGGAAGATCAGGATGATCATGATATTGCTGATGATGATGATGATCATGATGATGATGATTAGGATTTTAGTTGATTATGACATTGGATTATATGTATTTACATTGATATATATATATATATATATATTTTTTTTTTTATCTATATATTTTTCATTTTAGTTATGCTTTGAATTGTGTGTATGGTATTAAGTAATGAAGAGTTTTGTTCTATTGATTGTTATTATTGTTTATATTAAGCAGGTGTTTTAATACTTTAATTATATAATTCATTCATATGTGTGTACCTAAGTGTATATGTATGTGTGTGTATATGTACGTATGTGCATGTGTATGTGTGTGTATATCTATGTATGTGCATGTGCATGTATAAGTGTATATGTGTGTATGAGTATGTGCATGTGCATGTGTATGTGTGTGTATATGTATATGCATGTATATGTATAACTCTATGTGTATGTGTGTGTATGTGCATAAATATGTGTTTTAATACTTTAATTATATAATTCATTCATATGTGTGTACCTAAGTGTATATGTATGTGTGTGTATATGTATGTATGTGCATGTGTATGTGTGTGTATATGTATGTATGTGCATGTGCATGTATAAGTGTATATGTGTGTATGAGTATGTGCATGTGAATGTGTATGTGTCTGTATATGTGTATGCATGTATATGTATAACTCTATGTGTATGTGTGTGTATGAGCATGTATATGTGTATATCTAGGTATGTGCATGTGTGTGTGCATGTGTATATGTGTTTTAATACTTTAATTATATAATTCATTCAGATGTGTGTACCTAAGTGTATATGTATGTGTGTGTATATGTATGTATGTGCATGTGTATGTGTGTGCATATGTATGTATGTGCACATGCATGTATAAGTATAAATGTGTGTATGAGTATGTGCATGTGCATGTGTATGTGTGTGTATATGTATATGCATGTATATGTATAACTCTATGTGTATGTGTGTGTATGTGCCTGTATATGTGTATATGTAGGTATGTGCATGTGTGTGCATGTGTATATGTGTTTTAATACTTTAATTATATAATTCATTCATATGTGTGTACCTAAGTGTATATGTATGTGTGTGTATATGTATGTATGTGCATGTGTATGTGTGTGTATATGTATGTATGTGCATGTGCATGTATAAGTGTATATGTGTGTATGAGTATGTGCATGTGCATGTGTATGTGTGTGTATATGTATATGCATGTATATGTATAACTCTATGTGTATGTGTGTGTATGTGCATGCATATGTGTATATGTAGGTATGTGCATATGTGTGTGCATGTGTATATGTGTTTTAATACTTTAATTATATAATTCATTCATATGTGTGTACCTAAGTGTATATGTATGTGTGTGTATATGTATGTATGTGCATGTGTATGTGTGTGTATATATATGTATGTGCATGTGCATGTATAAGTGTATATGTGTGTATGAGTATGTGCATGTGCATGTGTATGTGTGTGTATATGTATATGCATGTATATGTATAACTCTATGTGTATGTGTGTGTATGTGCATGTATATGTGTATATGTAGGTATGTGCATGTGTGTGTGCATGTGTATATGTGTTTTAATACTTTAATTATATAATTCATTCATATGTGTGTACCTAAGTGTATATGTATGTGTGTGTATATGTATGTATGTGCATGTGTATGTGTGTGTATATGTATGTATATGCATGTGCATGTATAAGTGTATATGTATGTATCAATATGTGCATGTTCTTGTGTATGTGTGTGTATATGTATAACTCTATGTGTATGTGTGTGTATGTGCATGTATATATGTATATGTAGGTATATGCATGTGTGTGTGCATCTTCATCATGTATAAGTGTATGAGTGCATATCAATAAGTGTGAGTATGGTATGTAATGAAAATAACACAATTCAAATGATCTACAAATAATAGAAATTGTACTTACAATTGTTAGCCATAGTTTTTGCTTGGTTAGCTTTTTGAATAACATGCAATAAAGAGAGAAAGAAAAGAGAGAGAGAGAGAGAGAGAGAGGGAGAGAGAGAAAGAGATCTAGAGAGAGAGAGAGAATTCAAAGAGAGAAAGATGTAAAGAGAGAAACAAAGACAGAGGCAGACAATAACAGAGAGCTTATGCAAAACAACAATTCTGCATATACTTGCTTCAGCTCGTAAGCGCAGCACAATTGCAAACGTTGGAGAGCTCTTCGATCGGATGCGTGAAAATGCCGATTGCAGAACCTCCAACGTTTTAATTTTTGTCCGTCAACAGATCGTCGTGTAAGCGATGCTATTCGTCATCGTATAAGCGACATTTTTTAGCATCGCTTATGCGATGGTTAGCAGCGTCGCTTATGCGATGCAAAAAAGCGTCGCTTAATCGACACCTTTAAATAGCGTCGTTTAAGCGATGTTGTACGGGAGCGTCGCAATCCAAGTCGCAAATACCGTTGTTTTTTGCATCGTCTAATCGATGGTCCGCGCCCGATGCTAAATACAACGCAAGTTGCAATTTTATAGCGACGAAATTCTGTCACCTTAACCGTCGCTATACGCCCGTATTCCTTGTAGTGTGAGTAATCCATGAGAGCTTGCCCAAAGGCAAAGAAGGACGTATAAGAGCTCGAATGCTCATATGCTCAGAAGCCTCTAACGGTTAGGCGTTAAATCTCTAAATGAAGATTTCTGAGTTTCGTAACGGCACGAGAAGCTTTAGAGTGTATTATGGGCTGATTGATTTTGTAATCTCATTGTGGGATCTTGCCTCCCTGCATGAAATGTAACAGCTTCCATTCGTTCAATTCTCATTTATGTTGTCTAACAAAAAAGAGAGATTGACAACGTGCTTGGAAACCTATGGCTCTGGGCAATCCACAGAATTCTCTTGTCGCTTGCATGTTCAAATTAGCAGAATCTAAATATATAAGCATACACAAACCGCGTGATTCACGCTTTAAGCATCACTTCTGTCACACAAACGGCTGCAACCCATGAACTTTTTGTTGAGACGGACACACAATTTAATGCAGAATAACGGACAAATATCCGTGCGAAGATCATGGAAACTTCTCTGCAATGGAGAGCTTGAATTCGAAAAGATAAGGTGTTAGATGATAAATAGCTGGCTGGACATTATTCTGTGCGGATCTCGAGATGGAAATGCACACGGCGGAGAGAGAGAGAGAGAGAGAGAGAGAGAGAGAGAGAGAGAGAGAGAGAGCTTGGGTAAAACTTCCAATCCTGGATTCCCTAACTGACATAGCCATACTCTGTCATAAACCATGCCCGAATCGTAGAGGACAAATAAATTTGCGGCCCTTTTCTGGATTAGTCAGTGAAAAATTTTTGGCATAAGGATTGCTCATGTTTCTGTATAAAAGGGAATGGATATCTTTAGCTTTCTTGGTCAATGACAACTGTTAAGATCATTTCTTGGAGATCAAGAAGTGTGCGTGATACGTAAAGGACTACGTCCATTCGCTTTATCATCCCCATACATTATTGACGGTCGATGCATGCCGGACGAGAATGACCTTCATGAGCAGAAAAGAGCATGTTGAAGATAAGCACTTTTGTGACAAGTGACGGGCCTTTCTGCAATGCTAGGAAACATGAGAAACTGAAACAGTTCATGGAAACGTGGACTTGAAAGAACTCAAATGCCCTTTCAAAATGAAAATGTAGACTCTTTGCTTAGGAGTATGTTATAAAACTTATTCGTCAGATGAATAGATTTCGTAGATCTCACTGCGCGCCAGGACATCCCCATGAGTTAATCCTGTGTTAAATAAAGCACAGGATCTTCTCTAATGGAAGTCTTCAAAAAACTCCATAAACCTCTCTGGATGCCTCTGTTCTAAATCTTTCTTAAGCATAAGTCTGTATACAAAGCATAAAATCGATTGTTGTTGAACCTGTAAGTATATAAAAACGCAATTGGAATAGTCTGGATGGTGCAGCCCTTGCTACTACATGGGTTTGATTGTAGAATCGTATGCTGAAGATTAGTCCCTAAAAGACTTAAATCTCGGAGTTTAACTTTCTGCAAAGTCTTAAGAGGTATAGCTGGCGTCATCCTCATCTCTGTCAAATGGATTTGTACCTTTTTTCGTTCATCTCTGATAAGGTTAGGCACAATCTATTCTTTTCTTTTCAGAGCAGACAAAGAAAGAAAATTTTATTACTGATGGGAGATAACAAGAGTCTGATATGATCCATGCAGGTTCCATAGAGTATCTGAGGGCAAGTAGACACTTACAACTTGGGAAGAGTGCATAATCATATTCCATCTGAACACTTGGGCAGAGACCATTGAAGGTCAAGAACATTTTATACCAGACAATTGTTGCACAATAGAGCCCAAAGAATACGCCAGGATACCTCTGTAACGAATTACAAAATCTGAAGATACAACCCATCATCTGTTGACCTTCCTGAGATAAGGGAAAGAATCCCTCCATAACACCTGCATTAGTTGGGAGTACTCATTCCTAATCCCCCGATGAATGTAACTTTCAAGCACAATCTGGTTTGTCGCGAACAATGAAAACAGATCGGTGGAGGCATTGTAGACTGATGATTAGGACACTTGTAATATTTTTACAAGACTGCAGATGTGCTCATCACTTTATCCTCTGAGTGCATGTTAGTCATCGAATCTTTCTCTTGCCCCAAGGTGGAGAGAGACATATAAACAATGTTCTTCGACCCCTAGTTTTCTCTGTAGGCATTGACTCACATGGCACTGCAATTCAGGCAGAAAAGCGAAGGTATTTGGATGTCATGCATAAATAGGGAACATCTGCAGGCCATCCATGTCAAATCAACCATTCCGCTAAGCACATGAATGGGACTAGTGAAACGTCACAACGAATCTCAGTAACCGCTCTGAAAAGAGTCCATTCACTCATATGGACAAATCGCGGCTTTGTTTGTCTCCTTGTGTTTGTTCACATATGTGAATAGACAAAAGTGTTAGTCTTTTAGTTCTACATCTCGCGTACTGTCAGTCCTAGCCACTATTCCAGACTCAAGTTCGTTCAATAGACAGATACATGTATGAATGCATGGCAACATGTATTGATGAACGCTTACACACATTTTTGAACGTTTAGGTTTATACATGCGTTCTAGAACGCTTACACACATTTTTGCACGTTTACGTTTATACATACATACATTCATTCATACCTAATTACGCACATGTAGGAATGCCTATACAACTTCTGTATGCGATCATGAAATTTCACTCCGCATACTATTAGTCAAAGAATTTCTTCCATACATGGAGATCAATTCATGCGTTCATATCCGGCTATACATGCATGTATGAATAAATAGAGAAAACTTTATGGATATAGAAATTTATGCATAGAGGGACTCGCAATTGCAGTAAGCTTCCAAAGAAGAAAAAAGAAAAAACATACATATACACAAGCCATGGGCGTATCTCCAATGAACATTTTAATTGCCCATGAACATCATCTCTCGCATCCTATCACGTACACACACAAATTCCTGTAAACGTATCTTAGAATATCTGTATTAACGAAAAGAAGCAGCTGAGCAATATGTCGGAACCATTTTAGTTGTTATAGATATCATGTATACCAAATAGATATCATTTTAGTCGGAACCATTTTAGTTGTTATAGAATCTCAAAATGGTCTTTGCCCTACAAGTTATAGCGCCTCCTCGGAACAATGGCACAAGACCCTTATCCACCAGATGTGCCTGAGACCTCTAATGCGATGATGGTAGAGAACTGAATAGAATGATAATGGAGCTAGAAGAGTCCGAACACCAACGAATAAGTGTATCAAGGAGTGAATCGATCACTATATAGTTGAAAAAACTAGAAATCAGGACAAAGTTTGCTAGAGTATCCTCTACAAAATGAGCATATGACCAGTGTCAAAATATCATAGAAGTGCAAGTACTAACATGTTTTCCTGCATAGTGAGTCACTGACTCCACTGCATATAATCAGTTACCCAATAGAAGCCAACTAGGATTATCAAGCACCTATGAACAAATATCATACATCTCCTATGGCAAGGCTGGGTAAGTCTTCCACCTGTATCACCGAAGAGAGCCCGACATCTAGGTGTCTCCTATTTAAGAAAACCTCACCAGGACCCTCTTTATCAAACGTAAAAGGCTTTATGCAAAAACATACCTGCTATATCAATTACCACATGGACGTACATAAGCAGTATCCATAGAAGCGTACATCGTGTGTATGTGCTCAATATATGCACTAAAATGACAATAAAAGGCTGAATGCACAACCCAAAAACTAGCCAATAAACCTAGATTTTTTCGTCAACTCAGATCTTTTAGACTTAAAAACTTGCATAAATTTGCAGCGGCTGCTCCCACCAAATCTCAAAACGTCTCGAGAAACTTCTAGTTTTACGAGTGTGGCTAAAAGCACAACCTCAAAGGTTGATATTTATTGTTGGAGAAGTACAACGAACACCATTCTTGATGTTCTTGGATGTGTGTGACAATAACTAAATGAGAAATTACTCCAAACTAGCTCCAAAAGACACCCCAAAATTGCTTCAAAAATAGGCTTTGAAAGCAAGAATAAAGCTTTGAGGGACCAAAACTTGTTCAAGGTAATGTCAACCTTAATCTTTCCCCTTCTTCAGACACCACAAGATTGTAGCTTAGTGGCAAGAGATTGAAATGGTTAAGCAAGCTCTGGGGGGGACAGTACTGGGATGGGTGACCTCCTGGGAAGTGCCGAGAACCTCTATATTCCTTGATCGTTGAGGTCCTCCCTCGTGTGTAGCCAATGGCACCAACAGTGACTTTGGTGCCTCCGATGACAAGGTATGCCAAGGTCTATGCGTTGACCACCTCCTTAGTCGTAAGCCTTGGAGAAAGCCTTAGGTGGGGGGGGGGGGGGGGGAGAGTGCTCATTTCACTCGCACAAAAGGAACAAAGCTTTTGCCTCAATCTGCTCTAATACCAGTGAAGTATTTTGATGGCGATGCACCATAGCGTGCTCCCCTTCGCGAGAGCTCCAAGACGATATCCTCAGGGTAGAAAACCAAGCTCCTAAGGCTGCACATAGTACTTCACACACTGGCTGCTGAATATGCAGAAAACACAGTACACAGGGAGCACGAAGATAGACTTCTTAGGTCTTACAAATGCGGTCGAACTTACACTATGTGACTAGCTATGCCACTATATGTTTTATTAAAGAGTGTATGTTGGCCATTTGGCCTTTCACATGGACACCAAGGGTAACATATTATACATAGATTCATGGTGTTCAAACCATTTTGCACACAACATAGCTCTCTCATCTTATTTGAAAAGTCCAAAGTATAGACATGAAGTTCAAATAGGGCAAGAAACAAACCATAGTGTGGAGACGAATAGTAATTTCAAAGCTTCCAATGGTAGGGAATATATTTTGAGCAAGGTACTCTATGTTCCCACTATTAAAAAAACTCTTATAAGTGTAGGCCAAATAGTTGAGAAAGACTTGCAAGTTAGGTTCGCCCAACATGAAGCTTTTGTGGAACATCTAAGTCAGGGCTGCAAGAAGATAGCTAGAGGTGAGAAGCATGGTAGGCTCTTTACTTTTGAAGTCGGAGAAACCAAAAACATAGCTCTATTCAACTTTGGTTCTCAAAACCTGAGTGAGTTTGAAGTGTGGCATAAGAGGTTAGGGCATGTGAATGAAATAACCTTAAAGGATATATGTAGGGATCAAGGTGTTCTTGGATTACCAAACATATCAAAGCAACACATGATCAATAGATGTGATGTATGTTAGATTGGGAAGGCTCAAAGACCAGCATTCAATCAGATTGGCTACATCCACAACAACTTATTGGACCTAGTACATAGAGATGTACGGAGACCAAGCCAAGAACCTTCATTCATAGGATCAAGGTATTATGTCTCATTTATTGATGAACATAGTATATGGACTATTCTATACTTTATCAAGAATAAAAATGAAGTTTTTGATTGCTTCAAAAAGTACCTAGCACATGTGGAGAATCACACAGGTAGATCAGTGAAGAAGCCGAGACCTAATAGAGGGGGGGGGGGGGGGCGTATACTTCTCCAAAGAGTTTGATGAGTTCTTTTAAGATAAAGGTATCAAAAGGGAAGTGAATACTAGGTACACTCAGCAATTGAATGGACTTGTAGAGAGATGAAACAAGACATTGGCTTAATCAACGAGAAAAATGCTTGAAGAGAAGATGTTGCCACATCATTTATGGGAAGATGCTAGTTCAAGTGTTGCATACCTTTTCAATAGACTACTATCCAAATTAATCCAAGGTATGGCTACTTATGAACTTGCATGTTATGGAACAAAACCTAGTCTTGGACGTTGCAAGGTATTTGGTTGTTTAGCTTATGTTCATGTACCATCACAAATAAGTGGTAAGTAAGATGAACATGCAACAAAGGTAGTATTTATTTGGTATGACTCAACTCAGATGGGTTACCAGTTCTTTAATCCTACGATCAAGAAATTTACTAGAAGTACACATGTATTTGAAGAACATAAGTGTTGGTATGATGAAGACAAACAAAAGGAAAATCTACCATATGATCTTGATTTTGATTCTCATCAACTAGGAAGCAAGCATGATATAGAGATCCAGGATCCAAGAAGTGATGTAGATGATGAACAAGAGGCAAAGCAAAGTTACAAGTGTGTGGAGAGTGCTCCAAGCAAGCACATATAAGGTTAGAAAAGGAGAAAAGACAGCAAGAAAGGTATGGATATGATTCCACATTTTTTATAAACCATTCAATTTACTTGGCAAAGGACTGAATTTCAAAGAAGCCCTCAAGCTATGAAGACGCAAAGGGAAATTCTAAATGGGAAAAGGCCATGAAAAAAGATATACATCCATTGAAGGAGATGTACACATGGGATTTGTTTTCAATGCCACCCAATCAAAAGGTAATTGGTTTCAGATGGGTATATAAAGTTAAAAGGAACATAGATGGATTATTTTGCAGGTACAAGTCAAGATTAGTTGCTAAAGGATGCTCACAAACTCATGGTATATACTATGCGGAAATTCTCTCACCATTTGCAAAGATGACTACTATGACAACATTGAAATGTGTAGTTGCTACATGAAATTAGAGACTCCTCCAACTTGATGTGAAAAATGCATTCTTAAATGGTTGGATAACTGAAGAGGTATACATGCCAAAACCACTAGGTTTTAAAAACCCTAATCATACATCTTATGTTTGTAGACTTAAGAAAGCAATTTATGAGTTGAAGCAAGCCCCTAGATCTTGGAATTAGAACTTGTTTCTATACCTTCAGGATCAAGGGTTCAAACCTAGCCCTAAGATCCTTCTCTACTCATGAAAAGGGATCACAATTAGGTTATCTATCTATATATGTAGATGATATTATTGTGACATGTGATGATCTACATGGCATTCAAAAGGATCAAGACTCACATGCAAGAGGAGCTCAAAATCATAGACTTAAGGGAGCTCAAATATTTCTTAGGTATGCAAGTGATTTATAGAGATGAAGGTATGTATTTAACTTAGAGAAGATACATTCAAGTCCTACTTGTTAAGTTTAGAATGGAGAAAGAAAAGCTTGTAGGTACACCTTTGGAATTGAACCATAAACTAAGTGTTTATGAAGGTGAGGAGATTGATGATCCTAAAGAGTATCAAAGCTTAGTTGGTAGCTTCATATATGCTAGTCATACAAAACCAAACATATCATATAGTGTGGGAGTGATTAGTGAGTTCATGCAATCACCTAGAAGGAAACACATGGATGCTCCAAAGATAGTACTCAAGTAACTCAAAGGGAGACTTAATGAAGGTATCTACTATCCTTACTCACGAGATTTGGATATCAAACTCTATTTAGATGTAGATTGCACAAGAGCAAAGGATGATAGAAGAAGTATGTCTAGATACTTGACATTTGCAGGTTCAAAATTAGTGTAATGGATTTCCAGGAAGTAAACAACAATTGCTTTATCTTCAACTGAAGAAGAATATAGAGCTCTGAGTATTGCAACTCAAAAAGCAATATGGCTCAAAGAATTGTTCTCAAATTTGGGACTTCTAAGTTCCAAACCTCACTCACTGATAAAGCTTTGTAGATTCAAAGCTATGGTAGGTATTCAACCTATCACAGAATGAAGACTCGAGCATACTTTAGCTTTAGGGGGAGTTCTTGGAACATCAAGTTTTCATTATGCTTGAGGTGTTCATGATCTTCATCAAATCCATCATTTGAATAATGCCACATATACTCCTTGTATAGCTTTATTTGCATTCATTTATTCTATTGAGAGTTTGATCATAGGATCACCTTCTTATGTAATTCCCAAAGCATTTATCCTTGTAAAAGGATAGAGTAAAAGGATTAAATTCCATGAATTAGAAGTGGTTGGGATCTATTCTCAATCAATTAATCAAAAGGTAGATATGACTTGAACTTTCTCTTTTTCTAGGATGTAGGAAAAGATCCAATCAATGTAAACTACCAAACCTCCATTATTTTAAATTGAAATCCATGAAGCAAAGGTGTGATCATATCCTCAAGAGTCTATAAAAAGACTCCATAGCATTTTAACATTAATTAGATTGTTAAATTGAAGCAATACATATACACTTTGATGATTGCTTCGTGCCATTTATGTTCTGTGATCCTTCTTACTCAAACCTAGTCAACTTGTAGAGACCACTACTCTCTGTACACAACTTCAAATCTGGTTTTTAAGCACTCATTTCAATTGTATAGCTATTTAGACTATGTCTACACATGTTGAAGCCATTTGGTTCATTATGTTAAGGGAAGTGCTAGGTTTTTAGTCTCAGTGTCATTCTCTACACATCATCAAAAAATCCGCATGATAGTAGTTAAGTGTTGAGGTGATTTCGGCATTCTATAGTTGTTATAAATTAGGGATTTTATGCATTATAGCAAGCGAACCCTATGTATGAAACTCCCTTAAGACATTTTCTTCCAATTTTTATTGTGTTTGTTGACCTGAATGTATGAAACTCCCTCAAGACATTTTTTTCCAATTTTTATTGTGCTTGTTGACCTGAATGTTTGAAGTCACAAAAACTTCCATCCATATTTAGAAGGTTTTTGTGAGCTAGTGAAGGGGAAAGTTATCTATTTTGCATCAACTTGTTCTTGTTGATGTTCCAAAGTACCTATTGGGTTTTATTTCACTGAACACAAGCCTACCTACAATTTATACTTTACATATCCAAAGAGCTAAGGTGAGTCATATGCTAGTTTCTTGGACCAACTTCACCACTTAACAACTCAACTTTATAAGCCTCTTCGAGCTTCTCCAACTTGTTTCACATCTTGCCTTAAGTCCTAAGAAGATTCACCCTTCAAAGTAAGTCACCAATTGTACATCTGTCACTGAGGGTGAGTCATCAATCATGATGCACCAGCCAAGAGATCATCAGTCACCCATGTGGTCATGCAACTACCTAGGAAGTCTCCCAAGAGGTCGTTCGCTAGAGGTCACTTCTTAACCCACTTATTACTTTTCCAAAGGGACTCACCAAAGTCACTTAAAATGATTGCTTAGATGTTGTTAGCTTTTTCTAACCTTAGTTGCTTGCTAAGAATAGAGTTTTGTCTCCATAATCTAAAAGATAAATCTCAATTTGGAGTATATCTCTAGGAGCAAACTGGAGTTACTTCCTCTAGAGAAAATCCCTACTATGGCTTATTTCTACACCATTAAACTAATTAATCTTAATTGTAATTTTTTATTGTTTTCCATTCCCTTGAAGAGTTCATTGATGGTTAAAGCTACATCCATTGCTTATGTATTCATCATCATATTCAAACATTCTAATATAATTTTCTATAATAATTAAATAAGAAAATTATGAATCTTAAATATCCGAATGATACTCCGTTGAAAGAACATATCTTCTTTGTGAAAAATCAATGTCCGAAAACATGTCCATTTTTCTTATGGAAAATGTTATCCATGGATGATAACTCCTTTTCTCCTTAGCCATACACAAAGAATTTTGGAAGGGAATTCGTATATATCATCCTATACTATTGGCTCCTCCTTTGAATTCATGTGTTACAACCTCATTAAAGTTCTTATGAATTTCTCATCCCCTTTGGAATTTCATTAAAATTATACAACATTGGTCTCCAATGAAATATCGATTCTTCCAAATCCAAAGTTGGAATTTATCTAGTCTTGTAATTCCCCTTTATTCCTAAAACCAGTTGTCTTGTATGGGTTTCTTTTTTAATATAAAGAAAGTTTGGCCTTAGCATATCTTGTATGATTTGATTATTGTATGAGTTGTATGAGTTTTTTTTTTAATATAAAGGAAGTTCGGCAATAGCCTACTCTCCCGGACTTGAATTAAATTAAGAAGCAAAGGTACAAAAGAAGGGGACTAGTGCCCACGGGACCCCCCAAATCCCACAAAGCAGGGGAAGCTTGATTGAATCCTAGGTTGCGTTATAGAGAAGGTTAATCACCCTCTCATCGCCCTCATGCGGGGCCCACTTTGGTTTGAGCTTGTTGTTGATCAAAAGGAGGACTTGATGGTGCCTGAAGGGGGGGATTTCTTACTGTTAACAATCCTTTTGCCGAGGAGGAATAGTGATTTCTCAATCGACCACTCCCTGGGGGGATCGCCGAAGTTGAGGGCACACCTCTCCCGCCAAATTTTCCACAGGACTTCCCCTCTGATGGCGTTCCAGAGTGTCGCAGAGCAGCCGATCGCTTCTCCCAAAAGGACTTGTTTCCAGCTAAGCTGTTTTTGAAGTCTGAGTTTCATCCCAACCGTCTGCCAGATTCTGTAGGAGTTGGGGCAAGTAAGGAAGATGTGTGGGACATCTTTGATAGCACGGTGGCAGCGTTTGCACCAAGGAGGGATCCCACAAAGTTTGCTAGCCTTATGGTTGGTCCAAATTCCTCGATGAAGAATTTGCCATAAGAGAACAGACTTCTTAATCTCTATAAGGGGGTGCCAGATACCCATGAATTTCATGTCCCACCGAAGCCGCGTCCAAGACAAGCACCACTTCTTGTTGAGGCTGGTCTGGAGGTTAGCCGTATCTTTGATGTTCGGGATTTTGAGTAGGCTATTTCCATTGTGCCATTTGAGACCAAGCGAGTTCGGTGTGTCGTTTCCCATGAGAAGGCGAGTCTTGTGACGATCCCATGCGAGGCATCTGCTTTGCAAAGTGTTCCATTCTTCGTAGGAGATGTTGATGCGGGGGTCAATATCCTCGAAGTTAATCCAGCTGTTGGTGTCCTGTTTCCAGAGGTGTTTCCATTTTTTGAATCCTTTGTTCCATAGCTTCTTGGCATTTTGAATGTTCCACGACTCCACACTCCGGATGCCATGTATCGGAAACCAGATAGAGTCGTTTTGTCTGATTCCGGCCGCCCACTTCCAGTCCTCGCTGACTCTTGTG
Source organism: Ceratopteris richardii (assembly GCA_020310875.1). Classification (NCBI taxonomy): domain Eukaryota; kingdom Viridiplantae; phylum Streptophyta; class Polypodiopsida; order Polypodiales; family Pteridaceae; genus Ceratopteris; species Ceratopteris richardii. The sequence continues at coordinate 189,884,162 of CM035406.1, forward strand.
AAGCTTTTGACTTTGTTCCAGCCCTTCCAAAGGGAGCACACGAGATTGGAGCCTTTCGGAAAGACGGGGATCGGGGAGAATAGCAGGGTCATGATGTCAAGATTCTTCCAGTTCGGGAGCCCCATGAGGGCTAACTCGTTCTTGTTTCTGAAGATCAACTTGGCCCACGAGGCCTCCCTATTGCACCAAGCCTTAATCATCCATTTGGCTGCCAGTTTGTTAGCCATACACCCAATGTCCAGGATACCAAGCCCCCCGCTATCTCTAGGGCTAGTGCAGATGGCCCATTTGATTTTAGGCACCCCCCTTCTATTATGATCGCCCGTCCAAAGAAAATTTCTGCAAACACTATTCAGTTTGGACAGGCCTTGCTCATTTGGTCTCCAACAAGAAAGGAAATAGATGGTAGAAGAGAGGAGGAACGTGTTGATAACCATCGCACGTCCAGCAAGATTGATTTGCATGCCTCTCCAGTAGTTAAGCTTGTTTTCGAGTTTGGCCAGCACCCAGTTCCATCGCTGCTCCATAGAGACGCCAAACCCCAAGGGGATTCCAAGAAGTCGGAAGATTTGACCCTGCGGAATGATTTGACAGCCATGATCAATGAGAAGGCCAGGATGATGTCCCGCAATAGCCCTAAAGGCGGTCTTAGAGTGGTTGATTTTGGATCCAGAGGCATCACAAAAGGTAGCAAGACACTTCCAGAAAGTCTCCAGGCTGGTATTATCATTGTGAACGAACGCGTTCATGTCATCGGCAAAAAGTCTCATGATGATTTGGCTGTGGTCGTGAGGCAGCCGGAGGCCTTTGATATTGCCAGCCTCCACATGATGTGCCACAAGTCTTCTCAGTCCCTCAGTGGCGATGGCAAAGAGAAGGGGGGCCAGAGGGCACCCTTGTCTAATAGACCTTTTAAGATGGATCGCCTTCGAGAGCTTGCCGTTAACGTTAATTTGGGTCGTTGCGTTTCCATGAGTTGTATGAGTTGATTATTGTATACAATTGTAAATTTAAAGACATTAATGTTGAATATCAATATCAAATCTAGGTACTTGCCATAATCCTTAATCTTTATCCGTGTTGACTTTCTACATTGTTGTGCTCCTTGAGATCCCCATCGATTTATTTGATTTGAAAATTCGTTTATCGAATTCACTCTTTTGAGTACACTAGTCTCTTGATGGATATTTACCCTAGATCAATAAGCGAGTGCCAATGCCTAGATAATCACTTGAAATTATGAGAAATCATCAATGCTGCACATGAAACCCATCCTATTTATCCCTTTTAATTGGTTTTTTATATATTTCTATGAATGAAGAAGTCTCTAATATCAAACTAGCACACCCTTGTGATCGTCCTCTTATCGTCACTCTTCCCCATGCCTACATAATAAGTAAATCAAGTTTGAGGTAGGCTTTATGTGCCTCGTCATCAAGAACACAATAAATAAATATGGCTTCCCTATAGGTGCCCTATCGAAAATGCGAGTGCAGTTGTGAATTGCAGAACTACAATGTTTCGGTACTAAAACTAAGTTTAATCTACAAGTTGAGGCTTTCGCTGTTCCTTGAAAGTTTTAGAAGCAGCTTTTTTTTTCGAATGATTATCAAGGAAGTCGAAATATATCCAAATCCTTTCATATCGAAGAAATTGAACACTCTTCCTTTGACTCAAAAATGTCAATTCTCCTCTAACTGTAATAAAATTTACATATTTTGAAATCTTACACAATGAGACTTGAAATGAACTAAAATCATTGAAATATGTCACTTGCAAAAAGAGAAGTACCCGTGCAAAGTGGACGAAGGGCAAGGTGATCACCAATAAGAAAAAGAGTTTGTAGGAGCCACTTCGAAATTCTATTGAATTATGTAGGTGTTTTGTTTCAAAATTGGCATTTATACCTATAACATAGGCTAAAAAGAATACATATGAATTAAAACCTTGAAAATTGAAGCTATTATAATACCTTTTGAGAGCGAAATAAAGTATCTCCTTGCAAGATTACAAATTTTTAAAGTATGGAGTCTCTTACATATGAGAGGAACCACATCCTCCGTTAGTTCTTTATCCTTGCCTTTATGCTCCATGCTTTCCCGTCTTCATCTTCTCCTTCTTCTTGGTGATCGTGAATGTGCATGTTCTTCTCACCTCCTTGCTTATCCATACATGGAAGAAGGTTCATCATAGACATTTAGGATACAAATATGGAGCTCTCACGGCTTAGCTTCTCATCCATCCATATAAACTATTTTTTTTTCTCTTCTTCATCTCCTCTCTTATAGAGATCTAAATGGCAAGCACATGGGAGAGATTAGATCATAATGGGAAGAAGGAACTCGAGAGGGACTTGATCATGCACAAATACATGCATGATAAGTTGGTATACTCTTCACCTTCCCTAGATTCCATTTTATTTCTATCAGAGTTTGACATCTACGGAAGCACCCAAACTACAGAAGGAAGAAGAAGGAGAAGCTTGGAGCACAACACACAATACTAAATGTATTAGCACTAGAATGTACAAAAATAAGTAGCCCGCTAGGGCAATAGGAATATATACAAGCCGGGGGGAAAAACCCTACTAAAGAGAGAAAAAAGTGCCTCGGTAGTCTTAGAGTGTTCACACACATCATTACCTAAATATATCATTAAATCCCCCTGGTAATGATGCGATGCAGAAGGAGCTGGCACTCATGTCTAAGGAAAGTGCCAAACTATGTGGAATCAATCCACAAAAGGAAGTAATCCCAAATCTTTGCGAAAAGCTTCAAACTTCTCCCTACGCGAAGGCTTCGTGAAAAGGTATGCAATGTTCTCGTGCGTGGGCACATGTGCCAAGTTGATATCTCCAGTAGAGAACCTCTCCCTAACATAATGATAATGCGCCTTAATGTGCTTAGTGTGAGCATGGATAATAGGGTTCCCTAGCAATGCGCTCTAACTGTCAATGAAGATGGTGGTGGCACAAGAGTGACCAACTCCCAAACTAGCCATAAGCTGTCTGAGCCACACACACTCAAAAATCCTTGTGAAAGCTGCCCTGTACTCACACTCGCAACTAGAAGTGGCTATAGTAGGGTGCTTCGTGCTCAACCAAGATATACATGAGCTATGAAGCATGAAGCAAAAGCCACTAGTTGACACATGAGTGTCATAGCAACCAACCTAATCAATGTCAAAAAAAGCATGCAAATCTAGCTGTAGTGATCCCCCCTTGGGATAAAACAATCCAAGTAGCTGGGTATCACTCAAGTAGCAAAAGATGTGCTTAATCGCCTTCCAATGCTTGACAGATAGACAATGGAAAAACCTTCTCATGTGTGAGATAGCAAACTGGATATTTGGCTGAGTAATGCATAAGTAAATCAAGCATCCAACAACCTGCTCATAGAGAACAACATCAAATGCATCTCAAACATCCTGAAGACTCAATCGTAAACATGTCTCCATAGGAGTGGCAATAGGCTTAGAGACTTCAAGGCCAAAATGCTGCAATAATATATAAATATATTTAGTTTGATTCAAAGCCATTCCACCATCAACATGCATAAATTGAATGTCCAAATAGTGATGCAAATGCCCCAAATTAGACATCTCAAATGAGGCATGCAAATGAGCCTTAAAATCAGCAATATGTGTGTCATGCGGACCAACAAGCAGCATGTCATCAACATACACAAGAATGATCAGAAGCACATCTTTAGCATGCTTAACATATAAGGTGCTTTCAGTTGAACTATTATCAAAACCATGTGCAATGAAATAGGCATGTATCTTTTCATACCAAGCACTTCGTGCTTGCTTTAAACCATCTAATGCCTTCTTTAACCTGCACACCTAGTTTTTCATGCCCTTTCTGCATAAAGCCACGGGGTTGAAAAACATACACTTCTTCATGCAATCACCATTTAGAAATGTTGTTTTAATTTCCAACTGATGTACATTCAGACCATGAAGAGCTGCAAGTCCACAAATGCTACGAACAGTAGTCATTCGGCATGTATGAGCAGAGCTCGCATCAAAATCAATGCCTCTTTCCTGTGCATAACCCTTATGCATCAGCTTGTATACCCACTTAGTGCCAATGGCCTTCTTGTCAAGAGGCAAGTCACATGAAGACTAGGTACAATTCTTCATGATAACATCATATTCAGATTGCATTGTAGCCATCCAATGTTCAGAATTTTGTGCTTCATCAAATGAAACAAGCTCAATCGCATCACATAGACTAGATGGAACCATAGCATAGCAATCTGATGCAAAAGCGGAACTATGAGAGACTGAATGAGTACGATATGAGAGAGATGCATCTAATTTGTTGTCACGCAAAGTATGCACCAGCCATTTTGGCATAGTTTTTGCTTACTCAATATGAGCTCTCTCATGAGCAAGTGCATCATGCAAATTTGCATAAAAACTGGAATGATATGCATAATCACATGGAACTTGCAAAAGAATTTTCCTCATTAGGACCAGCACTAGATTGTCCACCTGTAAGAAGCAAAAACAAAGTATCATACATGTCTTTGGAGCTAGCAGATGTCTCCTTTGGACATGAAAGTAAAGGTTGAATAAGCATCTTCCACAAAAACCACGTCATGGCAAACCAAAATGTGTTTAATCTATGGATGATACAGACGATAGCCTTTGCTTTCAAAACAATATCCAACAGAAATACATTTTACTAATTTATCACCAAATTTCCTACGATGTTGTTTAGGCACTAATGCATATGCTAGAAAACCAAAAACACACAGATGAGCAACAGATGGCTTGCGACCATGCCAAGCCTTATAAGGCCTCGTAAGGAAAAATGGGAATTACATAGGGTTTTGAGGCAGTTCTTTGTGTCCCAATATTTTAGTTTTCAATTCATTCACAGTGTACAACATGTTATTATCTCTTTATATGAGTACATCAAATTGACACTTTACTATTGAGTATAATTTGTTTTTAAATGTGGTATAAGGTTGGGCTTAGACCTAAGGAATTAGCATTATAAGTAATACAAATGGGACTATAATTCCCAAATTTCATGAATAGGCCATTTATATGGAGTGATAGATTGTAGTGCTTTAGTGGGACACTTTTTAAGTACATGTGCTGCACATATAATAGCCTCAAGCCAGAAACTATGTGGTAAAGCCTAACTCTCGACCATACATGCCACCATCTCCATGGGTGACTTGTTCTTTTATTCAGCAAATCCATTATGTTGAGGTGTATACCACGTTGTATATTGATGTTTTATCCCATTTTTAGCTAGAAATGCATTAAAATCAGAAGACATATACCCCCCCCCCCCGATGAGAAAGGAGGGTGCCCATTTTACATGCTGATAGATTTTCAGCCAAAACCAAAACTTGTTTGAAGCACATGAACACTTCCGACTTTGCTTTCAATGGATATACCCATCGATGCCTAGAAAAATCATCAATGAAAGTCATGAAGCAAAGATAATTTCCAAAAGAGGGTGTCTCCATAGGACCATAGGCATCATTATGAATAAGCTGCAATTTCTGTGTAGCTCGAACAGCGCCATCTTTTGGGAATAAGGAACACTGCATTTTGCCCAAAATACAGCCTTCACATACATGTTTACTAGGTGCCTCAAGTTTGGGCAAAGAGGACACCATTTTATATTTTTGCAGGCATAGCAAACTAGAAAAATTCAGATGACCAAAGCATGCATGCCAAACAATTGCATCGAAATAGCTTAAGAATCATGTACTGCACATGCTGAGTCATTCATAGATCTTTCAAAAAACCTATGAGCTTATACAACCCATGACATAAAATGTGAGAAGCAATAATCACGTCGCCGTTTGACAGATCATGAGCTATACACATGTCATCAAGAAATTTCACAACCAAATCTATATTGGCTAAAGCTGAGACTCTTAATAGATTCTTCTTGATCCTTGGCACAAATAAGGCATATGACAAAGTGAAGAACTACCATCATTAGTAGTCAAAATGATCTTACGAACTCCCATGACAGGATAAGAGGAGTAATTGATTCATGTGATAGTATTCCCTATAAGGTGAGGTTCAAGTGAAGAGAAGAGACTTTGCTACAAGGTAATATGTTTGGTCCCCCCTCTCACTATCAAAGTACCAAACATCTAAGTCTACTGGAGACATGCACTGCTTATGAGAAGATGGTTCAAAACTGCAAATAGTAGTAAACATGCATTCTTCATCCTGTAGTAGATTATGAGACTCTGTTTTTGGTGTAGAGTCCTCTGCAACAACCATTCAAGCCTATATCTTCCTTGCCTCTTTAGCAGCCATTTTTGGACATCTCTTAATGACATGATCATTTGCTTTAGAGTATTTTCAAGACAATTTCTACTTTTGTGATTTCTTCTCATCTTTGTTTTTCTTCTTGGATTGTGCAGAGTTAGCAAATTCTTGCTTACTAGTAGAAGAGTTCCATTTTCCTTTTCCCTTTCGACTAGCCAGGAAAGCTTGACTTGCAACACACATCATAGACAAGTTCCGCCTAGACCGATCTTCCTGCAACAAAACAAAAACTAACTCTTCAAATGTTAAGGCCTTTGGATTGCCTTTCAACAACAAACAAAGAGTAGAAGAAAAACTCTGATATGAGTTGGGAGGATGATTCTGAATAGTGTGCACAAGTGAACTATGAGGAACGACTTCATGCACAAAAATAAATTGTTCCTTCAAGCCCTTGATCTTTTTCAAAAAACTATCCATAGAAGCACCTTCATTCATGTGCTCACTCTCCAACTCTTTTTGGAGATAAGCAAGACAAGCCTCATTCCTAGTCTGATACAATGTGGTAAGTATATCCATGCATCCTTAGTTGTTCAATAAGAGCAAATGTGAGGAATAATGGCACATTTGATAGACAAAGCTATTAATGCATGTGCCTAAGCATCTCTACCATCCCAACAAATTTTCTCTGTAGTACGCTCAACAAAAACACTAGCACGAACAAGAATCTACAGAATATCACCATCATTGCCACCATGTGCATCAGCTTGAGTACTTGTATTTGTGGTACCTATTTTCGCAGGTGTAATAGGATGTTTTTCAACACCCTGCACAATATGCCACAGTCCCTTTGTGACCACTATATGAAGCATCATATAAGCCCACAATGGATAATGGGTCCCATCCAACTTATCCTCAAGATCCAACATATAGAATACATCATTGCTTTTAGCCATGGGTGCTGAGTAAAATACCTTGATGTAGACAAATGCGTGTATCTAAAAAGTTGAACAAAACTACCCAAACGAGTTATGCTAGACCTATAGCAGCTTCAAGACGCTTATACTCGCAAACTGAAACTGGTATATATCTTTGTCACAAAAAGATAAAATAGCCTACATACGCACTTTGATAGTGCATTTGGAGGCTGGAACGATCTTAGATCATGATTTCGGTACCACACGACATAGCTATTTTGAACTCCTAATCACCTTGAGTATGCATACCAAATTTTATGCGATTCTGAGACTATTACCGCAGGAGTGTCCACAATGCTCTAGATGAAGCGGCAACCTACTCCGGTACCAATTGGTGGAGTTAGATGTCTGTCGAAGCATGTGAACAACACAAGAAAGAAGAAGAAGAAGCTTGGAGCACAACACACAATACTGAATGTATTCCCCTAGAATGTACAAAGATAAGTAGCCCATAAGAGCAATAGGCGTATATACAAGCGGGGGAAAAACCCTCCTAAGGAGGCAAAATAGTGCCCCGGTGGTCCTAGAGTATTCACACACATTGCTGCCTAAATATATCAACCATTTCTCGTGCCTTCCATGTGAAGAGATGGATAGGTATGTGCTTGAAGATGAAGAGGTGTTGCAAAATCCTTGATCTACACCAGCCAAATGAACTCCAGGTGTATATGGTGGGCCCTTTTAGCTTGCCAATGAATGTATTAGACACCCTATGTACCTTGGAAGATCACTCTCGAAAAGATAGATCAAAACAAATAAGTTGGAGTTAGCTCAGAGGTGAAAAACTTGCTATTTTGATTAACACCTGTCCACTATTTTGCATAATTCCCTGAGCATAGCAGCAATTAGCTTAATTCCTCTTTGGGAAATCTAGTTAACTTAAAGAGCTAACTTTCAAGAGTAATCTCATAAAAGATAATAAACCACACACTGAGAATGAGTTTTAACAAGTGATGACATCATCCCGATTTTCACGGGCTGCTATAGTTTGAGACTAGTGAGCAGAAAAATGAACAGAACTCCAAATGTAGGAATCCAATGATTGTGAACATTTTTATGGCTATACTAGACAGCAAGTTAAATCCAACAAGCTTTAAATCATTGAATTTGGATAAGTAACCACTGCGAATTGGCTCTGACAAGGTGAGTGAAAAAGTCGGGTACGTGACAGAGAAGTGAAGATGAACAAACACTGTTGACTTCAACTGAACATAACTGAAGATTGCAACGTCCAAATGACATGAAACTTTGTGAGTATATAGTAGTATTATAGAGCTAACTGTACCAAGTTAAATCACTGAAAATGATGCACCAAGCTCAGAGACACAATCTCTGCAATCTGACTGGGAAAACTGAGAGTAATGGCAGTAAGTAGTACACTTCACAAGAACATGGAAATATGAACCCAAATGATAATAGAAATGAAAGTATACTGCTTGTACAATACAATGGACTTACTGATACATATGTGTGCCTTGGAATCACACCTTGATATGGCATAAAGCTCAGCTCTTGGAGGCCTTCACATAGGTCTATCTAACCACAACTAAAGTTGCCATCTATTTATAGTTGAGTTTGGGAGGCTAACTTCCCTCAATCACTCTCCAATCAATTAGTGATTGATTTGATTCTCTACCTACCACAAATCAGGAATTCGTGGCTCCTATTTCCCTTTTTGATCAAGTGGACTCAACCACTTAAGATTCTTTCACTTTTACATTAAGTAAACTCTTCAAAAGTTACAAGAGGTAGTTCACAAGTGAATTTTGCATAGTCTTCATTTTGAAGCTTCTTTTATGACTTTGTGGGACTCAAGCCAATACTTAGGCTTGTCATAGACTTGCTCCAACAGCTCCCCCTTAAGCCAAGTATGCTTGAGGTCTTCAATCTTCCAAGATTACCTGCAAACCAATCATAGCCTTGAATTTGCAAAGCTTTGTACCATCCAATGCTTTGGTTAGAATATCTGCACATTGTTGATGAGTGGACACATATGATATTTGAATCTCTTTGCTTAGAACCTTCTCTCTTACATAGTGATAATGAACTTCAATATGTTTAGTCCTTGCATGAAAAATAGGATTAGCAGCTAAGTGAATAGAACTCACATTGTCACCAAAAATAGTTGGAGTTTCAAACTCCAATCCAAGATCTTTGAATAATGTCTTCATCCACATAGCTTCGTGAGTAGCTATGGCAAGACCTCTATATTCAGCTTGAGTAGAAGAGAGAGCAACTGTGGGTTGCTTCTTGGATGACCATGAAATAAGCTTTGAACCTGCAAAGGTAAGATAACATGAAGTGCTCCTTCTATCTTCCTTGGAGCCAGCCCAATCTGCATCAGAAAATAGCTTCAAACCTAAATCAGATACATAAGGATAATAAAGTCCTTCATTTATGGTTCCTTTGAGATACTTGAGAATCCTTTTGACAGCATCCATATGTGGTTTCCTTGGTGTGTGCATAAATTGGCTTAGCACACTCACAGTGTAACATACATCTACTCTTGTCAATGTGGCATAGTTGAGACTACCCACTAGACTTTGATATGATGTGATGTCCTCTATGAGTTCACCTTCATGTGAGCTCAATTTGTGATTGACCTCCATTGGAGTACTTGCAATCTTACAATCTTGCATCTTGAATTTTTCCAACATGTCCTTAATGTACTTCCTTTGAGTGAGAAACAAACCATAATCTTTGTAGACAACTTCCAAGCCTAGGAAGTAGGTAAGTGAACCCAAATCACTTATCTTGAACTCTTCTCTCATCTGATCTTTGATCTTCTTCATACCATCTACATCATTTCCTGTCAATATAATATCATCTACATATACACATAAGTAGATGACCTCAGAATTATTCTTTTTAATAAAGAGTGAAGGATCTGCCTTGCTTGGTTGAAAGCCTTTGTCCTGCAAGAATGAAACAAGCCTGAAATTCCAAGCTCTTGGAGCTTGCTTGAGACCATACAATGCTTTGTTAAGTTTACACACATAATCAGGATAAACTTGATTCTCAAACCAGGTGGTTGTGCCATATATACCTCTTCTGTTATCCAACCATTCAAGAATGCATTTTTTACATCTAGTTGAAGTATCTTCCAATTCTTGGAAGAGGCAATACTAAGCAAAACCCTAATAGTAGGCATCTTTGCCACAGGAGAGAAGGTCTCCTCATAATCAATTCCCTGAGTTTGTGCAAAGCCTTTTGCTAGAAGCCCTCAATTATACCTTTTAATGGAACCATCAGAATTCTTCTTGAGTTTATAGACCCATCTTGAGCCTATTACCTTCATGGATGAAGTCTTGGGCACCAAATCCCAAGTGTTGTTTTCCTCAAGTGCTTCAATCTCTTCCTTCATTGCATGCTTCCATTCTGATTTTGCTTTGGCCTCTTCAAATGATGATGGCTCCTTTATGTCCTGTGCTATGTAGATAGAATGTTTAGCTACTAATGAGGTGTCAAACCCATACCTTTCTGGTTTTTTCTTTTCCCTCGTAGATCTTCTTAGGCGATGATGTGATGATTCTGCCTCATGTCCAAGTTCCTGCAATTTGACTTTACCTCTAGACTTCCATGCTTTGACCTTTTCCATCTGAGATTATTCATCATCCTCTGAGGTGTCTTGTTCTTCAATCTTTGGTTGTTCTCTACCAAGCTTTGGAAAATCTTCTTCAAGATCATATGGTAAATTGATCTTCCTGCATGAATCTTCATACCATGAATTGTTTTCATCAAAAACTACATCTCTGCTTACCAAGAATCCTTTGTTGGTAGGGTTGTATAACCTGTAGCCCTCTTTATTGTTGTCATATCCAATAAATACACACCTTTCTGCCTTTGGATCCATCTTGCCTCTAACCTGTGAAGGAACATGAGCAAAAGCAATACATCCAAAAATTTTACAATGATCTAAGCTTGGTCTTCTTCCATTCCAAGCCTCATATGGAGTCATTCCATCAAGGGATTTTGAAGGAAACCTATTAATCAAGTAAGTGGCTGTGGATACAGCCTCAGCCCATAAGTAATTAGGTAAATGCTTTTCATTTAACATAGACCTTGCAACTTCAACAATTGTCCTATTCCTCCTTTCTGCCACTCCATTTTGCTCAGGAGTGTACATTGTAGTTATCTCTCTTTTGATTCCTCTTTCTTGAAGAAAATCATCAAACTCATAGGAGAAGTATTCTCCCCCTCCATCTGATCTTAACCTTTTTAGTGATTTACCTGTTTGATTCTCCACAAGAGCCAAATAACTTTTGAAACATGAAAAAACTTCATCTTTGTGTTTCATAAAGAATATGATAGTCCATCTACTGCAATCGTCAATAAAGGAGGCATAATACCTTGATCCAGATATTGAAGCTTCCTTGCTAGGTCCCCATACATCTGTATGAACCAACTCTAAGAGATCTTCATGCATATAACCTTTCTTCATGAATGGTAACCTGTGAGACTTTCCGAATTGACATGCACTACGCTTATAAATCATATGTTGTTTTGACAAATTAGGGAGTCCAAGTACACTTTGGTCCCTGTAAATTTTCTTTAATGGCCTTTCACCAATATGTGCTAACCTTTTGTGCCATACTTCCAATTCTGTGAGTGTCTGACTACCATAACTAAAGAGAGCTTCTAGTGTCTTGTAATTCAAATGTGAACTATCTACCTGTCTTTTCACCTTTTGCAATTTTTCTGAATCCTTGACTTGGATCTTCAACAAATGCTCCTGCCTTTGTGAACCTGACTTGCAACCCTTTCTCTACTATCTGCCCAACACTTATCAAATTCTTTGTAATGGTAGGGACATAGAGTACCTTACTGAGTAGGTTGATGTTTCCATCAGGTGCTTTGACATTGCCTATTTTCTCCACAGGATGTTTTGTATCATCTCTTGTTTGTACCTCATGCTTATTCCTTGGATCTTCTAAATCTGATAGGAGTGCCACATTTCCTGCCACATGATTTGAACAACCTGAATCTATGTAGAAAACATGCTCATCTGATTTACCTTGTGGCATAGCCCAATCCTCTTTGTTTGAGTCTTTTGTGTAGTTATTGAAGTCTCTCCTTCCTTTGTAGCCTCCTTGATAGTTTGAATGATTGTAGTTGTTGTAATTGCCATGGTAGTTGTTGAACCTTCCTCTTGAGTAGCCATAACTTCCTCTATTGTATCCTCTGCCTCTTTGATTCCTGGAATTCCTAAAGCAATTTTCAGTTGTATGATTAGTTAATCCACAAATAGAACATGAGTTGGAGTCTTGGGGTCTCCCCCTGCCTTGTCTACCTCCTCTTCCTCTACCTCTACCATGTCTTCCTCTACCTGCATAGTTAGCTTAATATGTACCTGCTTCATCATCTACTTCCTTTGCCTTTCCTTTGTTATCTTTGGACTTGCTTTTATCAGTGTATAAAGCAGAAGATTGATTACCTTTAGAGCTTTCTCCGTTTTTAATAAGCTTTTCCTCTTGAGTAAGTAGTTGTCCAATGAGTGTATTGAAATCAGGTACATGCATGTCCATGTACAAATCCATAGCTGTGGTGAATGCTTCCCACAATTGCCTTCAAGCCATTGATGACCTGCCTTACAATTTTCTCTTCATCTATTACCTCTCCAATGCTTCCCAACTGATCTGCTATGTCCTTGAGCTTTATGACGAAATCACTCACATTTTGTTTGGGAGCCTTCTTGAGAGTTGTGAAATCTAGCCATAGTTGATGCTTCCTAGCTTTAGTACTTGAAGAAATGAAAGCTTCAAGTGCATCCCACACTTCCTGAGATGTCTTACAACTTCTAATGTGAGGCAACAAAAAATTTGAGATAGAGTTGAGGAGATAAGACCTTGCAAGTGCATCCTTGGAGCACCATGTGCTCAATCTTTCTTGCTCTTCTTGTGTTGGTTGACTTTTGTTCTTGAAACTTGGCATAACTTCATCTCTTGCCACATAACCATAGAAACTTCTACCTTGGAGATAAGCTTCCATTCTTAATGACCAAGCTGAGTAGTTACCTCTGTCCAATTTTTCAATTGGTGAAGGAAATCCATCTGCCATGTTGTCCAACCTTGCTCTGATACCACTGTGAAGAGATGGATAGGTATGTGCTTGAAGATGAAGAGGTGTTTCAAAATCCTTGATCTACACCAGCCAAATGAACTCTAGGAGTATATGGTGGGCCCTTTTAGCTTGCCAATGAATGTATTAGACACCCTATGTACCTTCGAAGATCACTCTCAAAAAGATAGATCAAAACAGATAAGTTGGAGTTAGCTCAAAAGTGAAAAACTTGCTATTTTGATTCATACACTTGTCCACTGTTTTGCATAATTCTCTGAGCACAGCAGCAATTAGCTTAATTCCTCTTGGGGGAGTCTAGTTAACTTAAAGAGCTAATTTTCAAGAGTAATCGCATAAAAAATAATAAACCACACACTGAGAATGAGTGTTAACAAGTGATGACATCATCCTGATTTTCACGGGCTGCTACAATTTGAGACCAGTGAGCAGAAAAATGCTCATAACTCCAAATCTAGGAATCTAATGATTTGGAAAACTTTTATGCTTATACTAGACAGTACATTGAATTCAAAAAGATTTAAATCATTGAATTTGGATAAGTAACCACTGAGAAATAGCTCTGACAAGGTGAGTGAAAAAGTCGTGTACCTGACAGACAAGTGAAGATGAACAAACACTGTTGACTTCAACTAAACATAACTCAAGATTTCAACATACAAATGACATGAACATTTATGAGTATATAGTAGACTTATAGAGCTAACTTTACCAAGTTAAATCACTGAAAATGGTGCACCAAGCTCAGAGAAATAATCTCTGCAATCTGACTGAGAAAACTGAGAGTAATGGGAGTGAGTAGTACACTTCACAAGAACATGGAAATATGAACCCAAATGATACTGAAGATGAAAGTATATTGCTTGTACAATACAATGGACTTACTGATACACATGTGTGCCTTGGAATCACACAAAAGCTCAGCTCTTGGAGGTCTTCACATAGGTCTTTCTAACCACGACTAAAGCTGCTGTCTATTTATAGTTGAGTTTGGGAGGCTAACTTCCCTCAATCACTCTGCAATCAATTGGTGATTGATTTGATTCTCTACCTACCACAAATCACGAATTCGTGGCTCCTCTTTCCCTTTTTGATCAAGTGGACTCAACCACATAAGATTCTTTCACTTTTACATTAAGTAAACTCTTCAAAAGTTACAAGAGGTAGTTCATAAGTGAACTTTGCATAGTCTTCATTTTGAAGCTTCTTTTATGACTTTGTGGGACTCAAGCCAATACTTAGGCTTGTCATAGACTTGCTCCAACATTCCATGATGAAAAAATATTTCGTCTATCGTGATGAAGAGGCAAGAGGAGTAGCACATCCCTTTCCTTTTTTGTCTTTACTTTACCCTCATCATTTCTCCCTAATGTTTGAGAGAAAAAAATCTCTAATTCTTTAAGAAGAGAACCTCCTAGCCTTTCCTTCTTCTTTCACAACTTTGCTTGCTCCTTTTCACTCCGTTTATCACCTTAATAGAACATAGCGATCTACTCTGAGTATAAAAATGTGTGTTGTGTTTGAGGATTCAAGTCTCAAGTTAAAAAAGGCGTGCAAGAAATCAATAAACAATTAGAAAAGAGGAGTGTGAAGAGTTCATTGTTGAAGCAGATCGGTCATTCAGGGAGATGAAAAGGCCTAAGGGGTACTTCTTCACACATGTAGGGAAGATCGGCCATTAGAAGCATTTATAAGATTCATATTGGTACTACGTGCAAGATATCAATAAACAAGGAGAAAAGAGGACTGCAAAGAGTCCATTGTTGAAGCAGATCAGTGATTCAAGGAGACAAAAAGGCCTAAGTGGTACATCTTCACACATGTAGGGAAGATCGGCCATTAGAAGCGTTTATAAGATGCATATTGGTACTACTTTCTACATAAAGAAGCCCTCGAGAGAAAGGAGTTCTCTCCTCTCTACTTCTTCATATGGATGGGTGGTGGGCGGAGGGAGAGTCTCTTTCTCTCATCCTCTCTTTCTATTTCTCCCTCTAGCTTCATGCCATAGTGGTCCACACACAAAGTTCTTCCCTTGGAATTGAATGGGTCACTAATAGAAAAGATTAATAAGGCTATACCATATGGGAGAATAAAGAGAGAGAGAGAGAGAGAGAGAGAGAGAGAGAGAGACATGCATGTAATGTCCACGATATGGATCAATGAATGAGGAGCCAACCCTCCACTCAACAAAAGATAGCTGCTTTGAGACATTGTTTAATAGCCCACCTTCTTACTTAAAGAGTGAATAAAGTTCGAGGCTAACCTAATCTTCATTTTCCATCCTAAGTTTTAGAACCTACATCATAAAACAAAGCAATGAATAACATGCCTAAGATTAGATTTGCCGAAAAGGGAAGGAAGAGAGACAAAAGATTAAGTTCCATATAAAGTGCAATATTGATAACTATAATTAAGTTTGTGGAAGTTCATAGGTGTGTTTACCTATCCTTATTTCCTAGAGATGAAATTCAAACATAATTAGTGGATGTTTAGCCTTATGAAGTAGTAGATATATTCTTGAAATGATTTAGGTTATATATTTAAATATTTGGACAAAAATGAAATTGAAAAATGAATAATATCTTGTCACTATGTGTTCGTAGAGCGAGTCCCAGAAGATCTTGAAAGTAGGAAGTTGGGATCACTTCTAAATATATTTCAAACTATGCAAAAGATGAACGTTTATTACATTATATGGTTTCAAGATTCCCAAAAGAGCATGGGTTAGATAGAAAATATAAGATTAGGGAATGATGTTTTATGCAACCATTAGAAGCCTAAACAAACTAGAACTTAGAGGTGACATCTTGACTTCAAAATCTTTTTCAAGGATATTGAGTAAAATATTATCTATAGATAGATGAAGTGATGTGTCTGGGCTGTAAGGTAAATATCATCTAGAGATCAATGTTTAATATGAAGTATGGTGGTATGGGACACCACATTTTTTATTCCCATGGGTGTAGGATAATATATGGGACATTGCATCTTGAGATGTAAGTACCTTTTGTCTTGGGCTCAATCCATCCATGTTGAAATGAGATTAAATTTCCAAAGTAATTGAAACTTCTATGCTTAGAATAAAGTACATCATGGTTATGGCTATGATATGAAATTAGTTCAAGGACGAACCAACAAGGAAACTGGAAGATCTCGAAGTAAGTAACTTCCAAGGTTTTCCTTAACGATTAGAGTATGATTTTGAGGATGATTCGAGTGATTTAAAGTTCGTTATAAAAAACGTGACATGGATCTTTCAACAGACAGAACTAAGAATGTCCCTTTATACAAGCCCAGATAGAGTAATTTAGTCAATAGAAGAGCACCCAATTGTGAGTACAACTTGGTGAGATAATATTTAAACTCAAAATAATCGAGAATATTTTTCTTCTACTGTAAATAATTCTCAAAAAATTATGACAAAACATAAATTTAGCCAAAAAATCAAGGCCTTTCAGTAAAGTAAAAATACCAACAATAGATTCAAACTTAGTTACTCTTGGCAAAAATCATCAGTACCATGTGAAATGCTTGTTAACCTTTAATTAATCGGATATACAAATCTTTTAAGTTTTAGGTCACATGAACTTTGACCCAAACTAATCTAAGTACCTTATAAGTTTCAAGAAATCACACAGTTTTGGTCCTTCCTTCTCTCTTTGCAAAAAGCTTATACTTGACTTCAATAGAGTACTTGAGTCATTTCTATGAAAACAATGTTTAGATGATTGGAATAGCTAACTAAACTGCATGTCATGCATGGATTTTTTGTGCAAAAGTTATGAAAGTAGGATTTCAAATGCCATTAAAAGATTTTTGGAAAATATCAAAGATAGGCTATGTAGAAATCCTTTAGATATTTGTAAATTCCAAACAAATATTAAATTTTAAAGAAAAGTTTCCTAAATTTTGAGAGTTAGAGTATTCATTTAGGATTTTATTTGCTCCAACTAAAGTAAAATTGCATGAAAGTAGAGGAGATAGTTATTTTTTGCATCCTTTTAAGGATCCTAAAGCTCACTGAGAATATTATAATCTACTAGTTAGGTAAAGAGTAGTAAATGGTGGTTAGAGATCGAACATGGTACAAAACATTAAGTTACATGTTTTATGCCAATTATGGTTAACTCTTGGACTTTGAGGTCTACTATACAATAGAAACATCACAATGAAGAAGAAGAATAATAATAAGAAGAAACTTGGAGCAAAGATCAGTGACCCGTTAAGGTTATAGGAAAAATAAGAATCCGGGGGAAAAAGGATCCTAAAGAGGGAAAAAGAGCCCTTGTGCTCCCGAGTGTCTTCACACACATCACTAATGAAATATATTAGCAAATCCCCCCTGGCAGTGATGTAGTGAACATGGAGCTAGCACTCATGTGTGAGGAAGTGAAAAGCTATGTGAAAAGAGATCAATCCACAAAAGAACATAAGTACATAAATTTGTAGAAAGCTTCCAATGTCTCCTAGCATAATGATAGTGCTCCTAAATGTGCTCTGTGTGATCATGGAACATAGGGTTCCTTGCAACTGCCAATGCTCTTTGGCTATCAATAAAGATGAAGGTGGCAAAAGAGTGACCAATGGTCAACCAAATAAACCAAAAGGCATATGAGCCACACAATGAACACTGCTTATGAAAGCTACCCTATACTCAGCTTCATAACTAGAAGTCGCCACAATAGAATGCTCCTTGTTCAACCAAGATATGCATGAGTTACCAAGCGTGCAACAAAAGGTCATGGTGGACACGTTAGTGTCATTACAAGTGCCCTAGTCGAAGTCAAAAAAAAAATCATCTAAATTTTGCAATAGTGATCACTCTTGGGGTAAAACAGTCCAAGTAGTCGAGTCCCACACAAGTAGTCAAAGATATAATTAACCACCTACCAATGTTCAACATTTGGGCAATGCATAAACGTGCTCATCTATGAGAGAACAAACAAAAGATTTGGTTGTCTTATGCATAAGTAAATCAAGTATCCAACAACCTCTTGATAGAGAAGAACATCAAATGCATCTCCAACATCATGGAGATTCAACACGAAACCTATTTCTATAGGAATGGAAATAGGTTGGTAGTCTTCAAGGCCAAACCACTACAATGGTGTATCAATATCCTTTATTTGACACAAAGCCATTACCCCATCAACTTGCATAAATTGAATGCCCAAATAATTATGCAAATGCCCCAAATCAGACATCTCAAAGGAGGGATGCAAATCATCCTTAAAATCAGTAATATGCTTCTCATTAGGACTAATGAGATGCATGTCATCAACATACACAACAATGATAACGAGTAAATCAACTCCATTCTTAACCTATAAGGTGCTCTTAGTTGGATTGTTCACATAACCATGTGCAATCAAGTAGGCATGTATCTTTTCAGACCAACCACATGGTGCTTTATTTAGACAATATAATGCCTTTTTCAACTTGCACACTTTTTTTCTTCATGCCCAATTTGCACAAAACATTAGGGATGAAATATATATATACACTTCTTCATGTAAGTCACCATTCAGAAATGTAGTTTCAATTTTGAACTAATGTACATTCCAACCATGATGAGTTGCAAGTGTGCTTATTCTACACATGTAATTCATTTTGTAAGTGGGTGCAAAGGTCTCATCAAAATCAATGTGTATCTTTTGAGCATAACCTTTTTCCACAAGGCTAGCTTTATAGCTACCAACTATTCCATAAGGCTTACATTTATGCTTGTATACCCACTTAGCACGAATAGACTTTTTTCCTAGAGGCAAATCCGATAAATATTTGGTACCATTCTTCATAATAGCATCATATTCTAATTGCCTATCAGCCATCCAATTTTTTGAATCGTATGTTTCATCAAAAGAAAAATGGCCATACTCATCACAAACAGTGAAGGCTGACAATTCATAGTAGTTTGATGCAAAGGAAGCACTATGAGAGTTTGAACGATGATGATATGATAGAGGTGCATTTGATTTGCTTTTGCAAAAATTCTGCACCAGCCATTTAGGCTTAGTCTTTCCCTCAACCCTCTCATGAATTAGTGCACCATGTAAATCTGCATAAAAAATGGAGTGATCTGCATCATCAAGTGGGACTTGTATACACTGAGAACTTGCTGCATTTGGAGCATAATTGATTTCCCACCTCTAAAACAAGGCAACAAAGTATTATACATATCTTGGAGCTAATTTATATCTCCTTAGTAAATGAAAGTAATGGTTGAGTTGTAGTTTCCAAAAAATACATCAAGGGACAACCAAAATGTGTTTTATCTATGAATGATATAGACGATAGCCTTTTCTTTCATAATTGTACCCAAGCAAAATACGTTTCACTGCTTTATCATCTAATTGCATTCCTTGTTGTTTAGGAACCAATGCAGATGCAAAACAACCAAAGACATGTTGATGAGCAATAGATGCCTTGTAAAAATGTGAAGACTCATATAGAGTGAGAGATTACAATGATTTGGTGGGAGACGTTTTAAGTACGCATAGTGCACACATGATAGCCTCAAGTAGGTAGCTATATGGTGAAGCCTAACTTTTTGCCATAAGCCTCACCATATCCATGAGGGACCTAATCTTTCTGTCTTTGACTCCATTTTCTTAATGTGTATATGGCATTGTACAATGATTTTTATCCATTTCTTAGCAACAAATGCATTAAAATAGAACATTATTTCCCCCCTCAATGAAAATAGAGGGTGCCAATTTACACGCTAACATATTTTGAGCCATAACCAAAAACTATTTGAATCACGTAAACACTTCGAACTCTTCGTTCAAAGGATACACCTATGCATGCCTAGAGAAATCATCAACAAAAACAATCAAGTAAAGGTAGTTCCTGTAAGAATGTGTTGGGATAAGACCACATACATCACTTTGAACAAGCTGCACTTTATGAGCAGTTTCAACTAAACCATCTTTTGGGAAGGATGAACAATACATTTTGGCCGTGATATAACCTTGACACACATGTTTAAAATGTGGTTCAAGTTTTGGTAGAGAGGACACCATTTCAAATCTCTATAGGTGGTTGTAGATAACTAGCATAATCTAGTTGATCAAAGTGCACATGGAAAAGCTTTGCATATGAGATAGCATGAAAAATTTCAACTACACATGCTAAATCATTCAAAGATTTTGCATACTATATGAGAGTATACAACCCACATCATAAAATGTCAGAAGCAATAATAACATTTCCATTCGAGAGATCAAGTATTGTATGTCTCTTATCAAACAAATTCACAAACTA
The DNA here is from genome assembly GCA_020310875.1 of Ceratopteris richardii. NCBI lineage: Eukaryota > Viridiplantae > Streptophyta > Polypodiopsida > Polypodiales > Pteridaceae > Ceratopteris > Ceratopteris richardii. The sequence continues at coordinate 189,904,732 of CM035406.1, forward strand.
GCCAATCTTCACTAATGCCAAAACTAACAACATAATCTCCTTGATCCTTGAGACATACAAAGCATCTGACAATGTGAAAGAATTAGCATCAATAGTAGTCAGAATATCACCTCTGATGATAAGATAAAAGAATTTGTTGGCACATGTGATACTATTCCCTAAAGGAGCAGGCTCAAGAGTAGTGATGAGACTACACCATGAGGTAATATGTTTGGTTGCCTTAGTATCAAAGTACCAAACATCTGAATCTATTGAAAAAATACACTCCTCATGAGAATATGGGTCATAGCTACATATAATAATAAATGCCTATTCTTCATTGTGAATAAGATTAGCAAAGTCTGTTTTAGGCATAGATGTCTCTACAATCAACTATTCTAGCCTCTTTCTTGTTTGCATCTTTTGCAGCCACCCTTTAAAGAAAACATACCTATATGCTTAAAATCTGGAGTGTTTTCTAGATATTTCTTTTAAAATATTTGATACACTACTTCATATCAACGTAAAGCTTTTGCATGATGAAAAATAATTGATCGATGCATATATGTACAATAAGATTGTTAAAATTTGGACTTATGAATCAACTGCTGCATTGGAAATAAGAATTCCAGATAGCTCTATGAATCACTTTCTGCATAAAACATGTAAACTACACATGGATTTAGTGAGAAAAATATTAACATATCTAAAACCTTTATGCAATTATGGTCTATATTATCAAAAACCAAAAAAAAAAACGCCGTTTCGTAGATGTGTACATGACTACGACTGTCAATGATCAACTTTTGACAAGCTGATATGCATTTTTTTTCTTAGAGCGATGATTTATTTAATGTAGTGAAAAGCAACCAACAATCACTTTATGACGAACAAAAGTTTAATACAAACTAATCATGCAAGTTGTATGCGAAATATATTAGTGAATGTATCTGCTTGATGGCGTGGAAATTTACACTCATGCAAAAGTAATGAACTATTGTGTGAATATCACCACCATCCTGCTAAAGAAAAGTCTAGCTCCGTGAGGAAGTTGATGACATATTCAGGTCCAATAAACCTTTGTTCATGCAAATGTCGTGCAAGTAGACACGGAGCTAGTCTACATTGGAATTGGTAAAGTTCTCAATATTTTTACCTTGAAAAACAAATTCTACTTCAGACATCCATTAGGATTTAGGAAGTTGTAACTATGTTTGTCTCTTTGATAAATTCGTTAAATCTAATCAGACGTTTGGCATCCATGCTGACTCTCAGCATGAGGGAGGATCCGAAGGCATTGAATTATACATGTAAAAGACTATATACGTACATCTCTTTCAATAATGAGGAAGGAGAGAACGCAGCTTTATCACAACGTACTGGCTACCCATTGTATGTTTTCATTGTAAACTTTCTGTATCTTCTCAAAAAAATGACCGTGTACCTGCCCATCTGCCTCAGCAAACGAACATGTACTCATCCAAATCTATTTCTATTGTTTCCCTCAGGTTGACCCTCAATGTCAAGAGCGAAGGATACAATGTCATATCTCCGAAAGCACCAACAGAACCTAGAAATTGCCCTCAACCTTCTGTATAAGAGAATAAAAAATACATTTTTCTGAAAAGAGCTTTTAAGAAACGACGAGATTCGTTCTTTCTTCCAAATCCCTGTCCATTATGATTAGCATGTCGTGATGATACCTTTCGTCTGACATCCTATCACAAGTGCGTTTCAGCTTCGTCTGACATCCTATCACAAGTGCGTTTCAGCTTAGTGAATGCTCGTATACTTGTAGAAGTTTTGCGTCGGATATGGATGAGGAAAAGGTCGCGTAATTTGATTCTCTGAAATCTCGCGAGTACGCATTCACATCCTCAGTACCCATTCCGTGCATTTTGTCGCATGTGAGACTTCTTGGACTTTCTGTATTTTTTGATTCGGACTAGGAAGATCTCTCCTTTCCTCACAAAAAAGCAGACTTTACTTTATATATTTGTATGCAGTAATAGGACCATAAAAAGATAAGGAAGACCATCAGATACACAAGCTAACTTTGTGCAAACTATCAAATCAATGATTTCATGTATATACCTGATAAATGGTTTATGTACATTGAATCTGTAAGGCCTGGTAGCTACAACTTGCATGCATCACATGAAGCTCGAGTATTCTGGTACCGTAAAAAAAGCTTCATGTGATGCAGGCTGGCCAACAGCTAGGTAACTCCTACAAGCATATCAAGGCCTAGTTAATAAAATTTACCTTCCAGATATACAAGACCTTGCAATCGCAACGCATCATGAAGTGTTATGTAAAATTAGTCCATAATAGCTCATTTCCATGTGACAGACAGATCGCTATACTTGAAATTGCCAAGCGAACGAATATCCCCATCTACGGGGTTTCTAACTACTCCTGATATGCATAAATTAAACTTCCTTCAATCCTCTCTTTTTATATGGTCTTTATTTTTTTGGCTTGGCCTCAAGGGTCATCGAAATCTTACGTGTACATATTCTTTTATCTAATCCTTTTAGGTCTATATACGTCCATGTGAACATATAACTATATTCTTGTAATAATGCTACCAAAGCGTCATCTTCCTGTAGACTTAGATCATCTCTTATGTATGTAAATCTTTCTTCTTGAAGTTCAATCTTCACAACAATCTTTTATGTCTTTATTATCTTACACCTATGTTTAATACTTCACTCATCATAATAATTTGTGGATTTTCAATTCTTGCGAGTCATGATAGATGTAATGAAACACTTCCATCTTTCATCTTCTCTCAAGCCATTTAACATGCTATTAAACTTTATATCCTCACTTGAAGATACATCAATACAGGCTAATGCTTCAACAAGAGACTCTACCTCAACAATATAATCTTTTACTCATTATCGTGGCTTCTTTTTTACTCTTATCAGCTCAGCAATAAGTTGTGTTTGCCTCACTGTGTTGGTAGTTGCAAATAACCTTTGTAGAGGCTCCGAAGCTTCTCTACTAGTATTGAAACCTTTTATATGTCTAAACATAGTATTCCAAACTATTTCTGATATAATAAACAAAACTCTTCTATCTCTTTCCATCCATTGTTGGTCTCTTGCTTGAACTACTTTTGTAGGAGCTTATGGTAATAATGGCTTAACTTTTTTACTTGTTATTAGTCCCCAAAGACATTTATACATGAGATAAGACTCCATTCAAAATTGCCACATCAGATAATATCTCACATCTAATGACTTTCTAATAGATGCACTAAAATCTTCCATGTTGAATTGTTGTAAACAAAGAAGATAATTCAATAAGCTTTATGAATATTTGATAAGAAAAAATAGCCCTTATATGACAAAGTTATGTTTACACACTTGTAAACATGAAATATCACAACTATAACTGATGAGATCTCCCAAGATCTTCAAAAAGTAAAACAAATACTTCTAAACTTCAGAAATCAAACTTTCCTCCAAACTTTCAAGAAAACAAAAATGGTTGATAGTAGCAAAATAATCAGTAGAAAATTTATGCATACAATTGTTTAAAAATAAAATTACATATGTGGAGATTAGACATTAAATAGCAAAATTTATAGACAAACAACATAAAGAAACTCAAGTATAGTGCTCAAACTAATAGTTTGGAATCAAGTTATGCCAACACCTCCTAGAGCAAGGTATCAATAATTGCCGGAATAGAGACATGAAGCTAGCATAACAACTCACTAAAATAGAAGATTGTTTTAGAAAACATATGAACTGAGAGAAAAGGAAACTCTTCCAAGTTAAAACACTCAAAAATACCTCATAAACAAGGAGATATTAAAAGAGGTGTGCCACGCATGAGATACCCGATACACAAGAAGCTATATCTAAACAAATGCCTACTTGCATGGAGTTTTCACATTGAATTTTGTTAAAAATTGGATATACATATATATTTAAAATTTTAATTTTCAACACAATAAAGATCACTCAATTTGGCCACCTACAATAAGACAAACATTCTTTTATTGAGAGGGTGTCAACAGGAGTGCCTTGCTTGTGTAAAAATAGAAATATGTCCTTTCCATTCTAATTTTATCTAATTTTACTCTAAATTTGAAGATGTGACTGCCTCCACATGCTCGCTTTAGCAAAGAACAAGATCCACAAGCTTCCACAGGCTATGTTTAGTAACTAATAAGATCCACATGCAAAAAAAATTACTTAGAGCTTGTTTTTATCTAAAAAGTGTGATCTGAAGCTAGATAGTTGTATGTTTCTTGGATAGTGTTTTGAACAAAAGGGTCTTAGATGCTATAACCCTTGCATTAAAGAGTGCAATATCCCTAAACATGTAATATTTCATGAGTTTATACCTTGCTATGGTAGCTAAGATGTGTTACATGTTGACAATGCATATAAAGTTGAGAAGAAGTTCAAAGAGCAACAAGAAAGCATTGAGATGTGTGCTCCAATCAATTCAAGCACATCACGAGAGGAGATTAATACATCAGCTTGGCATGTAAGAACAAGCAATGAAGCTCATTCAAGTGAAAGAAGTAACAAAGGAAAGGGAAAGGCAAATGAGGAAGACCATCGATGCGTAGACATGGACTCTACAAGTGACAAAGCTGTGGAGAAATTAGAAACTCTAGGACTTAAAGATATAAACCAAGGAGGATGAGATTCATACCACCTTAATGTGTGGTCATCCAATAGGGTTAAATACTCTATTCAAAGGTTAACTTATGATTCATTCATTGCAAGACCCTATGCCTACATGAGTCAAGTTATAGCTTGTGAAGAACCTAACATTTTTAAAGAAGAAAATAAGCATAGGGAATGGATTGAAGCTTATGGAGGAGGAAGTCAAGGAACTTGAAGAAAATGATACATGTTCATTGGTGCCAAAAACAAAGGACATGAAATTCATTGGGAATGAATGGGTGTACAAGGTAAAGAGGTATGCAAATTGGAACATCTCTAGGTATAAAGTGAGGTTGGTTGCCAAAGGTTTTGCTCAAAATTATGGCATGAATTCAAGGAAACATTCATTCTAGTAGCTAAAATGTCCACCATAAGAAGTGTAGTGCAATTTCAACCTCATGCTTTCCTAAACGGACTACTTGAAGAGGTAGTGTTCATGGAGCAGCTCCAAGTTTCAAGATGAGAGGTTTCCACATCATGTATGTAGGATTAAGAGGGCTCTATATGGACTCAAAGGTCTTTCAACCAAAGACTTGTGGACCACTTGGTAAAATGCGGATAAAACCAGAGTCATCCTGGCCATCACTCTTTGTGAAGAAGGAAAGTAGCAAAACTATTTTCATTTGTGTATATGTTGATGACTTGATCATTATAGGAGATGATATAGCCAACATAAAGAAAATAAGGAGGAATCTTGGATGCGAGCTTAAAAGCTCTAGTTTAGGGAATTTAAGGTATTTTCATTGGTTTGAAGTATTATATAAAGAGGAAGGTGTATACTTAATGCAAAAGAAATACTTTCTATATCTTGTGAAGAAGTTTGGCTTGTGTGATTGCAAGCCCATTTCAAATCCATTAGAACTAAATGTAAAACTAAGTGCTCATGAAAGATAAGCAGTGAAGGATTTGACCATATATAGGTCATTAATGGGTTTTCTCTTGTATGCTACTATGGCAAGACTAGATATTGCACATGTAATTGGAGTGTTATCTCAATTTTTGGAGGAACCATGAGTACCTCATCTTGTTCGAGACAAAAAGATACTTAGGTACCTCAAAGGATCAGTGAATGAAGGGCTATATTATCCATTTGATGATGGATTAAATGTACAAGCTTTTTGTGATGCTGATTGGGCAAGTTTCAAAGATGAGAGGAGGAGCGCTATTGGATATGTTATCATGCAAGGGAAGAAGACCATCTCATGGATGCCAAAGAAACAACCAAGAGTGGCTCTCTCCTCAATGGAAGCTGAGTACAGAGGCTTAGGAGATGTCTCATGTGTGCTTATGTGGCTCAAAAAGTTGTTCATTTTATCTTGATTTGCAAGTTAAGAAAGTACCTATTTTTTGTGATAATATAAGTAGCATATGTTTGGTTCAAAATCCGATGTTCCATGCAAGGTTGAAGCATATAAAAATGCATTACCAATTTATTAGAGAGAAGATCATGTCAAAGGATGTCAAGGTTGAACATGTCAATAGAAAGGGAATATAAAATGATCTTTGAAAAATAGTAACTACGTTCATATGGAAGAGGTATTACTCCAAAGCATCTATGGTAAACATAAAATAGAGTTTCTAACCTTAATTTTCCTATTCCATAAATTATCTACTCCCAATATTGGGTTTAAGCTTATTGTTTTTTATGAGAAACACTTTATGATGCCTGAAGGGTGGGGATCTCTTGCCGTTGGAGATTCTTTTGCCAAGGAGGAATAATGACTTCTCTATTGACCACTCTTTAGGAGGGTGTCCAAAATTGTACGCATATTGCTCCCTCCAAATCTTCCAGACGGTTTCCCCTCTTATATCATTCCACAGTGTCATAGAGAAGCCAATCGCTTCACCCACAAGTGATTGCTTCAAGGTGATTTGTTCTTGCAGTCTCAAAATACTCCCAAGGGTCTGCTAGAGGTGGAGGAACTTTGGGAATGTGAAGATTATCTGACCCTGATCCTTAGCATTGTGATGACATCGCTTGCACCAGGGTGGAGCCCCATAAATTTTGCTAGCCTTTCGATTAGTCCATATACCATGATGGAGAATTTGCCACATGAGAATCCACTTTTTGTTCTAAATGAGGGGATGTCAGATAGACATGAACTTCAAATCCCAATGCAACCGTGTCCATGCTAGGCACCACTTCATGTTAAGTGTGATATGATACTCCATGTTCACCTTGATTCTCCGAATTTTGGAAAAGTAACTGCCATTGTGCCAAATACAAACCTCATGGCATGGAGGGTCTCGCCCAATGAGGAGTCAGGTTTTTAATCATTCTTAGGTGATGCATCTTCTCTGAAGGAGAGTCCATTCTTCGTAGCTCACTCGTATTTTAGGGTCTATGTCCTCAAATTTGATCCACTCATCTGTTTCTTATTTCTAGAGGTGCTTCCACTATCTAAACACTTGTTCCAAAGCCTCTTATCCTTTTGGAGGTTCTAGGAATCCACACCCCTGATCCGATGATCAAAAACCATATTGAGTTATTTTGTCTAATACTCGTCACCTATTTCCAATCTTCTCTGATTCTGATAAATTATTTGAACTTGTTTTAACTCTTGCAGAGGGAGCACACAAGATTTCAGCCTTTAGGGGAACCTGAAATTGGGGAGAATAAAAGGGTAAGAAGACCCAAGTCCTTTCAACCATAGAGTCCCACCAATTTAATCACGTTCTTGTTGCTGAAAATAACCTTGGCCCAAGAGTTCTCACAGTTGCAACAAGCCATCATGATCAATTTTGTTGCTAGCTTTTAAGCCATGCCTTCGATATCAAAAATATTGAGACCTCCACAATACTTTTGGCAGATGTAGGTAGACCATTCAATTTTGCTAACCCCCCCTTCTATTGTGGTCCCCAATGCAAAGAAAGTTTCTACAGATTCTTTCCAATTTACTAAGCTCTTAGTCTTTTGGTCTCCAGCGAGAGAGAATGTAAATGCTCGAGGAGATGAGGAAGGTATTAATGACCATGGCATGCCCTTCGAGGTTGATTCACATGCCCTTCCAATATTCTAGCTTGTTGTATACTTTGGAAAGGACCCAATTCCATCTCTGCTCCGTTGAAACACCAAAGCTAAACTCAATGCCGAGGAGTCGAAAGACCAGCCCCTTGGGGATAATTTGGCAACCATGGTCAACTTATAGTTTGGGTGGCAATACAACCATGGCTCTGGAAGTGGTTTTCAAGTGGTTTAGTTTGAAACTGCATGCCACACAGAATGTACCAAGGCACCCCCAAAAGGTTTCAATGCAAGTCACATCGATATGCACAAATGCATTCATATTATCCACAAATAGCCTCATGATCATCTCGCCCTCATTGAGAGGTAGAGATAGCTCTTTAATATGGCACATTTCCATGTGATGTTGTACAAGATGACTGAGCCCCTCCGTGGAATTAGTAAAAAGTAGAGGGGCCAATGGGCACCCTTGCCTAATTGAGTATTTTAATATGATAGCCTTAACTAACTAAGCCTTGACATTTATTTGCATGGATGCATTCCCCAACAATGTAGCGATCATCTTAGTGAATTTTCACTGCAGCCAAGGTCTTTCAGAGATAGAAAAAAAAAGTCCCATTCCTATTTTAGGTTTTGTCAAAGTCGATTTTCAAGGATACCAAACATCCTAGTTGGACTCTTTAGCAAAGGTGAGACATTCCCAAATATTAATAATGCTTTGCAGTATTGATCTGCACTTGATGAATCCTTTTTCGTCCTCACTTAGCCACCTTGTCAAGTTGTGAGAAAATCTGTTGGCAATTAGTTTTGCAAGGATCTTGTACCCTGTTTGAAGCATCATGATCAGACGCTGATTTTCAATGTTGTTCTTGTTAATATTTTAATGGATAAGCTTGATGTCTCCATTGTTTAGGCATTCAAAAAGAGTACAAAATGCCAACACCTCTTTTGAGACCAAGCATAATGGAGGGCCATCACCTATCTGAAGGACTTGAAAAACTTATTTGTGAGACCATTGGGGAGCATATGGATAACTTCAAAAATCTCATTATCTGAAATGAGTGCATCAAGGAGAGGCTTCAAATTATGTGGTATTCTCAAGGGAGAGACTCTCGAGATGGTCGCCATGCAATCCCGCTTGTGGGGCGAAAGGGGTGTCGAAACCCCGAGGAGTTGAGAAAAGTGTTCAACAATAATAACACTATTTTGTTCTTCTATTTCGCAATCAACCCCATTACTACCTATCAAGAAAGGGAATAAAGTCACTTGTTTGATTCCATTTGAGGACACCACACATCTCTCTAGTTGTTTTGTCAGCCTTACTTGCCCACCAATCTTGAAAGTATACCTACAGGTTTTTCCTTTGAATTTCTTCCTCGTATCTCATCATGCCTTTGATTTTCTAAAGTGCTGTTTGGTATTGGTAGTTCCCTTTGTTCACTTCCTCATCAAGGTGTGAGAGGCATTGATAGAGCTTCTCTCTACTCCCATGATGAACATTGTGCAGCATCTTGTGAGTACTGACTAGAATTTTATGCGTCTTCGTACCCACAACCCTCCAAATTTTGGCCGAAGAATCTCTATTGGCAAATGTTGAGTTCCAACCCAAGGTAATTTCCTCATGGACAAAGGGAAGGGAGGGTGATGTCGGTAAAGCTTGAAACCAAGGCACTTACCTGAGTTCGGCAATCGGTTTGAAAGTGAGAATAAAAGGGTAGTGTTCTGATATGGTGAGGTCAATGCACTGCAAAATGCTGGGTTGGCCCCATTGATGAATAATATTCTCCAGAATATAGCTTCTACCTAGCCTTGCTTTCCTCAAGTTGACCCTAGATTGAAGGCTCAATGATACACCCCCCATTGTTCCATCGATTAGAAGGGTCTTCTCCCATGTTGAAGTCTCTACAAAGCATCACGTTGTCGGCGAGTGAGTCCAAAGAGACCTAGGTGTCAATCATCTTGGACTCCCTACTTGGGGCATACATGGAGACCATAATGAACTAAAAGTGCCCCCCGAAGGAGGTAGAAATCCAATGACGTGTATGATCCTTGCACAACTTGACCAATCTTCCAAGCCTGAAGTTATTTGTTCCAATAGGTGTGCCCCCAAACCCTTTGGAATGTGAAGTGGTAACCCATATATGGATCCAATAAATGCATTTGAGTCATTTCGAATGGTCCTCTCCATCTATTTTAATCTCTTGAAAACAGATGAAATCGGGGTTAAGAATATTATCGTGAAACCACTAGCCAATAATTGCCGCTCCTGAGGGGTCACTCAATTAACGACATGACATAGAAGCTTGCAAACGAGTTCAAGATGGTCATACCTTGGATATATATGTTATTTCTTAGGTATTGAAGTCATATACAAGGACAATGGTATTTCGCTTATAAAGAGAAAATACATGTTGGATGTGCCGAAAAAGTATGGACTCATAGGAAGAAAAACATTGCAGAATCCTATGGAGGTAAACATAAAATTGACTTCAATGGAGGGTAATGAAGTTCAAGATCCACTTTTGTAAAATTCTAAGTCGGTTCATTAAATTATGCCACCATTACAAGACCTCAGCTAGGATATACAGTTGGTGTGCTATCTCAATTCATTCACACACCTAGGGCTCCATATACACTTGCAACCAAAAGAGTACTCAAATACCTCAAAGGTACATCGAATGAAGGTCTTTTATATCCTTCTCAAGGTGATTTGTAGGTGAAAGCATATATAAATGTTGATTGGGCTGGTTCAGAAGAAGATATGATGAGTACAAGTGGATATGCAGTGATTCTTGAAAAGTAAGTTATATCTTGGATGGAAAAGAAGAAACCCAAAATCCCTATATCCTACTCGAAAGTTGAATATAGGGCTTTAGCACAAGTTTCATGTGACCTTATGTGGCTCAAGAAGCTCATGCTAGAACTAAGCTTGTAGGTCCAGCGATTTCCAACCATGTGTGATAACACAATTAGTGTGTGCCTATCTAGCAATCATATGCTTCATGCTAGAACAAAACACATAGATATACACTACCATTACAATAGAGAAATGGTGACCAAGGACGTTTAAGTGAAACAAATAGGTACCAAGGACCAATGTGCTAACATGTTCACCAAATCATTTGAATTAATCAACCTTACAAATTTCAATTAAGGCATTGGATTGTTGGATCTAGGATGAAGCTTTTGAGCTTGAAGCTTGAGGGCAAGTGTTGAAATCCAATTCCTTGTCTATTGGATGGATCCCACTTGGAGCAACACAGATTAAGCATAGAGACTCGTGTTAAGGTCTTAATTTGAAAGCCCCCTCACAAAAACCATAAACCATCAATCACACTTAGGTGTAATAAAGTCTATAATCTAAGAAAAGTGATTCCTTATATATATAGAATGTGTTCAAATCTACATCAATACACATTGTACCTCCAATTAGGAAAACTAGCATGTGTGTGAGCTCTTTGAGAGACTAAAAAACTATTACAACCAATTCTTAGCAAGCCCCATGCTTGATTCAGTGATTTTGAGTAAACTTTGTGTAGCCATATCTTGATCACATATTTCTTATATGTATAGGACTGATAGGTTTGAGTGTTAAGGAGGATTTTCTTATCAAATATTACTTTTTTTTGTAATCTTTGCTTTTTTATAAAAATAATTTTCTCTCCTAGCATGGTAAATCTCTTGTTCAATCTTTGCATATTCAAAGATAAAGGATTCTAGATGTGAGTTGTGGTCTCTTTGTCTATTCTTAGTGAAGGCTACAACTTATCTATCTTGGAGGCATTGGTCCTCACACGAGGAGTGAGCATTTGGAGTGAGATAACTTGCATTAGCAAGCATAGTAAGTTTTTTCTATGTCTGCAAAAGGTCTTGGGTTCAATCTTCAAGAGTCTTGAGAACCAATGATTTGAGCGAGCAATGGTTTTGTGAGTGTTTGTGTGTGTGTGTGTGTGTGGGGCCACCTATGCTTCAAGGCTACATAGGGGAGTTTTTTATTTTTTCCCATCATTTTAGTCATTCAACCGCATCATAGATATCATACTTTCATTCTTCTTTGAAGTCGATGGATAGTTACCTTGTACTGTGTATGTTGGATTGTTCTTCTTCCTTTGATAGCAATATGTTCCGTAGTGCCCATACTTGCAACATATGAAACAATCTTGTGAGATGTTGTCCCTATTCTTGTTGTACCTTCCTCCTCTTCCTTTAAACTTGCTTCTTCCTTTTGATTTCTTCCTTGATCTTGATCACCATCTCCATTTGATCCTAACCCTTGCCTTCCTCTCCTCTACCTTGATTCCTTCCTCTACTTCTATCTTTGAGCCTCTGATGTTCATCTCCTCACTAGCAATCAATGCCACCAATTGATCAAAGTCAGGAAGATTATCTTTCCCATATATAGAGGTTTTAAAAGCCTTCCACTTCTCATCATCCCTTAACATTTTTAAATTGTATGCAACTAGGGCATCATAATCTATGTGACAACCTATGAATCCGAGTGCTTCATGTACTTCTTTGATCTTCAAAATATAGTCACGAATATTGCTAATCGGTTCTTTTCTAAAATTATTGAGTTCATTCTTCATATGAATCTTCCTTGCTTTTGTTGAAATGGAGTTTAATATTTTTATTATTTCCCATACCTTTATAGAAGTATCTAGGTCTTGTATATGGTTATCATTCCATTGCTAATGTGCTAACATAAGATGAAGATAACTCTTTTATCTCTCACAATCCAATGTATGAAGTTCTTCAATAGATGGAGATTTGGATTCTCAACCAATTTAGTTCTAGAGTTTTTACCACTTATGAGACCCCATTAAACATTTCCCATGAGGTAGCTAGACATTATAAACCTCCATGGCTGATAATTGTTTTTATATAATTTTTGGATTTGAGTGCTATGCTTTAAAATGATGAGTTTCTAGTGTATCCTCCTAAAGTTCTTTGATGCACGAGGAGTGAAATGGATACATATCCTTACCTATGTACTTCATAAGTACAAAATAAGATGGGGTTGATGCTTTTCTTCTTCACTAGTAGACTTCCATTGATTTTCTTGTGTACTTTTGAACTTGAATCAACATGTCTCTCCTTCCTTCAACTACCTCATTGATTTCTTATTCTTCTTTACCTCCTTGAATCTCTTTCTCTGTCAGAATGCTCTCATACCAGTGGTGGGAGAATGTACACCTTCCCTATGCCTCACAAGTATTCTCACAAATACCTTTGTTCACTCAAGTAGCTAAATCTTTGAGCTCTTGAGGACTAAACCCGACAGCATTTTCACATAAAAGCTCTAGTAGAAGCCCTTTCTAATACAAGTCATCTCAGTGAAAATGCTTACTCTTACTTTGGGAGCGAATGCCTTCAACATAGACAATTTGTTGCCGTAATTAGGCATGCACTAGGAGACCATGGTTGACTCTTGGATCATTTTCTATCTCAATGTACAAATATTGGACATGAGCCTTGAGCCAACTTTAGAAGAGAACAATATCTTTCTAACAAATGAAAGATTCCAAATGATAATGAAAATATTCTTGAAGTCTAAAGAAGCTCTGCAAGCAAGCACGGGGCTTTCTAATCAAGGGGTTTACTAGCTCCTACACATAGAAATCTATGAGGAACATATGCAAGCTCAAAGTCAAAACAAAATCTCCAACCAAGCTGGAAGCTTTCTAATCAAGGAGTTTACAAGCTTATTCAGATCCTACGAGAGTTTACATAGAGGGGATCAAAATGAATTTTAAGTATACTATGTTTATATATGATCTTGAAAAGATTCTCTAGATTATAGGGAACCCTTTTCCTAAGTTGCAGGCTTTAAAACACCCAAGTGCGATAGGTGGTAATTGAATGTTATAGAAGGGCCGTTGAAATTTAAATTTGAATAAGATTCTTCATGTTTGACTTGTTGCTTCTCATTTGCTTCAAGTGTCATCCATCCAAAAGGTCCATAGGCTCCTAAGGTTGGAGGCTTTTTTTTATAAAGGAAGCTCGGCCTTGGCCTGTTCTCCGGGATTTTAATTAAAATAAAGGAGAAAAGTTACAAGTGCATTGGTATAAATAAAAAAAAACGATCAAAGTACGTCAAATGGAGAGACGGACAACGGAACACCAATCCCACTTGGAAACACCCTTCGCCTCGGAGAACTTATTCTCATGCGAGACAAGGTCGAATGGCCGCCATTCTTGTGCCGCCAGAGCCAGAACAACTGCCGTTTCCCAAATTCCCATCAAGCAAAAAAACACAGCTGCTAAGCAGCCGCACGAAAGTGGGAGAGGCGTCGATTCCAAGGTTACAATGATTTACAAACGTGTCGATCATCAATGCCACATGAACCACAGGAAACCGCCGAACACCCGAGATTAACAGACTCGATCACATTATGCGATGATAAAGGCACATTGCGGATGCCCCGATTGGGATGTTACGTCTACTGTGACGTTTTGCTTGCCGCCATCATCTCCTTCAGGCAATCAGAGATGCATACAATTACTGAAGTCACGGAGATGTCATCGCGTAGTATGCAGCAATATCCGAAGGCTGTAACTGTGATGGCCTCGTTATCAGCAACAGTTTTTGTTGTAGATCGTCGCCATGATGGCCAGCCTTAACAAAAACTTGTAGTTTAATTGTGCGAGCGAGAGCCTTAGGCAGATGATGCAGCTGCTGGAGCAATCGCACGAAAGTCGTTAGATCATACGACGGCCGAAGAACAAACGAAAATTATCTATTATAAGGTTTTGTTGTACATGTTGCTCTCACTCATTCCATATGCGTTGGTATCAGTGAGCGAACGCATGCTTCGTTCAAAATAAAATGCATGTATATTGACACCCATGTGCTGGTTGTTTCGACTGAAAAGTTCCGAAATCTACGCATTGGACTTCGAGCGAGCAAGTGCATCAACTTTCTTGTACGTGGAATCTTAAAGAGATGCGAATCCCTTGCTTTATCTCTGTGTATGATCTTCGCATCCAGAATATATCATTATCAGCTCATAATTTGATCGAGACTGATGTTAAAGGTCTAGCGGTGTTGTAGGCTTTCAGACTAAGTTTTCTGTTTTTCATAGTAGAATATGTTTATAAAAAAGAATGAAAAACAGAAAACTCTATTCGCAAAAGGCATTTGTATGTAAAATACAGTAGCCTCGATTTCTGGTATACTCAAAGCACTGATGTTGTTGTTCATCCATGTGCTCTTCGCAATTGACTTGCAAAAAGTTCCTTTTTAAAACCTTTCCATACGGTTTGAACGGCCACTACATGTGATGTGATCGTAGTTAGCTTTTCGTAAAGAAACTTTTATCTTCGTATATATGCATATTTGAGTACATTTCTGCATGTAGATCTATATAACAGAGCCAATAACGTATAATAGTAATGCTATGAACACTCCAAAGAATCAAGGTATATATCTCATTGTACAAGTAAAGTATAAGCTTTGCTTTAACAAGTACATGGAAAAGGTCTATGTGTGTCTCTTTTGAGAACAAATGGTCCGTTTCTGTGTGCCTATGAATTGTTCCAGATAGTTCAAGGTCCACTTGTAGAAATAATTGTTGTTACAACTGGTGTTTTCAGAGTTCTCTATTTTGAGACCATTCAGTATACGACCTCTCGTAATTTAGAGCTCATCTACTAGATGTGCATGCAACATGCCTGCTGCGCACCTCTCTCTCTCTCTCTCAATTATAACAACAAACTCTCAAAAGACAATGGCAATAATGAGTTATGCTTCACATATAAATAGGGGAAGCAGTAACTTAATATGCCAGAATATGCGCGTAACCACTAGTTAGAAGTGTGGATCTTACAATCGAAGTCTTCTGGATGCACATCAACCCTTCTATCTTCAAATATCTCAGGTGTCCGTATACAAGTAACTGTTTTCCATGTTGATATTATAGCAAGGCACTCAAGCATGAATTTCGTGGCACTTGTGTTTGACGATAACACGTTTCCTAGCCTAATACATACCCCACTTCCTCTCCAATTCATAAGGCCCTGTCCATGCTCAGTGAGAACTTATAGTGACCAAAACCCAAATCAATCAAAATGTATCTAAACACCATACACACACACACATGCAACAACAGCTATGACAACTACCCTAGAATGAGCCTCATAACTAGAAGTGGCCATAGTACAATGCATCTTTCTCAATGAAAATATGCATATGCTATCAAGCATGACACACGAAACACTTTTCAAATCACAAGTTTCATATAATCCAACCCAATTTCAGTATATATAAAAAAAAAGCATGTGAATTTGATGACAATGATCCCCCCTTGGTATAAAATAATCAAAGTATCTAGGTATAAATAAACTAGAAAATTATGATATTTATCACTTGTCAATGCTTGACACTTTGGCTATGCATAAACTTGCTCACTGAGAGATAGAAAACTATCTATCATGCTAGGTTATGCATAAGTAAACGAAGCTTTCAACCACCGCCTCATTGAAAACAACATCAAATGCATGTCCACTATCACGAAGTCTCAACCTTAAACCTTCCTCCATGGGAGTGGCAAAAAGTTTTAAATGTTCAATGCCTAAATCTTTCAATAATGTGTAAACACATAATGTTTAATGCATTGCTATCCCCCCATACTTGCATGCACATAATGCCGAAATGAT
This sequence comes from Ceratopteris richardii, assembly GCA_020310875.1. NCBI lineage: Eukaryota > Viridiplantae > Streptophyta > Polypodiopsida > Polypodiales > Pteridaceae > Ceratopteris > Ceratopteris richardii. The sequence goes on from CM035406.1 coordinate 189,921,025, forward strand.
GATAAAAACACATCCAATTTGACATCTCAAAAGAGATACGAAGATCAGCATCAAACTCAACAATATGTTCCTCACTAGGATGAGTAATAAGAATATGATCATCTATATAACATTGATTTGAAGGCAATTATCTATAGGCTTGGCATAGAAGATGCTCTCTGTCTCTCTCTCTCTCTGTTTATTCTCAAGTCCATGACCTACGAGTAGGAATCTATCTTTGCATCCAAAGCATATGGTTCTTGATTCACAATATCCAATTCCTTTTTGAAATTTCGTACTTCACTTTCAGAGCATTTCTCACAAAACCACAGGACTAAAATACATACTCTTCTTCAAGTAAACAAGCATCTAAAAATGTAGTTTTAATGTCCATTTGATAGACATTGCAACCATGATAAGCTACAACCACACAAATGCTACGAATGGATGTCCTTCTATATGTGGGAGAAAATATCCTATCAAAATAATTGCCCTTATCATAAGCAAATCCTTTGGAAATAAGCGTAAGCTTATAACCATTAGCTATCCCATAAGTCCTATGTTTTGTCTTTTCTGCCAATTAAGTAATAATTTCCTTCCATGAAATAGAAACCAAGTAACATTCTTCATAATAACATCATCTTTTGATTTTCATGGCAACAATCCAATTTTTAGACCTTTTATTGTGAAAGGAAGCAAAATCATTTTTGTCACAAAGACTAGAGACACATAGTGTAGAACAATGTGAGGCAAAAGGAGAACTATTAGAGCCTAAATGAGTATGATATCATAATCCTCCATACAATATCCTACCATTTAGGCATAATTTTTTGCCCTTTACTATGAGCTCTGTCATCAATAAGCACATCATGTGAGTGTGAAAAATAGAATGATACGAGTTATCATTTGAGATCCATAAAGGTTTAGAAACTTCCACACTATGAGAAACATTTGACTCTTTTTCCACCCATAAATAAGAGGCATTCAAGTTTCAAACATATCGTTTGACTTGAATGGGATCTCCTTCATTCATGAAAGAGATGTATGAATGACAACTTCCTACAAAATGAAGATAAGGAGTAGCTATAATGTGTCTATTTTATGACTAAGAAAGGGGTCTACTAGCTTATCCAAATCCTAGGAGAGCATACACACATGTGGGCTCATAGATTCCAAATACAATGTATGCATATATAAACTTGAAAAGATTTCGTAGATGATACGAAGTTGTTTTCCTATATTATAGGGTTTATCACATGTAAGTGTGTTAGGTGGCTTTTGAAATTTATGATTTGGGTTTTGAATTCAAATTTGAACTTGTTTCCTTGAGCTTGATCTCTTTCTTCTCAAGGCTCCAAATGGCATCCATTAGAAGGTCTGAGGGGGTACTATGGTTGAAGCTTTAAGTTCAACAAGATTATCGCAAGTGCCCTTTCCTATTTTGAATGAGTGAATGCTAAAAATAATGGCACATTTGATGGACAAAGCTGTCAATGCATGTTCCTAGGCACGGGTACCATCCTAAAAAAGATACTTTGTACTATGTGCACTAGGACCAAGCAATTGAATATGACCATCTTCAACACCACTAGCATGATCCTTTTTTTGTACCATTTGGATGTGCAAAAAGTCATATTTCAATACCGTGTATAATATTCTACAAGATTTTTTTACCAATACATGATCCACCTTGTATTCAAAAACTGCAAGGTTACAACCATCAAACTTATTCTTAACAATCAATAGAAATGCATCATTTGTTTCAGGCATGACCAATCACTATCTCTTGGTGGAGAAAGTTTATTTTTTCTCAACAAACTTAAGGAAAAACAACCAATCAAGCTCATATAGTCCGGTAGCACGCTTCGAGGCACATGTACTCACAAACAAAAATTTGTGTATATATTTTTCCCACAAGGAAAGAATTTCCAAGATAGATTGTGTGATGAAATGACCTCAAAAAAATCTCACTACCAAACTTATAATGATCTCTGGTATAGTCAAAGGTTTTCACGCAATTATGAGATTTTGATTGGAAGGTTTTCAAAAATGTCTTATAGAAAGAAATGAACTTCTCTTATATTAATTTGTGGACTTAGAGGACTATAGTGTCATACAAATAGCATGCAAAAGAAGAGATAGCTTAAAGAACTGTGAAGAGAGATGGTGGATGCAATCCAAAGATGAGTAGGTGCTGCTACAACCAGCTTCACACCAGCCAACTGAGACTTCAGAGTTGATTAGTAGACCCTTTGAGCATCCACCAAAATATCAGCCAAGTACTTTGGAAAATGTATCCCAAAAGTTTAAGTGAAGAAAGACCAGTTGCGAAATGACTAGCTCCCAAAACTTGCTATTTTGGGACATACACCTGCTAGAAAATCTGAACAGTGCTCTTAACTTCGAAGGAATTAGATAAATTCATTTTGGTCATAGCAAATAGACTTAGAAATCTTCCCAATACAAGTTAAAACACTTCAAATGATGGACTGAGCACTGAGAACAAGATTCATCAATTTTTGGAACATGGCCCCCATTCTTGGGGCTTTGTAGAGATAGAATAGTGAGCAGTAAAATGCAGATTTCTCACAAATTGTAACTCCAATGATCATGAAAATGCATATGCAGAAACTATACGGTAAGAACTATCCAATGCATGTTAAAACACTAAAACACGTTGAGTAGAACTCGAGATATGACCTTCTGAAGTCACTACTCTTAGTGAGTATAGCAGAGAACAAAACAGAGAAGTAGATGATGATAAATGTATAGATTCACATATGATTACAACCACATTGGCAATGAATATTTGTACAATGGGAGTAGAATGAAAGAGACTATGGAGTAAGCTCTTCATTCTCTACAAAATGACATTAAGTGGTCACGTACAAGGCTTGCTAATCACCTCTTCCTTCTTGCTCTTTTTATAGCTATTCTTGGAGGGAGTTTTGAATTCGAATTCGAATGGCTCCACCTAAAAGTGATCTCCAAAGTTAGGAGATATTCCCTCAGCTCAAAAAAAAAATTGGTTTAAGGTAGTTAGAGCCACGAGTTTGCTTTTACATAATGGATGAGATAAGCCATCTTTTCCTCTTTTCAATTACAAGAGATAAAATGTACTCTTTTACAAGAGGTGTTCACATGACTACACATGTGACTTACAAATGAGGATAATATCAAGCATATCAAGCATGTAGGCTTGGGTAAAATGCACTAACAAGAACAACATATCTAACCTCCTAAAAGAGGGGAAAAATATCCCAGTGTTTCTAAGTGTGTTTGATACCAAAAATATATCAATAAAAATATTGATGAATCATCTAGATTTCTAGTTAAATGGATAACAAACGTATTTTTTTTTTTGGGACATAGAAATACAAAAGAAAAATATAAAATTAAGTTTAGAAGAATTCATTGAAATTATTTGATAAAGAGATTATTATTAGATCTATAAAGTTCATTTTATGTATGTATGTATGTATGTATGTATGTACGTATGTGTGTGTATATGTATATATGCATGTAACCATGTATATGTGTGTAATTGTATGTACATATTTATCTACTTTTTTGGATATGTATGTATCGAATTATGTGTGTGTGCATGAATTCATTATTATATGTGTTCATGAAGATGCATGTACGTATGGAATTATGTGTGTGCATATGAATTCATTATTATATGTTGTGGCTAAATACCTATCACCTTCATGTGTTTTTGAGCTATTCCTAAGCTCCAAGTATGGTTCTCATCAAGTGCCTTGAGCTCTTCCTTCATGGTCTCTTACCATTCCTTGCAATCCTTAGTTTCTTCATAAGTAGTTGGTTCTTTGTCCTTGATTACATGAGTCATGTATGCATAATGCTTTGCAATGAAATTATCATATGTGGGCTACAACATCGTCATTATCTAGGGCACAACCGATTGACATCATCTGCAAGATCTTCAACCTTTAATATGTTATCATTGGCACCTTGAGAGGGGCCTTTCCTAAGATTATTCAGCTCATTCTCTATATGAATTTTTCTAGCTTTTTTAGAGGTTGAGTACAATCTCTCCAAGCACTCCCACATAATCTTCGATGTATCCAAATCTTGAATATGTCTTATCATGGACTTGGTAGTATGCTAAGATTAAAAAAATGACTTTTTTGTCCCTTTCATCCTAGTATCTTATTGATCATCTCTATTCATTGGTTGGATTTAACTCATCTATATAGGGTTTTGGATCTCCACCACTCACAAGTCCCCTGAAACCTTTCTGCATCAAAACAATTCTTATTCTAAATCGCCATTGTTGGTAGTTTCCCTTTTCAAGCTTCTCAATCTAAGCATTGAGACCAGCCATGGTGCCCTCTAGCTCTTTTCAACCTCCCTCTTGATGCAATGAATTCCAAAAAGGTGGATCCTCTTCGTCCAGGATCTTTCTTGATACAATGACTTGTTTGCTTCACCCTTATGTTAATGTGCTCCTTTATTGCTTATTTCCTTAAATCTTTGATGAGGTCTTTGCTTCACTTCAAAAGATCCTTCTTCTCTCTCTAGTACTCCACTTATATTTCTAATGGCACTATTGGAGGATAAACACTCCTATATGCACAACAAAAGCAAATGAACCCTCCTAAGATCCTAATTTTTTCTGACATAGGGTTTGCGCTTTCTAAGTTTCTATGAGTACATGCAGAAAATGGAATTGAAACTTTGGAAGCTAGAAATAGACTAAGAGAGCTTTTAATTTAGAGTAAAAGCACTCCATTTGAATACTTGATGATGCATCAACTAGCTGCAACACAATAGATAGCTTAATCTCTTCATAGAGTATTAGTTAACTGCATAGACACTATTCTGGACATTTCTCAGCCCTTCTGTAGGCATCGATCCTTACACTTATACCAATAAAAGTAACACATATAATCTTCATAATAATACAAAAACCATTGCAAGTGGATTTGAAATGGAGGAGAAACAAGAATTACAAGATCAAGAGGTTTGTCAAGATTATCTGATTGGGGGAAAAAATGAACCCTGCATGGGCCTTTTAGATTAGAGAGTGATTATTGATGGACCAATCAGAATAGGGTGGTGGCCACAATCTAGGCTCTGAATCAACTAGGCTAGGTGTAGGTTTCCCTTGCTTTGGGATAGTCAAAACCAGATAAACATGCTTAAATTCGTGGTTTTGGTCCTTAGGTAGTTTTTGAAAGACATGGGATTCAAACTCAACCTTTGGATGCCCTGATAACTCAGTGGGTAAGATTATTTCTTTAGAAATGGGCCACTTTAAACTACAACCCTTAGATTTGTTTTACATCTAATGGATGTGATTACTCCCAAAAGAAACAAAATGTGCCTTCAATTTGAGCCATTCAATCTTGAAAAAAATAAATGGATGAGCGTTTGATTAGTTATAGGGATCACTTCCTATTCAATCCACACCATCAATGCTCCAATACATCCAATGGACTAAAAGCTACATGAATCCCAAACTTCTTTCTCTCTCCTACTAGGAATGTTTGTGATCTTATCTTGTAGTGATAGTATGCACAGCTATTTTGTCTTTTAGTCATAGTACATTAGCATTCAATCTCTACCATCCAAATGAAATGTGATCCGACGACTGAGATTACGCACAAGTCATGATATTTTATTTGCTATGTTCACGTGGTTGTTCGTATTTTTTCCTTTATTTCTAGATCCTATGGTCTTATTTTGTCTACTCATGCCCATTGCTTTCCATTTGATCATGCCCATACAATCAAGAAATCCAATGGCTAAAAATGCACATAAATTCTCCGTTTGAAGATTCTTCTTTTTTATTCTTTATTTTAACTGACAATACCACTAGTGGTATTTAATCCACTTGATTAGCCATTTTAATTCTTTAAATGTAGGAATCCTTACAAGGCCCATGCAGGGCTCACTTTTTCCCCTAATAGAGCGATATAAAGTATGTAAAAGTGAGATCTTTGCAAAATATGTAGAGAACAGCTAGTATGGGGTGTGATTAGGCAAGGGGGCAGAGTGGGAAAAAATTTCCACAGCTTTAAGTCCTAATACACCTCATTCGAGGCTCTAAAGGTCACATACCAACCTCTTTAACCATTCGAAAGTATATACATGACAAAAGGTGAGTTCCAATCACATCTAGAGGTGATCTAAATCTTCTCTAATCAACTTCTTTCCATTATGGACATGCTTTGATTCTCCAACTCATGGAAATCATCCTCTTCTGATTGTGGATGATGTGGGAGGGTCACATCATCCTCTTCTGATTGTAGTCCACTACAGTTCCTTTATTTAATACACTTATTATAATATACATTTTCATACATTTCTTCAAGAACATCTCTACCTAGAGTTCTCTCTTGCATCTTTATCATTTCACTAATTTTGCATAAACAATTTTCTTTGTGTGTACTCAATCATCTACTTATCAATTCTCATTAACTTTGGAGCAGCCAAGTGTGAGATATGAAGTGAGAAAGTTGACTGTGTCTGCACATCCTCTAGTTCTTGAAATGTCGAGATTAACCCCCTTAGTTACTAGATTTAATTCTTAGTGTATGGTGCCTCTAATTTCTTCAAATAGCTTTCTTTAGTTAGCTATACTATCAAATTAGATGTGTGCAAAAGTTCTCTAGTCAAGTCATATGAGGTTGTGATCTCTATGCAAAACTCTCAGCACTTCCATTCCCAAAATAGAAGGTTTCTTCACATTCCTTGCATATGCAAGTTATCTGTTTTGGTGCAAACTTTTTGGAATGGTGTTCCAAAGTTCATTATGTTTGTAAATACATTAATGTGAAGCAAAATGAGTGTACTAAGCATCCCTAGAGTTAACTTGGTAGGTGTAACACCAAATCATGTCTAGAGCATTCATATACATCTCCTCGTAGTGGTATCAGAGTGTTAGCTTCCCGATGAGGCCCCTTATTTTGGGACTCTCCCTGCACAAACTTCGATGATGAAAGGGTCTCTATACCACACAGAGAACAATCCTCTTCGTTCTGCCTAGTCGCGTGCTAAAATCTAAGAGTAGTCTCTCTCTCTCTTGCCATAACTAAATGAGTTCCCCCCCCCCCCCCCCCACATGACTCTACACATGGGTGCCACATGGCACTCGTGTGAACCCATCTAAATTGGTTAAGAGGTGGTTCACACCTCTCCCAAAGTGTTACTCCATATAACATTTCCTTCCCCTTAACTCCATTTTTGTCGTCAAAAATTGTACTAGAAGGTCGAAAGAAAGAGATAATCAATGGAATAGTACTCCCACTAAATCCTCATGTATAAAAATACATGGTCATGTATCTGTGTTGTTTCCCCATATCCAAAAGGAGAAGACCCTTGGGAACGTAATCTAAAGTTCGGAAACCGTCTTTGAAGGGTGCTAACCCGCTCCCATGTAGCACTATCTTCTGAACTACCTTTCCACTTTATTAGACATTCTTTATACAAGTGACTTCTCGTCTGTTTCTCTCAAGTGCGCAGTATGCTCTCAGACTTATGTGGAATATATTGAACAAAAATAGCCTCTACTACCTCACTATCTGGAATGAGGTTGTCAGATTCACCCAGCCTTTTGTAAAGCCGGCTAACATAAAAAACTAGATGGATTTGACTATTCTTTGGAAGCTGGAGCTGGTAAGCCATCTTTCCTATTCTCTTAAGTATTTGGAAAGTTCCAAAATACCTAGGAGATGGTTTTGGACAAGGTCTTGTCTTCATGGTTTCAGATCTAGATGGAACTCTAAGATAGACCTGCTCTCCTATCTTAAAGTTGATATCTCTCCTTTGAAGGTTAGCATAGGCTCTAGCTCTATCCTGAACTCTCCTAATGCTGCCCTTAGCAAGCCTAAGCATATCATTCATCTCTTCCAGGAAGTCCTTTGTCTTGAACTTTCTCATTCTGCAAACCTACTGCATAAGGAGCTCTTGGCTGAAACCCATAGATAAGCATAAATGGACTATGTCCAGTGGAAGAGTGCTTGGCTTCATCTAAGGTCAAGCTTGGTAAAGTACCTAGCTTGATGTGACTGATCAAATAGATCTTCCAATCTAGGCATTGGAAATCTATTTTTGATACTTACCTTATTAAGTTCTCTATAGTCTATACATAGCCTCATAGAGCCGTCTTTCTTTTTAACTAGGAGCATTGGTGATGCCCAAGGTGAGTTACTAGGTTAAATGAAGCCCTTATCTAAATAATCATGCAATTGCCTCTCAACCTCAGTATGCAGAGAAACACTAAGCCTATAAGGTGGCCTGCAAATAGGGTTAGTGTTAGTAACAACCTCAATGGCATGGTCAATGCCCCCCCCCCCCCCCCCCCCCCCCCCGCTCAGGTGGTAGCCCTCTAGGTAAGTCTGTGGGTAAAACATCTCTATACTCAAACATAAGATCCTTAAAACTTTTAACCACACACTCTTGGAAAAAAGAATAGTAGAAAGTCTTGTTCATATTTACATTCCTAGCATGAAAATATACATTATGAGCTGTCTAAACAATGCTTCATATCATGACTATACAATAAAAACATGTCCTGTACATGCTAAGAATAACAAAGACTATACAACTCTAATGATGAAATGAGAGGTGCACTAGGTGCATCTCTCTCTCCCTGAATACAAACTTTACTTCCATTCTTTTCAAATTCAAGTGTGTTGTTTTGATAGTTGCATTTAAGTGTATCTCCCAACCCCCATAGCCACTCTCTTCCTAACACAAGGTCTATCCTCTCCATATTCATAATTTGGAAGTCCATATAATCTGTATATTCCTGCATCTTGACTTCCTAATTGGATACCATAGTATCCCATATCCTCTTATCTTGCCCTTGCATCATAGATACAATGTATTTATGTGCACTAGGCTACTAGGGAAACTTTAATTTCTTGACCAAAGCATAGTTTATAGAATTATGAGTGGCAGAGTCATCTATCATGACCCGCACCCTGGTCCTCTACACACGACCATGCACTTTAATGAGGTCATGTGGTCCAAACTGCTATGACCACAATGACCGAGTCAAACAACCAGTGTGCTCGATATCCTCATGCATCACCCCCACTCCCTTGTAGCTAGAGCTGCCATGAATAGGAAGGGTCTATACTAGGTAGACCACCTTTTTGCCCTTTTCGGGGGCCATACTAGTCTTTGTTCCCTTCATCTTTTCTTCTCCCTTCTTGAGTGGACAGTTCCACTAGGAATGGCTAGCAGCACCTCTCAAGCAAACTTTACAAGTACAGGTAGAGGCTCAAGGGGAAGAGGTAGAGGGAAGACAAGTCAAGGGGAGATCTCAAAGCTCCTCCCCATGTGCCATATGGCTTGATTAATCACATTACTGAGAACTGTCTCAAAAAATCCTAGAAATCAAAGAGGAAGAGGTTACAATGGAGGAGGATATGGAAGCTTAAGAGGTAGATTCAACAATAACAATGGTTATAACAATAACTCATACAACGATAATTATCAAGAAGGATATAGAGAAAGAAAAGACTAAAATAACTACAGAGATTATCAAACACAAGAGGACTAGTTTCTTCTAATGAACATGAACATGAAGCAAGGTAAACCAGATGGACATGTATTCTATATAGACTAAGATTGTTAAAATCATGTAGTAGGGAATGTACCTCTACTCTCTAACTTGGAGGACCTAGTGGAGAAGATAGGCAATGTGAAAACCTAAGATGGTTATATGAACTTGAGGAAGGTATTTTATGTGTCAACCATAACCAAAAATCTCATATTTGTAGGTAAAATTGTTGGAAAACAGGTTTCTAGGTCAAGTTCACAAAGAGTGGAGCATTTGTTGAGGATCGACAGAAGGGATTCAAAAGGATAGCTAATGAAGAAACGTGACGTAGAGTATTTATACTAAATACATTGCATTATTGAATTTTGGCAACCAAACACTATTGGAATTGGAAATTTTGCACAAAAGTTTAGCTCTTATAGGTGAAAGGTCTCTCAATCAAATCAGTAGGGATTAGAGTGTGCTTGGTTTACCAAATATCTCCAAAAGACACATGATTTACAAATGCAATGGTTGTCAATTTTTGCAAGTCTTATAGGCAACCATTTACAAAGAAGGGACATATTTATGGAGACCTATTGGAGCTAGTCCATACAAATGTATGGCGGCTAAGCAATGAGCGGTTAATCTCTGGATCCAAGTATTATGTGTCATTTATTGATGATTGCAATAGATGGACAATACTATATTTGATGAATCATAAAGATGAAGTGTTCTTATGCCTTAAGAAAGACCTAGCATTAGTAGAAAATCAAACACGTAGGACTTTGAAGAGGCTAGGGTTAGATGAAGGGGGAAGAATATTTCTCACATGTTTTTGATTCTTATCTCCAAGAAAGAGGAATCAAAAGAGAGATTTTAACCACATATACTCCAGAGCAAAATGGAGTGGTAGAGAGAAGAAATAGAACTATAGTGGAGGCTGCAAGGTTAGTGCTAAATGAAAAGATGTTTCCCAATTAGCTATGGGCAAAGGTTGTGCCCACAGCGGCCTATCTAATTAATAGAATCCCATCAAAAGCATTAGATTGAATGACACCGTAAGAAGCATTGCAAGATTTGTGGGTGCATAACATATGCACACATACCTTCACAAATTAGAGGAAAGCTAGATCTAAAGCCACAAAAAGTGCATCTTAATTGGTTGTGACCTTAATAAAAAAGGTTATAGGTTATATAATACAAGCAATAAATGGTTCATTGTAAGTAGACATGTTGTTTTTTATCAAAAGAAGTCTTGGTTTGAAGATGATTGACTACCCTTATACATCTGATATAGATATCAAATTATTTTTTGATGTAGATTGGGTAGGCTCTAAAGATGATAGAAGAAGCACATCATATTATCTCACTTTTGCAGGTACCAAATTGATCTCACAGTCTTTAAAGAAGCAACCTACAGTTGCTCTCTCATCAATTGAAGCTGAATTTAGAGGACTTGCAAATTCTACTCAAGCAGCTATATGGATTAGGACCCTATATTCTGATTTAGGGTTCAATACTTCAACTCCACACATATTTGAAGACAACATTAGTTAATTACATCTTGATACTAACCCTATCTATCATGCCAGAACATAACATATTGAAGGTCACTACCATTATCTCAAAGGAAAGATCACGAGCAAGGAGATATAACTATCATATGTATCTACCAATCCACAATGTGCAGATATGATGACAGAAGCACTAGATGGAAGCAAATTAAGCAGGTTCAAGTCCATGATTGGTTTGCATAACATCATGAAGAGCTGAAGGCTCAATAATCTTAGGCTTGAGGGGGAGTTGTTGGTGCAATTAGCAAGCCTATAGGCTTGGCGAAATACTCATGACTACACTTCATTTCATCTCTTCACAAGAAAGAACTACATGTGAGCCTATGTCTAGTTATTTTGAGCATAGTTACTTTGAATAAAAGTAAAAGCTAGGCGAGTATGGTATCCCATGAAGTTAGGAAGTTGAACCCAAAACTCATGTGGTACAAAGAATCAACTTAAATCACACCTAAAGTGTAGGAACACTTTTAGGTGAGGGAAGTTCAAAATTCAAACTCAAATGATGAGCATATCTTCATCATTTCTATGATTTTGTACAAACAATTCTTTGTGTGTACTCAATCATTTGCTACACTTTAACTTGTTCTAGTTAGACTGGTGTCTACTATCTACTTATCAAAGTTCATTAACTTTCCTTAAGCTGATTTTTGAGATATAAAGTCAGAAAGTTGATTGTGTCTCCACATCCTCTAGTTCTTGAAATGTCAGGATGATCCCCCTAAGTTGCCTGATTTATTTGTCAATGTACGGTGCCTTAGAATTCATGAAATAACTTGATTTAGTTAGCTATATGCTTGAAATAGATGCATGCAAAAGCTCTTTTCTCGATTCATACCAAGTTGTGAGCTTTGAGCAAAACTTTAAGCACCTTTGTTCCCAAAATAGAAGGTTTCTTCACATTCCTTGCATATGCAAGTATTTGTTTCAATTGGAAATACAGGTTTTTATGCATACATTAGTTCTAGAGGCATACATGCAATTGTGCATGTACAAATCATACGATCATCCCATAAAGAAAATAGTAAATATTTTGGCCATTGATTAAATTCCTTCACAAGCATGATCTAAAGTTGTCACTGTTGGTGAATTATGTCTATCTATTTTTCCATTCTCTTTGGGATTATATGTTATGGTCAATGCTAATTGGATTCCATGCTTTTGGAAAAAGTCTCTAACTTCTTGTGCATCAAGCTCTCCATGATCAGCTACAACTTTCTCTACATAACCAAATCTACGAAACACATCTTCTAATAAGAATTTACATTCTTCCCACATATTTGGTGCGTAAAGCTCTACCCGCAACATGATTAGTGAGATCCTCCCTAGAAAGTAGGACATAATGCATGTTGTTAACTCCTAATGGCATAGTAAATAAGTCAAGAACCCATTTATAGTGTATGCTAGGTGGATAGGTATGTAGTAATGCATCACAATGTTTCATAGATTAGTGCACTTGACATTATTCACATGATGCAACATAAGATAAATTATGTACATATATTCATTTCCACCAATATCTTTCCTTTATTTTCTCATATGTACCCACAAACTCCCTATGGTCTACCCACAAAGAATCATGTAGGTCTTCTTTGTAGCTCCTTCATCCCAACTATACATTGAGGAAACTTTATCTCTACTTGGGCATGCTTCCATACATCTCTAAAGTGTCTTGAAGTCCAAGAAGTTTGTGCTACCTTAGTACTAAGGTAATCTCTAATATCAAGCCATTTTTCATTATAATTTTCTTCGTTAAAGAATTCATGCACAAACTATTTAACTTCATAGGCAAGATGTTTATTTGCAACAATTTGTTCAAGTTTATCTTTATCATATCACGTTCTAGATAGTATATCTGCAACAATATTTGTTTTACAAGAAATATGAAAAAAATATGGATTTATACCTTTAATGTATGCAATCCATCATAGCCTAGCTATATGAGGCATTGAACAACTCATAATTATAACAAGTATGGGTAAATAATCAGTTTCCACAATTATATTAGCATAAATAAAATGGTTTTGATCATACTTGAGACTCGAAACTACTCCCCAAAGTTCCATTTTTATTTGTGCACATTTACATTGATGTTCTTCTAAGATTTTTATCCCAAATTGAATAGCATATCTCTTCCTTTTTTCATCCTCTTGTCCAACTACCCATCCAATACCAATCACACTAGAATCAACTCTTAAGGGAGTGGCTTCCCATTTGAATACTCTACCCTTTTTAGTATTGGTTCAGATACAATCATTTTTTTGCATCAGGGTATTTTAGTTAGTGGCCATGGCTGAAAGTAGTGATGTATTTTGTATGTTGGCAGTTGAGGATAAATTGGACGGTACTGATTACCCATTGTGGGTTTATATGATGCGACATGTATTGGTTGCAAAAGGACTATGGAGCATTGTGCACGGTGTTAAAAACATCCTATTACACCTCTAAATACAGGTATTGAAGCTGATGCAGATGGCATTGAAGATGTTGATATTCTTCGAATTCTTGTTCGTGTTGCGGTTTCTGTTGCACCTACAATAGAGCAAATTTGTTGGGATGATAGAGATGCTCAGGCACATGCATTGATACCCTTGTCTGTCAAACGTGCCATTATTCCTCACATTCACTCTTGCAGAATAGCTAAGGATGCTTGGGATACACTTATCACATTGTACCAAGCTAGCAATGAGGCTCGTGTTGCTTACCTCAGACAACCGTTAGAGAGTGAGCATATGAATAAAGGTGATTCGATGGATATTTTTCTAACAAAGATCAAAGACTTGAAGGAACATTTGATTTTTGCTAATGAAAATATACCAGATAGCTCACTTGTGCAGACCATTCTTAAAGGTCTTCCTGATTCATATAAGGTTTTTGCTTCTACTCTTTGTTTGATGATGAAAGGCAATCCAAATGCCTTGTCATTTGAGGATTTATTCTCGGTCTTGTTGCAGGAAGATTTGTCTAGGTAGAGAGGATCCATTATCATTGTCGAGGGGTGTGAATGGAGACCAATAGCTGATCAAAACTAAACTTACTACGGCCTCACTATGTGACTACACGTAGGGTGTTTGTAGTGTACTTTGAGGATGTTTGGTGTGCTTTAGTATTGTGAGAAGTGATTAACTATGGACTAATAAATTATCTAAGATCAGTCTACTAGAAAATATTTATCTAGGTTTTAATGTCCTAATCTAAATTATGACCATAAGGTTGTGTAGCTAGAAGTCTAGATAGACAATATTCATATGATGGTGACACTAGAGTTTCACTAGTAATGGGTTCTTTGATAAATTCCTCTTCTTCTACTTCTTTATTAGCTTCCTTCTCTTTAGGTTGAGTGGTAGTATTATCTTCAGATGGAGGTAATCAAGATTCTAAAATGAAAGATATGGAAATTGTATTTTTGTTCATAGACTCATTACTCATAGAATCATTCATAGATTCATTTGACATCAAAAACAAATATTAATAACCAATTGATTAAATAATACTTCTAAAACTGTTTCTTAATATGCTAAAGAATTTTTGAGTGGTAAAACTACTATTCTCATTCAGAAGTGTACTAACTCCTATACAATTACTCTGATGCAGAAAATTTATACAAAATTCAGATTTAAATGTGATTTAAAAAAGGTAGAAGAAGTAGCATAAAAGCAGCTCCAATCTTTCGATCAAAAGCTTGTAAGTATCATCGATTCGTCAATCAATGTTCTGAAAAAACACATTAAGAAAATATAAGTACATTCTATAAAAGATAAAACACACTTATTACTTTCAACTCTTAGCATATATGTGTATGCACTTACATTTAATTTCTCATGCATACATGTTACATGCTTCATACATTCTCATACATGCAAACACATTCTCATACATGCTAACTCACTCTCATATATGCAT